>JASTWF010001005.1:0-137682 GCA_030390025.1 Squalus acanthias
ACTTCCCCAAAGAAGCAGAACCCGATATGGAGACAGCAATATCTTCCTTGGTGCAGCAGGGCGTGTTAAGGCCGATAGCCACACACGTGAACTCCCCATTATGGCCGGTTAGGAAGCCGGATAATTCGTGGAGAGCCACGGTGGACTACAGAGTCCTGAACAGTAACATCCCCGCCTGCGCGCCCACAGTAGCAGCAGTTGCTGACCTAATAGGGAGCATCCCAGCGTCCGCGACCACGTTCACGGTGCTGGATATCTCGAACGGTTTTTGGTCCATCCCGCTGCGGCGAGAGGACCAGTACAAGTTTGCCTTTACTTTCAAAGGGCAACAGTACACGTGGAACTGTCTGCCACAGGGTTTCCACAATAGCCCCAGTATTTTTCATCAGTGTATGGCAGGAAGTTTAAAGGAGTTTAGTCAGCCCAATCAGATAGTACAGTATGTGGATGATTTGCTCCTATTTACGGACTCAAGGGAGGAGCACGGACCACTACTGGACGAGTTATTGGAGCTGTTAGCGAGAAAGGGTTTTAAAATAAACCCTAAGAAAGCACGTATCGCTCAGCGGGAAGTAAAATTCCTGGGACTGACCCTACGCGCTGGGGAAAGAGCCATAGACAAAGCAAGGAGGGAGTCGGTGCAAGAATTACCGATTCCCAACAACGTAAGGGGTGTGAGGTCCTTCTTGGGACTGACCGGTTACTGCAGGGATTTTATCGAAGATTATGCGGCCACAGCGGCGCCGCTCCTCCGACTCCTCCATAAGGGGGTGGAGTGGCTTTGGGACGAGGGCTGCCAAGCAGCCTTCGAGAAGTTAAAAAGGGATCTGCAGACCGCGCCAGCCTTAGGGGCCATAGATGGGGGGAAGGAGTTTTTCCTGGAGGTAGCTGCCAGCGGAGACAGCTTAAGCGCCGTGCTGCTCCAAGAGCGTCACGGCAAGCTGAGGCCGGTTGTCTATTCATCCAGGGTATTAACGGATGTGGAGAGAAGTTTCTCCAATTGCGAAAGGCACCTTTTAGCCACGCATTGGGCTGTGAAAAGATCAGCGATCTTCACAGGGCTCTCTCCCATCACTCTCCTCACACATCACACACCAACTAAGATGCTTCTGGATGGGAGGATTAAAGACGGGACCGTAAGCAGCGCACGCATTGCGCGTTGGACCCTTCTTCTCTCCCAGTTGGATCTTAGAGTAAAAGGTCTTTGCGAGCCCAGGCTTGCGGCCAATTTGGTATACCCCGGTACAGCCCACCGATGTTCGGTGGAAGGGGTGTGGGACGTCAACATAGGTTTACGGGCCGGGATACATCCCACTGGGCGCGAGATTTATGTTGATGGGTCTAGCACAGTGTCTGCTGGCGAGCGACTCACAGGGTGTGGAGTTTATGACCCTGCGGCAGACCTTGCCCTGGCGATCAAGCTCCCTAGCACCATGAGCGCGCAGCAGGCTGAGCTGTCTGCCGTGGTGTACGTTGTGACCCACCCAGACATTTTCCCAACCCCATACACGATTTGCTCGGACAGTATGTTCACCTGCAATTCGTGTACGGAATACCTGGCCATTTGGTCCCGCCGCGGATACACCTCCGCGGACGGGCGACCTTTAACGGTGAAGCCCTTGCTGGAAAAGATCTTAGCAGCAGCAGTAGGGGAGGAAGGAGAGATTTTCATCCATAAGGTGAAAGCTCACTCCTCCACAGAGCCCCGTGGGGAGGGCAACCGGCAGGCGGATGCGCTAGCCAGGGAGGGTGCCCGCGACGGCACTTTCTGGAACCCCTATAGGACCGGACCCATAGCAGCGGTCCGAGGCGGGGACGGGAATCCCGGGAACACCAGGGTAGCATTGCCCCTAGACCTCAAGACCGTCCAAGCCCAGGATCCCGCCCTAAAAGCAGTCCTAAAAACGATTGCTGAGGGGAGGCAGGTAGAAGGTCCGTACAGTACGGCAACCCTCTCAGTTAAGGAAGGCATGCTGTTCCGCGAGGAGCAGTGGGTTGTGCCGCAGCAGCACAGGAGGGAATTCCTCCAGTTGGCTCACGAGGGACCAGGGGCAGGGCACCCCGGGCCCGAGGTTACCTGGCAACGGGTAGAGCAAGCGGGATGGTGGCCAGGGCTCAGGGAACAAGTCCGCGAGTTCTGTGCAAACTGTCTTGTGTGCGCCGCAAACAACCCAGACCCCCAGAAAAGGAAGGTGCCCATGGGACACGTAAGAAGGGTAGAGGGACCATGGCAGTCGATACAGATCGACTATATAGGACCCCTGCCCACCACCCAGGGAGGTTATAAGTACTGCCTCGTCCTGGTGGATGTGTTTTCCAAGTGGGTGGAAGCCTTCCCTTGTCGAACAGCTACGGCACTGGGTACAGCAAAAATCTTGGTCCGGGAAGTGTTCTCACGGTGGGGACTCCCCCGTTTTGTGGAGTCAGACCAAGGTAGTCATTTCACCGGCCAGGTGATGCAGAACACCCTCATGCTTTTGGGCATTGAAGGGAAGTGGCACGTAGCACACAATCCCCAGTCATCCGGGATTGTTGAACGTATGAACCAGACCCTGAAGGAGAAGTTGAGGAAAGAGACTAGGAACTCGCCCCAAAAATGGGCGGAAGTTCTGCCTTTAGTCCTCATGGGGGTCCGGGCCAGTCAGTCAAAAAGTACGGGGTACTCCCCGCACGAGGTAATGACCGGCAGGCTCATGCGAACCCCCACCCATGTGCTAGCCCCGGTGCTCACTGAGGGTCAGCTCCAAGAGATAAGCAGGGACAAGTTCGCCCAGACTCTCTTGGAGCGCCTGAAGCAAGTTTATGAGCAGGCGGCTGGGAACATGGGAAGGCAGCATCAGGGCAATCGCTTGTTGCTGGAACCCCGCAAAACGCGGGAGTGGGAAGTAGGAGACCAGGTCATGGTCAGAAACTACGCCAGAGTAGGGAGTCTGGAACCACTGTATATGGGACCCTACAACATTGTAGACAAGGCGAGTCCCATGGTTTACGCCGTAAAAGTACCTCGGCGCACTAAGTGGTTCCACATAAACCAATGCAAACTGTACCAGCCGGGTGCGCAGGGGAAAACTACAGGGGTAAATCCCGCCAATGGGAAAGCACAGCCCCAGGTAGGACCACAGGGCACACAGGCAGGCATAGCAGCTTGCATCAGGGGAAGGGACATCCCGGACGATCATGCAGCGTTTTTCTGGAGTTGGGGGTTAGATGAGGAAGAACCCAGGGTACCCTGGTCAGATGAGGATAGTGCAGATGAGCATAGTGATGATGACGGGTGGTTCCTGAGGAACGGTCTGGGGGGAATGGGGCCTATAGGTAGAGATCCACACAGGGTGGACACACAAGCTGCAGGTCCCGAGGACAGGAGGGAGGAGCTAGAGGAGGCAGGGCCAGCCGCTATAGGAGCACAGAGAGTACCGATGTGGCTCCCAGAGATGTGGCCGCCCGCTTTGAACGTCCAGTCCTCAGGGGAGGCAGAGATCACGAGTGAAGGGCCGCCTGCTGGGCCGAGCAGGGCGGAGCCACGAACTGCCAGCCCCGAGGTTAGGGAGGCGGAGTCAGCGGAGGCGGAGCCGGCGACTGTGATGGAACCCCAGGTCATCCCGTTGGAGGTCTCGGAACCCGGTCCGTCCGTCACGAAACCCCCGCCCATAGCAACTCCCCGTAGGTCAAGTAGAGAACCCCAGCCCAGGAGGATGTGGTCATGTCCCCAGACTGCCCCAAGGCGTAGACTTCAGGTTAAGATAACCCGGGTACAGACCGGCCACATCGCAGCAGTAACAGGCTGCGGCAGATCAGAGGGAAGGGTCAGCGCAGCAACAGGCTGCGGCAGATCAGAGGGAAGGGTCAGTGCCCTCCCACCGTCGGGAAGAGCTCGCAGCAGCCTTCTCAGAATTTAAAGGGGCCGCCCTGAGAACGGGCGGCACTGTAAAGTTATAGTTCTAAGTTTTAAGTTTATAGTTCAAGGTTAAGTTTTAAGTTTATAGGTCAAGGTTAAGTTTTAAGTTTTAATAAGGCTAAGTTTGTAGTGTTTTTAACAGAAAACGATAAAATGATGGGAGTTTTAAGGTTAGGTTTAGAGGAAGTTTATTCAGCAAACGTTGAAGTTTACGTGAGGCGAGGTCAGGGGACCCGCTCACCCTTCACAAAAGCCAGAGACTCTTGCGAGGCTGGCTACCTCATTCTATCTGATCACAGGAACCAAGGAAGGATGGAACGAATTCTAGTATTGCTCGTGGCAATCGGATGTGGATTGGCCTATCGAGGCCGCACCAAGGATGTCGTGGTGTTTGGATGTTCCGGGGACACGGCCCCCATCGCGGTGGATGGGACCGGAAGACGGAAGGCAGAGGGGACCAGCACCTATTTCCACAAGGGAAGGTGGCCAGGATGGCTGGGAACGAACTCAACGGAGTATTCTAGCACATCGGGGTTTGCCTACCAAGAGACTTCTTTACTGTGCCCCAAAGTAAGGATCATCGCACCCAGGATCAGCGTCACCGTCGGCAAACGGATTTGTTTGACTTGTAGTGGGAAGGTCCCATTGAGCCGATGGTGGTGGCTGCGAAAGCTGAGCAAAACTATGAGAAACTCTTCGGTCGAGTGGGAACGACTGGGTAATAATACCCATCGGACAATTACGGGGACAGACGGACAGGTGAAAGTCTGTTGGGACAAATGGTGGGAACCGGATGAGGGAATTTATGTATGTATGTGGGGGTCAAAGTACGTTTGCCCCAAAGGCATCTCCATATTTTTTATTAATCAATGGCAGGATAACGGACAGGGGATGAGGTGGGATGCGAGCACCAGGGGGTGCGGAGCCCCATTCTCCCCGATCCCAGTAAATGCCACTGAGCTCATTACGCGCCCACGCAAAGCCCCGCCCACGATTCCGGTGGTTCTAGCTGAGGAAGAAGGGTGCCCTAAAACTAGTAAGGGACCCGGGAATGGTTTGGTACTGGTCCCCACAGACCAGATACTATTTCAGGGGGTACATTACGCGGTGGCCTCGGTGATTTTAAATCTCACTGAGGTACGGTTACCAGAGTGGTGCCCCAAAAAGACGGAACAGTTGTATCAGGTCCTGTTGACCAAGATGTTCAGACAATTTTACGAGTTTGATTTTGCAGAAATTGATAAGACAAGTTTGTACACCGCACCACAGGAAGTTTTGGATCAAGTAGGGAGGCAAAGAAGGGGTTTGGTGAACGATGCGTTCACTGCTTTTAACACAGGGACATCTGTGGTCAACGCTCTAGACAGTGTGGAGCTGCAGACCCAGATTAATGGTTTAAAGACACAGTTAAAAGACATTCTAACAGATGAGAATAAAGTGGTAGGGTCGGGTCTACACGAGGACCAAGCCATGACTCTCCATTTAAAGGAAATTATAGCAGAGCTGGAGAAACATGCGCGTACGGTAAATGCCCTGATCAGGGAAGATCGGAATGCATCCGATCAAGCTGCGCAGAACGAGGTGTGCGTGCTTTACGGGGCGTGGTTACTGGGCGAGGGCCGCAGTAATTTGGAGGATTTAAAACAAGGTTTGGTTCCGTCCTGGATAAGTAACAAACACCTACGGGCGCTCCACCCTTTTCAGAACGCATTAAGTCCGTGCCAGCTCAGGCTAGCTTCAGAAGCTTACCCAGTCCCCGTGGACTGCGGACGATCAAACCATACTATTATGGGAATAGTATTACGCATGCCGGTTTTGGGCGACACAGCAAAGCCCGCCCCGGTGTATCGGGTAGAGAACATCGGTGTCATTCAGGGGGGAGCCCACATTCGTTATGCAGCGGTTCCACCTTACGTCATCCGCTGGGAGCAAACGATGACAGGTACAGATCTCTCTGGTTGTCGTGGCAGGGGAGCACACATAATACTGTGCCCCCAGCACTTGAATGCCTTTTTAACACCACAGTGCGGGTTCAGAACGGCTGGCGCCAAGTCCATGAATTGCACCATGGAGGCAATGGCACAAGATCATGTGCCTCCGCAGGTAGCATACATCGGGGGTGGAACATATTGTGTTACCACTGCAGCGCAACACTACCAGCATGGAAACCGTAGCCGGTGTCCGGTGAGTGACAGCAGTTTCTGTTTTAAACCCAGGGCTGAAGTTCAAGTAGCACAACAGCGAATTATCCCAATCCCTGAACCATCCACTGTTCATCTCACAGTAAAACAGAATTTCACCGACTTGCAGCGATTTGTCGCGCATTTTGGATACCTCATTCCCCCTCTCCCTGAACATTTAACCAAACTTCTGAAAGCCGTCGCGGTATCACAGAAACATTTTTATACATTAGAGCAGAAAACTGTCGAAATAGGAACAGACATTATGGACATAGTAGTTCCACCGTGGTGGAATCTGTTCACCAATATTGAAGTGCCTTCATGGATCAGAATAGCCTCCCACATTTTAGTCGTATGTCAAGTGTTTATTGTAGTGTACCTATTGGTCATACATTGTAAAAGAGACAAGCGCCTCACCAAGCATGAAAACACGGGAGAGTGGCGAGAACGTTACGTGCGCGTGCACGATGAGAGCACCGTGTGATCGGAAAATGGCGTCACTCCCGCTCGCCGCGTGCGCCGCGGAAGTTTGTACTCATATAAGATTTTCAGAGATTGTAAATACGTTGGAAACTCGACATGTTTTAAGAGTTGGGGTTTGATTATTTTGGTGATGGTGTTGATTGTTGGGTTTTGGGTTTTGTCTTTTCCTTTCCCTGAATAAAAGACGAATATACAGGTGATGCGTGAGGTATCGGCCTGGTTACGCCGGGAAGGAAAACAAGTGGTGTAAGTTTAAGGGCAAATAATGCCTACGGTGATATAAAATGTGATTTTCTTGGGAAATAAGGACGACACAGAGACCCTAGATAAGTTAAAAATTATGGGATTAATTTACTGGATTCGGAGAGAAATCGAGATAATATTGCTCACCACTGTGATTTTTGATACGATAAGCGGAGTTATTCGCATCAACAGGAGGGACTGTAGAATTCGCAATATATCGCGATTTGATTAATAAGGAGAAAACACAAAGTTTCGTTCAAACAGCTTTTATTTCAGCAGAATGCTGGCAGGTTTAAATTGGACACAAGCAGCCTGTAAAATGGCCGCCGCACCTCGTGACAGAACATTCTAGACTTTTCAACAGGCAGACAAGATGGCGTTCCATTAAACATTTGTGCAAGATCGATTAAGATTCAGCACATTGAAGATAATACACGAGACATTATGGGTTTGCAGTATAAACATAGATACTGGAATCGGTCTCCCAGGTACAAAGGAAAGCCATTGTACCGAGTAATCAAGGGCCCATCCAAAGGACATTAATATGTAAAATCCCAACGACTCTACGATGAGAGAGCCGTTAGCAGGTAGTTATACAGGACACTTGGAAGCCCCAAACCCCTCCAGGGAGAACACCGACCGATTTAACAATGGGAGAAATATTAACAGGTACTCAGACATTTATGAGTAGCCCCGAAACCCATTAAGAACGGAGATCACCCATACAAGACATTTGGGCGCCAAACCCTAAACAAAAGAATGGACATTATAGTTGGGCGGGAAACGGAAGATTTTTGCACTATAATTGCAGGCTCCAAACCGTCCATTCTCTCTCTTGCTCTTGCATTCGCTCGCTTGCTCCTGTGTTTTATCCGGTCGATTCGTAACCTCGTGGCTGCTCCTGTGTACTCGTAGTTGGGCTTCTGCTTGCCGTTGCCTCTTCTGAAAAGACTGTTGAACTTTCTGATCCGTTCGGATCTACCTCGTGTCGCGTAACGAAGACCTATGTTGGTAACTGGCAGCGGAACCAAAGGCCCGAGATGAGATGAGATGAGATGAGATGAGATGAGAAGAGAGGAAGACCATATCCATCGCCACGGTCAGTAAATCCCGACCGCGCCTGTAGGTCGATCAGCCAAGTTTTCCTCGCCAGGAAGATTTCTATTTTTAAACTTCTAACAAAACATATTGCATCGACGATAACGGGACTGTGTCTAAGGAGATTGGAACGTGAACACATCGTATCGATGATATTGACAACTGTGCTCCAAGAGTACCTGTTAAGCCAACCAACACAGGTCTTCATCACAGCAGACGGTCCAGCCTACTAGCCGGAGCAGCAGAAGCAAGTAAACAAGTGGGACCAGGAGATCTCCTGACCGACACGTGGGTGCTGCGGTGAAAAACATCCGATCAGCTATTCGGAATTTCTCCGAGTTATCACGAGTGGTGAGCATGAGTCTCGAGATCCTACGAAGCTAGTTTAGGATAGATATTGATAGGGGAGGGTTTAAGGATTAAGGATATTTGTAATGTGTGTCCCTATTTACTTTGTGCCGTTCGTTCCTCGTTTCCCTAAGATTGACTATATAACTGTTTGTAAGATTGTACTGTCATTAATCTGTGCTTATGACATGTATTTCATAATTTTAAGTATCATGCAATAAAGATTTTCCATTTCGTACCATTCAAACCAAGTCTACATGAGTTTTATCTCCATTACTGCTCTCGCATCTAAGTCCAGTGTCTAGAACCGTAAGGGAGAGTGATTCGAACCACTCACAGGTGTGTCTAGTGTTCCCAGACTGGCTGGAGACCAGAACAGGCAACCAGGCCAAGACCCGCACTGACATACAGGCTGCACAGAGCCGCGTGAATCTCACAGGCTGCGAGACACGCAGGGTCAGGAATCCCTTACAGTGTGACTCTCTCTCACTGTGTCTAACTCTCTCTGTCTGTGTGACTCTCTCTCACTGTGTCTAACTCTCTCTGTCTGGGACTCTCTCTCACTGTGTCTAACTCTCTCTGTCTGTGTGACTCTCTCACTGTGTCTAACTCTCTCTGTCTGTGTGACTCTCTCTCACTGTGTCTAACTCTCTCTGTCTGTGTGACACTCTCACTGTGTCTAACTCTCTCTGTCTGTGTGACTCTCTCTCACTTTGTCTAACTCTCTCTGTCTGTGTGACTCTCTCTCACTGTGTCTAACTCTCTCTGTCTGTGCGACTCTCTCACTGTGTCTAACTATCTCTGTCTTTGTTACTCTCTCTCACTGTGTCTAACTCTCTCTGTCTGTGTGACTCTCTCACTTTGTCTAACTCTCTCTGTCTGTGTGAATCTCTCTCACTGTGTCTAACTCTGTCTGTCTTTGTTACTCTCTCTCACTGTGTCTAACTCTCTCTGTCTCTGTGACTCTCTCACTGTGTCTAACTCTCTCTGTCTGTGTGACTCTCTCTCACTGTGTCTAACTCTCTCTGTCTGTGTGACTCTCTCTCACTGTGTCTAACTCTCTCTGTCTGTGTGACTCTCTCTCACTGTGTCTAACTCTCTCTGTCTGTGTGACTCTCTCTCACTGTGTCTAACTCTCTCTGTCTGTGTGACTCTCTCTCACTGTGTCTAACTCTGTCTGTGTGACTCTCTCTCACTGTGTCTAACTCTCTCTGTCTGTGCGACTCTCTCACTGTGTCTAACTCTCTCTGTCTGTGTGACTCTCTCTCACTGTGTCTCACTCTCTCTGTCTGTGTGACTCTCTCACTGTGTGTAACTCTCTCTGTCTGTGTGACTCTCTCTCACTGTGCCTAAATCTCTCTGTGACTCTCTCTCACTGTGTCTAACTCTCTCTGTCTGTGTGACTCTCTGTCACTGTGTCTAACTCTCCCTGTCTGTGTGACTCTCTCTCACTGTGTCTAACTCTCTCTCTCTGTGCGACTCTCTCACTGTGTCTAACTCTCTCTGTCTGTGTGACTCTCTCACTGTGTCTAACTCTCTCTGTCTGTGTGACTCTCTCTCACTGTGTCTAACTCTCTCTGTCTGTGACTCTCTCTCACTGTGTCTAACTCTCTCTGTCTGTGTGACTCTCTCTCACTGTGTCTAACTCTCTCTGTCTGTGTGACTCTCTCCCACTGTGTCTAACTCTCTCTGTCTGTGTGACTCTCTCTCACTGTGTCTAACTCTCTCTGTCTGTGACTCTCTCTCACTGTGTCTAACTCTCTCTGTCTGTGTGACTCTCTCTCACTGTGTCTAACTCTCTCTGTCTGTGTGAGTCTCTCTCACTGTGTCTAACTCTCTCTGTCTGTGACTCTCTCTCACTGTGTCTAACTGTCTCTGTCTGTGTGACTCTCTCTCACTGTGTCTAACTCTCTCTGTCTGTGTGACTCTCTCTCACTGTGTCTAACTCTCTCTGTCTGTGACTCTCTCTCACTGAGTCTAACTATCTCTGTCTGTGTGACTCTCTCTCACTGTGTCTAACTCTCTCGGTCTGTGACTCTCTCACTGTGTCTAACTCTCTCTGTCTGTGACTCTCTCTCACTGTGTCTAACTCTCTCTGTCTGTGTGACTCTCTCTCACTGTGTCCAACTCTCTCTGTCTGTGACTCTCTCACTGTGTCTAACTCTCTCTGTCTGTGACTCTCTCTCACTGAGTCTAACTATCTCTGTCTGTGTGACTCTCTCTCACTGTGTCTAACTCTCTCTGTCTGTGTGACTCTCTCTCACTGTGTCTAACTCTCTCGGTCTGTGACTCTCTCACTGTGTCTAACTCTCTCTGTCTGTGACTCTCTCACTGTGTCTAACTCTCTCTGTCTGTGACTCTCTCTCACTGAGTCTAACTCTCTCTGTCTGTGTGACTCTCTCACTGTGTCTAACTCTCTCTGTCTGTGTGACTCTCTCTCACTGTGTCTAACTCTCTCTGTCTGTGACTCTCTCTCACTGTGTCTAACTCTCTCTGTCTGTGTGACTCTCTCTCACTGTGTCTAAATCTCTGTCTGTGTGACTCTCTCTCACTGTGTCTAACTCTCTATGTCTGTGTGACTCTCTCTCACTGTGTCTAACTCTCTCTGTCTGTGACTCTCTCTCACTGTGTCTAACTCTCTCTGTCTGTGTGACTCTCTCTCACTGTGTCTAACTCTCTCTGTCTGTGTGACTCTCTCTCACTGTGTCTAACTCTCCCTGTCTGTGTGACTCTCTCTCACTGTGTCTAACTCTCTCTGTCTGTGCGACTCGCTCACTGTGTCTAACTCTCTCTGTCTGTGTGACTCTCTCAATGTGTCTAACTCTCTCTGTATGTGACTCTCTCTCACTATGTCGAACTCTCTCTGTCTGTGTGAATCTCTCTCTCACTAAGTCTAACTCTCTCTGTCTGTGTGACTCTCTCTCCCTGTGTCTAACTCTCTCTGTCTGTGTGACTCTCTCTCACTGTGTCTAACTCTCTCTGTCTGTGTGACTCTCTCTCACTGTGTCTAACTCTCTCTGTCTGTGTGACTCTCTCTCACTGTGTCTAACTCTCTCCATCTGTGTGACTCTCTCACTGTGTCAACTCTCTCTGTCTGTGTGACTCTCTCTCACTGTGTCTAACTCTCTCTGTCTGTGACTCTTTCTCACTGTGTCTAACTCTCTCTGTCTGTGTGACTCTCTCTAACTGTGTCTAACTCTCTCTGTCTGTGTGACACTCTCTCACTGTGTCTGACTCTCTGTCAGTGTGACTCGCTCTCACTGTGTCTAACTCTCTCTGTCTGTGACTCTCTCTCACTGTGTCTAACTCTCTCTGTCTGTGACTCTCTCTCACTGTGTCTAACTCTCTCTGTCTGTGTGACTCTCTCTCACTGTGTCTAACTCTCTCTGTCTGTGTGACTCTCTCTCACTGTGTCAAACTCTCTCTGTCTGTGTGACTCTCTCTCACTGTGTCTAACTCTCTCTGTCTGTGACTCTCTCTCACTGTGTCTAACTCTCTCTGTCTGTGTGACTCTCTCTCACTGTGTCTAACTCTCTCTGTCTGTGTGACTCTCTCTCACTGTGTCTAACTCTCTCTGTCTGTGACTCTCTCTCACTGTGTCTAACTCTCTCTGTCTGTGTGACTCTCGCTCACTGTGTCTAACTGTCTCTGTCTGTGTGACTCTCTCTCACTGTGTCTAACTCTCTCTGTCTGTGTGACTCTCTCTCACTGTGTCTAACTGTCTCTGTCTGTGTGACTCTCTCTCACTGTGTCTAACTCTCTCTGTCTGTGACTCTCTCTCACTGTGTCTAACTCTCTCTGTCTGTGACTCTCTCACTGTGTCTAACTCTCTCTGTCTGTGACTCTCTCACTGTGTCTAACTCTCTCTGTCTGTGACTCTCTCTCACTGAGTCTAACTATCTCTGTCTGTGTGACTCTCTCTCACTGTGTCTAACTCTCTCTGTCTGTGACTCTCTCTCACTGTGTCTTACTCTCTCTGTCTGTGTGACTCTCTCTCACTGTGTCTTACTCTCTCTGTCTGTGACTCTCTCTCACTGTGTCTTACTCTCTCTGTCTGTGACTCTCTCTCACTGTGTCTAACTCTCTCTGTATGTGACTCTCTCTCACTGTGTCTAACTCTCTCTGTCTGTGTGACTCTCTCACTGTGTCTAACTCTCTCTGTCTGTGACTCTCTCTCACTGAGTCTAACTATCTCTGTCTGTGTGACTCTCTCTCACTGTGTCTAACTCTCTCTGTATGTGACTCTCTCTCACTGTGTCTAACTCTCTCTGTCTGTGTGACTCTCTCTCACTGTGTCTAACTCTCTCTGTCTGTGCGACTCGCTCACTGTGTCTAACTCTCTCTGTCTGTGTGACTCTCTCACTGTGTCTAACTCTCTCTGTATGTGACTCTCTCTCACTGTGTCTAACTCTCTCTGTCTGTGTGACTCTCTCTCACTGTGTCTAACTCTCTCTGTCTGTGACTCTCTCTCACTGTGTCTAACTCTCTCTGTCTGTGTGACTCTCTCTCACTGTGTCTAACTCTCTCTGTCTGTGTGACTCTCTCTCACTGTGTCAAACTCTCTCTGTCTGTGTGACTCTCTCTCACTGTGTCTAACTCTCTCTGTCTGTGACTCTCTCTCACTGTGTCTAAATCTCTCTGTCTGTGTGACTCTCTCTCACTGTGTCTAACTCTCTCTGTCTGTGTGACTCTCTCTCACTGTGTCTAACTCTCTCTGTCTGTGTGACTCTCGCTCACTGTGTCTTACTGTCTCTGTCTGTGTGACTCTCTCTCACTGTGTCTAACTCTCTCTGTCTGTGTGACTCTCTCTCACTGTGTCTAACTGTCTCTGTCTGTGTGACTCTCTCTCACTGTGTGTAACTCTCTCTGTCTGTGTGACTCTCTCTCACTGTGTCTAACTCTCTCTGTCTGTGACTCTCTCTCACTGTGTCTAACTCTCTCTGTCTGTGTGACTCTCTCTCACTGTGTCTAACTCTCTCTGTCTGTGACTCTCTCACTGTGTCTAACTCTCTCTGTCTGTGACTCTCTCACTGTGTCTAACTCTCTCTGTCTGTGACTCTCTCTCACTGAGTCTAACTATCTCTGTCTGTGTGACTCTCTCTCACTGTGTCTAACTCTCTCTGTCTGTGACTCTCTCACTGTGTCTAACTCTCTCTGTCTGTGACTCTCTCACTGTGTCTAACTCTCTCTGTCTGTGACTCTCTCTCACTGAGTCTAACTATCTCTGTCTGTGTGACTCTCTCTCACTGTGTCTAACTCTCTCTGTCTTTGACTCTCTCTCACTGTGTCTAAATCTCTCTGTCTGTGACTCTCTCTCACTGTGTCTAACTCTCTCTGTCTGTGACTCTCTCACTGTGTCTAACTCTCTCTGTCTGTGTGACTCTCTCTCACTGTTTCTAAGTCTCTCAGTCTGTGTGACTCTCTCTCACTGTGTCTAACTCACTCTTTCTGTGTGACTCTCTCTCACTGTGTTGAACTCTCTCTGTCTGTGTGACTCTCTCACTGTGTCTAACTCTCTCTTGTAGAATTCGCAATATATCGCGATTTTATTAATAAGGAGAAAACACAGAGTTTCGTTCAAACAGCTTTTATTTCAGCAGAATGCTGACAGGTTTAAAGTGGACACAAGCAGCCTGTAAAATGGCCGCCGCACCTCGTGACAGAACATTCTAGACTTTTCAACAGGCAGACAAGATGGCGTTCCAATAAACATTTGTGCAAGATCGATTAAGATTCAGCACAGTGAAGATAATACACGAGACATTATGGGTTTGCAGTATACACATAAATACTGAAATCGGTCTCCCAGGTACAAAGGAAAGCCATTGTACCGAGTAATCAAGGGCCCATCCAAAGGACATTAATATGTAAAATCCCAACGACTCTACGATGAGAGAGCCGTTAGCAGGTAGTTATACAGGACACTTGGAAGCCCCAAAACCCCTCCAGGGAGAACACCGACCGATTTAACAATGGGAGAAATATTAACAGGTACTCAGACATTTACGAGTAGCCCCGAAACCCATTAAGAACGGAGATCACCCATACAAGACAGTTGAGCGCCAGACCCTAAACAAAAGAATGGACATTATAGTTGGGCGGGAAACGGAAGATTTTGCACTATAATTGCAGGCTCCAAACCGTCCATCTTTCTCTTATCCGATCGACTCTTATCATCGTGGCTGCTCCTGTGTACTCGTAGTTGGGCTCGCTCCTGCTTGCCTGTTGCCTCTTTTGAAGAAGGACTGTTGAACTTTCTGATCCGTTCGGATCTACCTCGTGTCGCGTAACGAAGACCTATGTTGTTAACTGGCAGCGGAACCAAAGGCCCGAGATGAGATGAGATGAGATGAGAAGAGAGGAAGACCATATCCATCGCCACGGTCAGTAAATCCCGACCGCGCCTGTAGGTCGATTAGCCAAGTGTTCCTTGCCAGGAAGACTTCTTCGAACTTGCAACGAAACATATCGCATCGATGATATAACTGGACTGTGCTCGAAAAGTACCTGTTAAACCAACCAACACAGGTCTTCATCACAGCAGACGTTCCAGCCTGCTAGCCGGAGCAGCAGAAGCAAGTAAACAAGTGGGACCAGGAGATCTCCTGACCGACACGTGGGTGCTGCGGTGAAAAACATCCGATCAGCTATTCGGAATTTCTCCGAGTTATCACGAGTGGTGAGCATGAGTTTCGAAATCCTACGAATCTAGTTTAGGATAGATATTGATAGGGGAGGGTTTAAGGATTAAGGATATTTGTAATGTGTGCCCCTATTTACTATGTGCCGTTCGTTCCTCGTTTCCCTAAGATCGACTATATAACTGCTTGCAAGATTGTACTGTCATTAATCTGTGCTTATGACATGTATTTCATAATCTTAAGTATCATGCAATAAAGATTTTCCATTTCGTACCATTCAAACCGAGTCTACATGAGTTTCATCTCCATTACTGCTCTCGCATCTAAGTCCAGTGTCTAGAACCGTAAGGGCGAGTGATTCGAACCACTCACAGGTGTGTCTAGTGTTCCCAGACTGGCTGGAGACCAGAACAGGCAACAAGGCCTAGACCCGCACTGACATACAGGCTGCACAGAGCCGCGTGAATCTCACAGGCTGCGAGACACGCAGGGTCAGAATCCCTTACAGAAAATGGCGACCGCGGCAGGACACTGGCAGCGAGAGGGTAGTGTGTTAGACTTTGGAATGACTGTACGAAATGTTATGCAGGAAAAGATAGCAGATTATGTGTTTGGAAAGGTTAATCTAACTAAGAAATGGATAAGTGAATTGTTAGCGGATAAAAGCCCGCTAGAGGCAGCCGAAAGGTGGACAGATAGTAAAGAACATAGAAAGACACTTGAGAAAGCAGTCTGGCTTATGTGTTACAAAAGGCAGGTTCAGATTTCAAACCAGACCATTACAGCGCTAGTAGCTCGAATCAGTCATTTAGAGGGAGAAATGGATGAGAAGGTTTCTGGAGGGGAGGTGCTCATTAAGAATTTAAATGAGTTGCACCAAGAAAGCCAGGAAGTCTCCAGTCACCTTAAAACAAGGATAGATTATCTCGAGTGCCAGGTCACTGAGGCAAAGTTAAATGAGAGCAGGTTAAAGGAAAGATGTAACCGCCAAGCTGCCCAGATAAGAACTCAAGAAGAGAGCTTAACGGGGGTTAGGGCGGCATATAAGTTGGCCCTTGAGGATAAGTTTGAGGGAGCCGACCATAGCGCCTGCCAAAGGGAGATAGAGCACCTCAAGAAGGCCGTAAACAAAGCGAACGGCATGGTGTGCCTGATCAGTCCGTCAGCACACCAGCCGCTAGTAAGTGAGAAGTTTAAGAAATCCCCACCAAGTAAAGCAGAAGAAGTAGTAGCCACTGCGCCCTCCGCGCCACCCAGCTATTCGGAAACCTGGGTTAGGGAGGAAGCAATGGAAGAAACGAAAGAGCCCATTGAAAAGAAGTAGGAAAGGGACCGTTGTATCCAGTAACGGGTATTAAAAGGGGCCCAAGCAGAAACGGTGGGGAAGAACCGGGGGATCTCCTCGGACAGCTGGTGTTGCCTCACAGTTCACATCAGCTGAGAGCTATGATAAATCACGTACGGAAGCTGACCGAGGCAGACGACCCTTCCGTACATTTCAGAGAAGTTGAGCAAGCCGCAGCCATTAACGGCTGCGATGATGGGGAAACAGCAAAAATGCTGCTGTTCTCATTAGACAGCTCGGTCCTCAGTGTCTCTCGGGCGAGAGCAAGAGGGGAACCAAGACTTATGAGGAATTAAGAATGAGGTCCTGGAAGTGTTGGGGGCGAACGATGAAGGTCCGTTTGCTAGAGTGGGACAGACAGTGCAGATGGAGGGAGAACCCCCGAAGGTTTTTGCCGACAGGCTGTGGCCAGTATATGAGCGCAGCTGTCTAGGTGCGCCCGAGCGCGAAGATGTGGAAGGCACCGCTTTAACTCATTGGCTTAGGTGCATAATAGCCAACAGTTTACCAGCCGTCAGAGAGCAGGCAAAAGCATGGTTTGATCCCAATGACCCCAACATTACGGAAGAGTCGGTCTTGAATCGACTCACGTTAGGTTATCGCAATATAAGGGGTATGGCAACACGTCCCCTTAAGGGAAGAGTACATGAGGTACGACCCGCAGCCCCGTATCAAAGAGAGTGGCATCAGGAGGGTAATCGCGCCCCACAGGCAGGTAATGCTTGTTACGGGTGTGGGAAGACAGGGCACTGGCGCAAACATTGCAGGAACCCTTGGAAGGATTCCAAGGATAAAAATCCCGCGGTCCGAGCCCAGGCGCCTGTCCCGGCTAAGGAAGCTAAGGCACCCACCCCTCCTGACGAACTCGAAGTAGTGTTAGGAGCCATGCGCAAGCTAATCTTGAGTGCACGTGGACAGGTGGCGGTCGCAACCGGCCCCGTAGGTGCCGCAGGACCGTCTAATAGTACCCAATGACTAGAGCCCACGCAGCCTGCCTACCTGTGTCCTTTTAAAAGACACGCACAGGAGGGGGTCTGCGGTGAGGAGGCCAGGTTAAAAGAGCAGGCCTTGCGGGAGGAGAACGCCCGCTTAATAGGGAAAATAGATGGGCTGGAAGGGCAGCTTAGAGAGCAGGCCCTGCAGGAGGAGAACGCCCGATCAATGGGAAAGTTAGACGTGCTCAGGCTAGAAGGGCAGCTTAGAGAGATAAAAGCAGCCTACAGGGTAGCCAAAAGCCGGGAGTATGAGGATGTAAACCAGTGCAAACTGTACCAGCCAGGTGCGCAAGGGAAAACTACAGGGGTAAACCCCGCCAGTGGGAAAGCACAGCCCCAGGTAGGACCACAAGGCGCACAGGCAGGCATAGCAGCTTGCATCAGGGGAGGGGACATCCTGGAAGATCATGAAGCGTTTTTCTGGAATTGGGAGTTAGATGAGGGAGAATTCAGGGAACTCGAGTCAGATGAGGATAGTGATGACGACGAGTGGTTTTGGAGGAACGGTCCCGTTTTCGATATGGGGAGAATACGGGCTGCAGATAGAGATCCACACAGGGTGGACACACAAGCTGCAGGTCCCGAAGACAGGAGGGAGGAGCTAGGGGAGGCGGGGCCAGCCGCTGTGGGTGCACAGGGAGTGACGGTGAGGCTCCCAGAGATGTGGCCGCCCGCTTTGAACGTCCCGTCCTCGGGGGAGGCAGAGATCACGAGTGAAGGGCCGCCTGCTGGGCCGAGCAGGGCGGAGCCACAAACCGCAAGCCCCGAGGTTAGGGAGGCGGAGTCAGCGGAGGCGGAGCCAGCGACTGTGGTGGAACCCCAGGTCATCCCGATGGAAGTCTCGGAACCCGGTCCGTCGGTCACGGAACCCCCGCCCATAGCAACTCCCCGTAGGTCAAGTAGAGAACCCCAGCCCAGGAGGATGTGGTCATGTCCCCAGACTGCCCCAAGGCGTAGAGTTAAGGTTAAGATAACCCAGATACAGGCCGGCCACATCGCAGCAGCAACAGGCTGCGGCAGATCAGAGGGAAGGGTCAGTGCCCTCCCACCGTCGGGAAGAGCTCGCAGCAGCCTTCTCAGAATTTAAAGGGGCCGCCCTGAGAACGGGCGGCACTGTAAAGTTATAAGTTTTAAGTTTTAAGTTAATAGTTCAAGGTTAAGTTTATAGTTTTTTTTAATAAGGTTAAGATTGTAGTGTTTTCAACAGAAAACGATAAAATGATGGGAGCTTTAAAGATAGGTTTAGTTAAAGTTTATTCAGCGAACGTTGAAGTTTACGTAAGGCGAGGTCAGGGGACCCGCTCACCCTTCACAAAAGCCAGAGACTCTTGCGAGGCTTGTAAGGGATTCTCTCCTGACCCTGCGTGTCTCGTAGCCTGTGAGATTCACGCGGCTCTGTGCAGCCTGTATGTCAGTGCGGGTCTAGGCCTGGTCTCCAGCCAGTCTGGGAACACTAGACACCCCTGTGAGTGGTTCGAATCACTCTCCCTTACGGTTCTAGACACTGGACTTAGATGCGAGAGCAGTAATGGAGATAAAACTCATGTAGACTTGGTTTGAACGGTACGAAATGGAAAATCTTTATTGCATGATACTTAAAATTATGAAATACATGTCATACGCACAGATTAATGACAGTACAATCTTACAAACGGTTATAATCACTCTTAGGGAAACGAGGAACGAACGGCACAACGTAAATAGGGCACACATTACAAATATCCTTAATCTTTAAACCCTCCCCTATCAATATCTATCCTAAACTAGCTTCGTAGGATCTCGAGACTCATGCTCACCACTCGTAATAACTCGGAGAAATCCCGAATAGCTGATCGGATGTTTTTCACCGCAGCACCCACGTGTTGGTCAGGAGATCTCCTGGTCCCACTTGTTTACTGCTTCTGCTGCTCGGTCAGTCGGCTGGACCGTCCGCTGTAGTGAAGACCTCTGTTGGTTGGCTTCAAAGTATAATCGTGGAACACCGTTGTCAATATCACCGATACGATGTGTTTACACAGTCCAGTTATCATTGATGCAATATGTCTTGTTAAAGAAGAAAACTTCCTGTCGAGAAGACTTGGCTGATCGACCTACAGGCGCGGTCGGGATTTACTGACCGTGGCGATGGATAAGGTCTTCTTCTCTTCTCCTCTCATCTCATCTCATCTCATCTCATCTCATCTCGGGCCTTTGGTTCCGCTGCCAGTTACCAACATAGGTCTTCTTTACGCGACACGAGGTAGATCCGAACGGATCAGAAAGTTCAACAGTCTTTTACACAGGAGCAGCCACGAGGTTACGAATCGACCGGATAAAACACAGGAGCAACCACGAATGCAGGAGCACGAACAAGAGGCAAGCAGCAAGAGAGCGAATGGACGGTTTGGGGCCTGCAATTATAGTGCAAAAATCTTCCGTTTCCCGCCCAACTATAATGTCCATTCTTTTGTTTTAGGGTTTGGCGCCCAAATGTCCCGTGTGGGTGATCTCCGTCCTTAATGGGCTTCGGGGCTACTCATGAATGTTTGAGTACCTGCTAATATTTCTCCCATTGTTAAATCGGTCGGTGTTCCCCCTGGAGGGGTTTGGGGCCTCCAAGTGTCCTGCATAACTACCCGCCAACGGCTCTCTCATCGTAGAGCCGCCGGGAGTTTACATATTAATGTCTTTTGGATGGGCCCTTGATGGCTTTCCTTTGTACCTGGGAGACCGATTCCAGTATCGATGTTTATACTGTAAACCCATAATGTCTCGTGTATTGTCTTCACTGTGCTGAATCGTTATCGATCCTGCAAAAATGTTTAATGGAACGCCATCTTGTCTGCCTGTTGAAAAGTCTAGAATGTTCTGTCACGAGGTGCGGCGGCCATTTTACAGGCTGCTTGTGTCCAATTTAAACCTGACAGCATTCTGCTGAAATAAAAGCTGTTTGAACGAAACTTTGTGTTTTCTCCTTATTAATCAAATCGCGATAATTGCGAATTCTACAGTCCCTCCTGTTGATGCGAATAACTCCGCTTATCGTATCAAAAATCTCAGTGGTGAGCAATCTTATCTCGATTTCACTCCGAATCCAGTAAATTAATCCCATAAATTTTAACTTAACTAGGGTCTCTGTGTCGTCCTTATTTCCCAAGAAGATCACATTTTATCACCGTAGGCATCATTTGCCCTTAAACTTACACCACTTGTTTTCCTTCCCGGCGTAACCAGGCCGATACCTCCCGCATCACCTGTATATTTGTCTTTTATTCAGGGAAAGGAAAAACAAAACCCAAAAACCAAACAATCAACACCATCACCAAAATAAACAAATCCCAACTCTTAAACATGTCGAGTTTCCAACGTATTTACAATGAGTACAAACTTCCGCGGCGCACGTGGCGAGCGGGAGTGACGCCATTTTCCGATTACACGGTGCTCTCATCGTGCACGCGCACGTAACGTTCTCGCCACTCTCCCGTGTTCTCATGCTTGGTGAGGCGCTTGTCTCTTTTACAATGTATGAACAATAGGTATACTACAATAAACACTTGACAGACGACTAAAATGTGGGAGGCTATTCTGACCCATGAGGGCACTTCAATATTCGTGAACAGATTCCACCACGGTGGAACCACTATGTCCAAAATGTCTGTACCTATCTCGACAGTTTTCTGCTCTAACGTATAAAAATGCTTTTGTGACACCGCGACGGCTTTCAGAAGTTTGGTTAAATGCTCAGGGAGAGGGGGAATGAGGTATCCAAAATGCGCGACAAATCGCTGCAAGTCGGTGAAATTCTCTTTTACTGTGAGATGAACAGTGGATGGTTCAGGGATTGGGATAATTCGTTGTTGTGCTACTTGAACTTCAGCCCTGGGTTTAAAACAGAAACTGCTGTCACTCACCGGACACCGGCTACGGTTTCCATGCTGGTAGTGTTGCGCTGCAGTGGTAACACAATATGTTCCACCCCCGATGTATGCTACCTGCGGAGGCACATGATCTTGTGCCATTGCCTCCATGGTGCAATTCATGGACTTGGCGCCAGCCGTTCTGAACCCGCACTGTGGTGTTAAAAAGGCATTCAAGTGCTGGGGGCACAGTATTATGTGTGCTCCCCTGCCACGACAACCAGAGAGATCTGTACCTGTCATCGTTTGCTCCCAGCGGATGACGTAAGGTGGAACCGCTGCATAACGAATGTGGGCTCCCCCCTGAATGACACCAATGTTCTCTACCCGATACACCGGGGCGGGCTTTGCTGTGTTGCCCAAAACCGGCATGCGTAATACTATTCCCATAATAGTATGGTTTGAACGTCCGCAGTCCACGGGGACTGGGTAAGCTTCTGAAGCTAGCCTGAGCTGGCACGGACTTAATGCGTTCTGAAAAGGGTGGAGCGCCCGCAGGTGTTTGTTACTTATCCAGGACGGAACCAAACCTTGTTTTAAATCCTCCAAATTACTGCGGCCCTCGCCCAGTAACCACGCCCCGTAAAGCACGCACACCTCGTTCTGCGCAGCTTGATCGGATGCATTCCGATCTTCCCTGATCAGGGCATTTACCGTACGCGCATGTTTCTCCAGCTCTGCTATAATTTCCTTTAAATGGAGAGTCATGGCTTGGTCCTCGTGTAGACCTGACCCTACCACTTTATTCTCATCTGTTAGGATGTCCTTTAACTGTGTTTTTAAACCATTAATCTGGGTCTGCAGCTCCACACTGTCTAGAGCGTTGACCACAGATGTCCCTGTGTTAAAAGCAGTGAACGCATCGTTCACCAAACCCCTTCTTTGCCTCCCTACTTGATCCAAAACTTCCTGCGGTGCGGTGTATAAACTTGTCTTATCAATTTCTGCAAAATCAAACTCGTAAAATTGCCTGAACATCTTGGTCAACAGGACCTGATACAACTGTTCCGTCTTTTTGGGGCACCACTCTGGTAACCGTACCTCAGTGAGATTTAAAATCACCGAGGCCACCGCGTAATGTACCCCCTGAAATAGTATCTGGTCTGTGGGGACCAGTACCAAACCGTTCCCGGGTCCCTTACTAGTTTTAGGGCACCCTTCTTCCTCAGTTAGAACTACCGGAATCGTGGGCGGGGCTTTGCGTGGGCGCGTAATGAGCTCAGTGGCATTTACTGGGATCGGGGAGAATGGGGCTCCGCACCCCCTGGTGCTCGCATCCCACCTCATCCCCTGTCCGTTATCCTGCCACTGATTAATAAAGAATATGGAGATGCCTTTGGGGCAAACGTACTTTGACCCCCACATACAAACATAAATTCCCTCATCCGGTTCCCACCATTTGTCCCAACAGACTTTCACTTGTCCGTCTGTCCCCGTAATTGTCCGATGGGTATTATTACCCAGTCGTTCCCACTCGACCGAAGAGTTCCTCATAGTTTTGCTCAGCTTTCGCAGCCACCACCATCGGCTCAATGGGACATCCCCACTACAGGTCAAACAAATCCGTTTGCCGACGGTGACGCTGATCCTGGGTGCGATGATCCGTACTTTGGGGCACATTAAAGAAGTCTCTTTGTAGGCGAACCCCGATGTGCTGGAATACTCCGTTGAGTTCGTTCCCAGCCATCCTGGCCACCTTCCCTTGTGGAAATAGGTGCTGGTCCCCTCTGCCTTCCGTCTTCCGGTCCCATCCACCGCGATGGGGGCCGTGTCCCCGGAACATCCAAACACCACGACATCCTTGGTGTGGCCTCGATAGGCCAATCCACATCCGATTGCCACGAGCAATACTATAAGTCGTTCCATCCTTCCTTGGTTCCTGTGATCAGATAGAATGAGGTAGCCAGCCTCGCAAAAAGTCTCTGGCTTTTGTGAAGGGTGAGCGGGTCCCCTGACCTCGCCTCACGTAAACTTCAACGTTTGCTGAATAGACTTCCTCTAAACCTAGCCTTAAAACTCCCATCATTTTATCGTTTTCTGTTCAAAACACTACAAACTTAGCCTTATTAAAACTACAAACTTAACCTTGAACTTTACTTAAAACCTTAAACTAAAACTTAAAACCTTAAACTAAAACTTTACAGTGCCGCCCGTTCTCAGGGCGGCCCCTTTAAATTCTGAGAAGGTTGCTGCGAGCTCTTCCCGACGGTGGGAGGGCACTGACCCTTCCCTCTGATCTGCCGCAGCCTGTTGCTGCGCTGACCCTTTCCTCTGATCTGCCGCAGCCTGTTACTGCTTCGATGTGGCCTGTCTCTACCCGGGTTATCTTAACCTGAAACTTACGCCTTGGGGCAGTCTGGGGACATGACCACATCCTCCTGGGCTGGGGTTCTCTGCTTGACCTACGGGGAGTTGCTATGGGCGGGGGCTCCGTGACGGACGGACCGGGTTCCGAGACCTCCAACGGGATGACCTGGGGTTCCATCACAGTCGCCAGCTCCGCCTCCGCTGACTCCGCCTCCCTAACCTCGGGGCTGGCAGTTCGTGGCCCCGCCCTGCTCGGCCCAGCAGGCGGCCCTTCACTCGTGATCTCTGCCTCCCCTGAGGACTGGACGTTCAAAGCGGGCGGCCACCCCTCTGGGAACCACATTGGTACTCTCTGTGCTCCTATAGCGGCTGGCCCTGCCTCCTCTAGCTCCTCCCTCCTGTCCTCGGGACCTGCAGCTCGTGTGTCCACCCCGTGTGGATCTCTACCTATCGGCCCCAATCCTCCCAGACCGTTCCTCCGGAACCACCCGTCATCATCACTATGCTCATCTGCACTATCCTCATCTGACCAGGGTGCCCTGGGTTCTTCGTCATCTAACCCCCAACTCCAGAAAAACGCTGCATGATCGTCCGGGATGTCCCTTCCCCTGATGCAAGCTGCTACGCCTGCCTGTGTGCCTTGTGGTCCTACCTGGGGCTGTGTTTTCCCATTGGCGGGATTTACCCCTGTAGTTTTCCCCTGCGCACCCGGCTGGTACAGTTTACATTGGTTTATGTGGAACCACTTAGTGCGCCGAGGTACTTTTACGGCGTAAACCATGGGACTCGCCTTGTCTACAATGTTGTAGGGTCCCATATACAGTGGTTCCAGACTCCCTACTCTGGCGTAGTTTCTGACCATGACCTGGTCTCCTACTTCCCACTCCCGCGTTTTGCGGGGTTCCAGCAACAAGCGATTGCCCTGATGCTGCCTTCCCATGTTCCCAGCCGCCTGCTCATAAACTTGCTTCAGGCGCTCCAAGAGAGTTTGGGCGAACTTGTCCCTGCTGATCTCTTGAAGCTGACCCTCAGTGAGCACCGGGGCTAGCACATGGGTGGGGGTTCGCATGAGCCTGCCGGTCATTACCTCGTGCGGGGAGTACCCCGTACTTTTTCGACTGACTGGCCCGGACCCCCATGAGGACTAAAGGCAGAACTTCCGCCCATTTTTGGGGCGAGTTCCTAGTCTCTTTCCTCAATTTCTCCTTCAGGGTCCGGTTCATACGTTCAACAATCCCGGATGACTGGGGATTGTGTGCTACGTGCCACTTCCCTTCAATGCCCAAAAGCATGAGGGTGTTCTGCATCACCTGGCCGGTGAAATGACTCCCTTGGTCTGACTCCACGAAACGGGGGAGTCCCCACCGCGAGAACACTTCCCGGACCAAGATTTTTGCTGTACCCAGTGCCGTAGCTGTTCGACAAGGGAAGGCTTCCACCCACTTGGAAAACACATCCACCAGGACGAGGCAGTACTTATAACCTCCCTGGGTGGTGGGCAGGGGTCCTATATAGTCGATCTGTATCGACTGCCATGGTCCCTCTACCCTTCTTACGTGTCCCATGGGCACCTTCCTTTTCTGGGGGTCTGGGTTGTTTGCAGCGCACACAAGACAGTTTGCACAGAACTCGCGGACTTGTTCCCTGAGCCCTGGCCACCATCCCGCTTGCTCTACCCGTTGCCAGGTAACCTCGGGCCCGGGGTGCCCTGCCCCTGGTCCCTCGTGAGCCAACTGGAGGAATTCCCTCCTGTGCTGCTGCGGCACAACCCACTGCTCCTCGCGGAACAGCATGCCTTCCTTAACTGAGAGGGTTGCCGTACTGTACGGACCTTCTACCTGCCTCCCCTCAGCAATCGTTTTTAGGACTGCTTTTAGGGCGGGATCCTGGGCTTGGACGGTCTTAAGGTCTAGGGGCAATGCTACCCTGGTGTTCCCGGTATTCCCGTCCCCGCCTCGGACCGCTGCTATGGGTCCGGTCCTATAGGGGTTCCAGAAAGTGCCGTCGCGGGCACCCTCCCTGGCTAGCGCATCCGCCTGCCGGTTGCCCTCCCCACGGGGCTCTGTGGAGGAGTGAGCTTTCACCTTATGGATGAAAATCTCCCCTTCCTCCCCTACTGCTGCTGCTAAGATCTTTTCCAGCAAGGGCTTCACCGTTAAAGGTCGCCCGTCCGCGGAGGTGTATCCGCGGCGGGACCAAATGGCCAGGTATTCCGTACACGAATTGCAGGTGAACATACTGTCCGAGCAAATCGTGTATGGGGTTGGGAAAATGTCTGGGTGGGTCACCACGTACACCACGGCAGACAGCTCAGCTTGCTGCGCGCTCATGGTGCTAGGGAGCTTGATCGCCAGGGCAAGGTCTGCCGCAGGGTCATAAACTCCACACCCTGTGAGTCGCTCGCCAGCAGACACTGTGCTAGACCCATCAACATAAATCTCGCGCCCAGTGGGATGTATCCCGGCCCGTAAACCTATGTTGACGTCCCACACCCCTTCCACCGAACACCGGTGGGCTGTACCGGGGTATACCAAATTGGCCGCAAGCCTGGGCTCGCAAAGACCTTTTACTCTAAGATCCAACTGGGAGAGAAGAAGGGTCCAACGCGCAATGCGTGCGCTGCTTACGGTCCCGTCTTTAATCCTCCCATCCAGAAGCATCTTAGTTGGTGTGTGATGTGTGAGGAGAGTGATGGGAGAGAGCCCTGTGAAGATCGCTGATCTTTTCACAGCCCAATGCGTGGCTAAAAGGTGCCTTTCGCAATTGGAGAAACTTCTCTCCACATCCGTTAATACCCTGGATGAATAGACAACCGGCCTCAGCTTGCCGTGACGCTCTTGGAGCAGCACGGCGCTTAAGCTGTCTCCGCTGGCAGCTACCTCCAGGAAAAACTCCTTCCCCCCATCTATGGCCCCTAAGGCTGGCGCGGTCTGCAGATCCCTTTTTAACTTCTCGAAGGCTGCTTGGCAGCCCTCGTCCCAAAGCCACTCCACCCCCTTATGGAGGAGTCGGAGGAGCGGCGCCGCTGTGGCCGCATAATCCTCGATAAAATCCCTGCAGTAACCGGTCAGTCCCAAGAAGGACCTCACACCCCTTACGTTGTTGGGAATCGGTAATTCTTGCACCGACTCCCTCCTTGCTTTGTCTATGGCTCTTTCCCCAGCGCGTAGGGTCAGTCCCAGGAATTTTACTTCCTGCTGACCGATACGTGCTTTCTTAGGGTTTACTTTAAAACCCTTTCTCGCTAACAGCTCCAATAACTCGTCCAGTAGTGGTCCGTGCTCCTCCCTTGAGTCCGTAAATAGGAGCAAATCATCCACATACTGTACTATCTGATTGGGCTGACTAAACTCCTTTAAACTTCCTGCCATACACTGGTGAAAAATACTGGGGCTATTGTGGAAACCCTGTGGCAAACAGTTCCACGTGTACTGTTGCCCTTTAAACGTAAAGGCAAACTTGTACTGGTCCTCTCGCCGCAGCGGGATGGACCAAAAACCGTTCGAGATATCCAGCACCGTGAACGTGGTCGCGGACGCTGGGATGCTCCCTATTAGGTCAGCAACTGCTGCTACTGTGGGCGCGCAGGCGGGAATGTTACTGTTAAGGACTCTGTAGTCCACCGTGGCTCTCCACGAATTATCCGGCTTCCTAACCGGCCATAATGGGGAGTTCACGTGTGTGGCTATCGGCCTCAACACGCCCTGCTGCACCAAGGAAGACATTGCTGCCTCCATATCGGGTTCTGCTTCCTTGGGGAAGTTATACTGCTTTTGGGGTCGGGTCATGGGGTCCCCATCTACGCTGACCTCAAACCCGACCACCCTCCCACAATCGTGCTTGTGGGTTGCAAACGCGTGCATGTTATCTGTCACGTACGTTTGCATGTCCGTTGGGACATCTGCGACCATAAGCCTGAGGTCGTAGCCTCCGGATGGCTGTACGGTACACAGGACCCCTGTTTCTTCCTCCCCTTGAATTACCATTACCTCGCCTTTTTCACCTTTAGCCCCCCAGAGACAGTGATTTCTGAGGTCCACGAGGATCCCGTGTCCCGCTAGGAGATCGGACCCGAGAATACCTCTTCCACCCCCCTTTTGCCATGCCATCAGTATACACTTCCACTTAAGGCGAAGTGTTCCCTAAACGAATGGATAGCGGGAGGGAAAACGTGCCAGCCTGTTCTTTCCCTGTGAACCCTGCTAGCGTGAATGGGACCTTGGTAGATAGCGGCGAGTCAAAAGGGTCATCTGTATGGATTATGGTGCAAGAAGCTCCCGTATCCAACAAATAACTGCCCTTCTGTTTCTCTACCTCCATCTCCACCACAGGTCGCCTCCACGCATCATAGCTGAGCGGACACAGGTAGACGGGCTGTGCTGGTTCTAGTCATGGGGCACTATTAGACGGTCCTGCGGCACCTACGGGGCCGGTTGCGACCGCCACCTGTCCACGCGCATTCAAAACCATCTTGCGCATGACTCCTAACACTGCTTCGAGGTCTTCGGGAGAGGTGGGTGCCTTTGCTTCCTTAGGCGGGACAGGCGTCTGGGCTCGGACCGCGGGATTTTTATCCTTGGAATCCTTCCAAGGGTTCCTGCAGTGCTTGCGCCAGTGCCCTGTCTTCCCACACCCGTAACAGGCATTACTTGCCTGTGGGGCGCGATTACCCTCCTGATGCCACTCTCTTTGAGCCGGGGCTGCGGGTCGTACCTCATGTACTCTTCCCTTAAAGGGACGTGTCGTCATACCCCTTATATTACGGTAACCTAACGTAAGTCGATTCAAGACCGACTCTTCCGTAAGGTTGAGGTCATTGGGATCGAACCAGGCTTTTGCCTGCTCTCTAACGGCTGGTAAACTGTTGGCTATGATGCACCTAAGCCAATGAATTAAAGCGGCGCCTTCCACATCTTCGCGCTCGGGCGCACCTAGACAGCTGCGCTCATATACTGGCCACAGCCTGTCGGCAAAAACCTTCGGGGGTTCTCCCTCCATCTGCACTGTCTGTCCCACTCTAGCAAACGGACCTCCGTCGTTCGCTCCCACTACTTCTAGGACCTCATTTTTCAATTCCTCATAACTTTTGTTTCCCCTCTTGCTATCGCCTGAGAGACACTGAAGGACCGAGCTATCTAACGAGAACAGCAGCATTTTTGCTGTCTCCCCATCATCGCAGCCGTTGATGGCTGCGGCTTGCTCAACTTCCCTGAAATGTACGGAAGGGTCGTCTATCTCGGTCAGCTTCCTTACGTGGTTTATCATGGCCCTCAGCTGATGTGAACTGTGAGGCAACACCAGCTGTCCGAGGAGATCCCCCGGTTCTTCCCCACCGTTCCTGCTTGGGCCCCTTTTAATCCCCGTTACTGGATACAACGATCCCTTTTCTACTTCCTTTTCAACGGGCTCTTTTGCTTCTTCCGTTGCTTCCTCCCTAACCCAGGTTTCTGAATAGCTGGGTGGCGCGGAGGGCGCAGTGGCTACTACTTCTTCTGCTTTACTTGGTGGGGAATTTCTAAATCTCTCATTTACTAGCGGCTGGCGCGCCGACGGATTAATAAGGCACACCATGCCGTTCGCATTATTCACGGCCTTTTTGAGGCTCTCTATCTCTTTTTGGCAGGCGCTATGGTCGGCTCCCTGAAACTTATCCTCAAGGGCCAACTTATACGCCGACCTAACCCCCATTAAGCTCTCTTCTTGAGTTCTTATCTGGGCAGCTTGACGGTTACATCTTTCCTTCATCCTACTCTCGTTCAATTTTGCTTCAGTGATCTGGCACTCGAGATACTCTACCCTTGTTTTAAGGTAGCTGGAGACTTCCTGGCTTTCCTGGCGTAACTCATTTAAACTCTTAATGAGCGCCTCCCCTCCAGAAACCTTCTCCTCCATTTCCTCCTCTAAATGCTTGATTCGAGCGGTTAGCGCTGTATTGGTCTGGTTTGAAATCTGAACCTGCCTTTTGTAGCACATAAGCCAGACTGCTTTCTCAACTGCCTTTTTATGCTCCTTACTATCAGTCCACCTTTCAGCTGCCTCTAGTGGGCTCTTATCCGCTAACAATTCGCTTATCCACTTTTTAGTTAGATTAACCTTTCCAAATACGTAATCCGCTATCTTTTCCTGCATCACATTTCGTACAGTCATTCCAAAATCTAACACACTACCCTCTCGCTGCCAGTGTCCTGCCGCGGTCGCCATTTTCTGTAAGGGATTCTCTCCTGACCCTGCGTGTCTCGTAGCCTGTGAGATTCACGCGGCTCTGTGCAGCCTGTATGTCAGTGCGGGTCTAGGCCTGGTCTCCAGCCAGTCTGGGAACACTAGACACCCCTGTGAGTGGTTCGAATCACTCTCCCTTACGGTTCTAGACACTGGACTTAGATGCGAGAGCAGTAATGGAGATAAAACTCATGTAGACTTGGTTTGAACGGTACGAAATGGAAAATCTTTATTGCATGATACTTAAAATTATGAAATACATGTCATACGCACAGATTAATGACAGTACAATCTTACAAACGGTTATAATCACTCTTAGGGAAACGAGGAACGAACGGCACAACGTAAATAGGGCACACATTACAAATATCCTTAATCTTTAAACCCTCCCCTATCAATATCTATCCTAAACTAGCTTCGTAGGATCTCGAGACTCATGCTCACCACTCGTAATAACTCGGAGAAATCCCGAATAGCTGATCGGATGTTTTTCACCGCAGCACCCACGTGTTGGTCAGGAGATCTCCTGGTCCCACTTGTTTACTGCTTCTGCTGCTCGGTCAGTCGGCTGGACCGTCCGCTGTAGTGAAGACCTCTGTTGGTTGGCTTCAAAGTATAATCGTGGAACACCGTTGTCAATATCACCGATACGATGTGTTTACACAGTCCAGTTATCATTGATGCAATATGTCTTGTTAAAGAAGAAAACTTCCTGTCGAGAAGACTTGGCTGATCGACCTACAGGCGCGGTCGGGATTTACTGACCGTGGCGATGGATAAGGTCTTCTTCTCTTCTCCTCTCATCTCATCTCATCTCATCTCATCTCATCTCGGGCCTTTGGTTCCGCTGCCAGTTACCAACATAGGTCTTCTTTACGCGACACGAGGTAGATCCGAACGGATCAGAAAGTTCAACAGTCTTTTACACAGGAGCAGCCACGAGGTTACGAATCGACCGGATAAAACACAGGAGCAACCACGAATGCAGGAGCACGAACAAGAGGCAAGCAGCAAGAGAGCGAATGGACGGTTTGGGGCCTGCAATTATAGTGCAAAAATCTTCCGTTTCCCGCCCAACTATAATGTCCATTCTTTTGTTTTAGGGTTTGGCGCCCAAATGTCCCGTGTGGGTGATCTCCGTCCTTAATGGGCTTCGGGGCTACTCATGAATGTTTGAGTACCTGCTAATATTTCTCCCATTGTTAAATCGGTCGGTGTTCCCCCTGGAGGGGTTTGGGGCCTCCAAGTGTCCTGCATAACTACCCGCCAACGGCTCTCTCATCGTAGAGCCGCCGGGAGTTTACATATTAATGTCTTTTGGATGGGCCCTTGATGGCTTTCCTTTGTACCTGGGAGACCGATTCCAGTATCGATGTTTATACTGTAAACCCATAATGTCTCGTGTATTGTCTTCACTGTGCTGAATCGTTATCGATCCTGCAAAAATGTTTAATGGAACGCCATCTTGTCTGCCTGTTGAAAAGTCTAGAATGTTCTGTCACGAGGTGCGGCGGCCATTTTACAGGCTGCTTGTGTCCAATTTAAACCTGACAGCATTCTGCTGAAATAAAAAGCTGTTTGAACGAAACTTTGTGTTTTTCTCCTCATTAATCAAATCGTGATAATTGCGAATTCTACAGGCTGGCTACCTCATTCTATCTGATCACAGGAACCAAGGAAGGATGGAACGAATTCTAGTATTGCTCGCGGCAATCGGATGTGGATTGGCCTATCGAGGCCGCACCAAGGATGTCGTGGTGTTTGGATGTTCCGGGGACACGGCCCCCATCGCGGTGGATGGGACCGGAAGACGGGAGGCAGAGGAGACCAGCACCTATTTCCACAAGGGAAGGTGGCCAGGATGGCTGGGAACTAACTAAACGGAGTATTCTAGCACATCGGGGTTTGCCTACAAAGAGACTTCTTTACTGTGCCCCAAAGTAAGGATCATCGCACCCAGGATCAGCGTCACCGTCGGCAAACGGATTTGTTTGACTTGTAGTGGGAATGTCCCATTGAGCCGATGGTGGTGGCTGCGAAAGCTGAGCAAAACTATGAGGAACTCCTCGGTCGAGTGGGAACGACTGGGTAATAATACCCATCAGACAATTACGGGGACAAACGGACAAGTGAAAGTCTGTTGGGACAAATGGTGGGAACCGGACGAGGGAATTTATGTATGTATGTGGGGGTCAAAGTACGTTTGCCCCAAAGGCATCTCCATATTTTTCATTAATCAATGGCAGGATAACGGACAGGGGATGAGGTGGGATGCGAGCACCAGGGGGTGCGGAGCCCCATTCTCCCCGATCCCAGTAAATGCCACTGAGCTCATTACGCGCCCACGCAAAGCCCCGCCCACGATTCCGGTGGTTCTGGCTGAGGAAGAAGGGTGCCCTAAAACTAGTAAGGGACCCGGGAATGGTTTGGTACTGGTCCCCACAGACCAGATACTATTTCAGGGGGTACATTACGCGGTGGCCTCGGTGATTTTAAATCTCACCGAGGTGCGGTTACCAGAGTGGTGCCCCAAAAAGACGGAACAGTTGTATCAGGTCCTGTTGACCAAGATGTTCAGACAATTTTACGAATTCGATTTCGCGGAAATTGATAAAACAAGTTTGTACACCGCACCACAGGAAGTTTTGAATCAAGCAGGGAGGCAAAGAAGGGGTTTGGTGAACGATGCGTTCACTGCTTTTAACACGGGTACATCTGTGGTCAACGCTCTAGACAGTGTGGAGCTGCAGACCCAGATTAATGGTTTAAAGACACAATTAAAGGACATTCTAACAGATGAGAATAAAGTGGTAGGGTCAGGTTTACACGAGGACCAAGCCATGACTCTCCATTTAAAGGAAATTATAGCAGAGTTGGAGAAACATGCAAAGACGGTAAATGCCCTGATTAGGGAAGATCGGAATGCATCCGATCAAGCTGCGCAGAACGAGGTGTGCGTGCTTTACGGGGCGTGGTTACTGGGCGAGGGCCGCAGTAATTTGGAGGATTTAAAACAAGGTTTGGTTCCGTCCTGGATAAGTAACAAACACCTGCGGGCGCTCCACCCTTTTCAGAACGCATTAAGTCCGTGCCAGCTCAGGCTAGCTTCAGAAGCTTACCCAGTCCCCGTGGACTGCGGACGTTCAAACCATACTATTATGGGAATAGTATTACGCATGCCGGTTTTGGGCGACACAGCAAAGCCCGCCCCGGTGTATCGGGTAGAGAACATTGGTGTCATTCAGGGGGGAGCCCACATTCGTTATGCAGCGGTTCCACCTTATGTCATCCGCTGGGAGCAAACGATGACAGGTACAGATCTCTCTGGTTGTCGTGGCAGGGGAGCACACATAATACTGTGCCCCCAGCACTTGAATGCCTTTTTAACACCACAGTGCGGGTTCAGAACGACTGGCGCCAAGTCCATGAATTGCACCATGGAGGCAATGGCACAAGATCATGTGCCTCCGCAGGTAGCATACATCGGGGTGGAACATATTGTGTTACCACTGCAGCGCAACACTACCAGCATGGAAACCGTAGCCGGTGTCCGGTGAGTGACAGCAGTTTCTGTTTCAAACCCAGGGCGGAAGTTCAAGTAGCACAACAGCGAATTGTCCCAATCCCTGAACCATCCACTGTTCATCTCACAGTAAAAGAGAATTTCACCGACTTGCAGCGATTCGTCGCGCATTTTGGATACCTCATTCCCCCTCTCCCTGAACACCTCACCAAACTTTTAAAAGCCGTCGCGGTGTCACAGAAACATTTTTACACATTAGAGCAGAAAACTGTCGAAATAGGAACAGACATTCTGGATATAGTGATTCCACCGTGGTGGAATCTGTTCACCAATATTGAAGTACCTTCATGGATCAGAATAGCCTCCCACATTTTAGTCGTATGCCAAGTTTTCATTGTAGTGTACCTATTGGTCGTACATTGTAAAAGAGACAAGCGCCTCACCAAGCATGAAAACACGGGAGAGTGGCGAGAACGTTACGTGCGCGTGCACGATGAAAGCACCGTGTGATCGGAAAATGGCGTCACTCCCGCTCGCCACGTGCGCCGCGGAAGTTTGTACTCAATCATTATTTTCAGAGATTGTACATACGTTTGGGAACTCGACATGTTTTAAGAGTTGGTGTTGATTATTTTGGTGATGGTGTTACAGTTAGAATTGATTGTTTTGGTTTTGAGTTTTGTTTTTCCTTTCCCTGAATAAAAAAAAATGAATATACAGGTGATACGAGAGGCATCGGCCTGGTTACGCCGGAAAGGAAAACAAGTGGTGTAAGTTTAAGGGCAAATAAAGGCCCACGGTGATATAAAATGTAATTTTCTTGGGAAATGAGGACGACACAGAGACCCGAGCTAGGTTAAAGTTATGGGATTAATTTGCTGGATTCGGAGAGAAATCGAGATAATATTGCTCACCACTATGATTTTTGATACGATAAGCGGAGTTATTCGCATCAACAGGAGGGACTGTAGAATTCGCAATATATCGCGATTTTATTAATAAGGAGAAAACACAGAGTTTCGTTCAGGCAGCTTTTGTTTCAGCAGAATGCTGACAGGTTTGGGGTGGACGCGGGCAGCCTGTGGAGTGGCCGCCGCGCCTCGTGACAGAACATTCTGGACTTTTCGGCGGGCGGACGGGATGGCGTTCCGATGAACATTTGTGCGGGATCGATTGAGATTCAGCACGGTGAGGATAGTAAACGAGACATTGTGGGTTTGCAGTATACACATGGATGCTGAGGTCGGTCTCCCAGGTGCAAAGGGAGGCCATTGTACCGAGTGATCAAGGGCCCATCCAAGGGACATTGATATGTGGAATCCCGGCGACTCTACGATGAGAGAGCCGTTAGCAGGTAGTTATACAGGACACTTGGAAGCCCCAAAACCCCTCCAGGGAGAACACCGACCGATTTAACAATGGGAGAAATATTAACAGGTACTCAGACATTTACGAGTAGCCCCGAAACCCATTAAGAACGGAGATCACCCATACAAGACAGTTGAGCGCCAGACCCTAAACAAAAGAATGGACATTATAGTTGGGCGGGAAACGGAAGATTTTGCACTATAATTGCAGGCTCCAAACCGTCCATCTCTCTCTTATCCGATCGACTCTTATCATCGTGGCTGCTCCTGTGCTCTTGTTTTCGTAACCTCGTGGCTGCTCCTGTGTACTCGTAGTTGGGCTCGCTCCTGCTTGCCTGTTGCCTCTTTTGAAGAAAGGACTGTTGAACTTTCTGATCCGTTCGGATCTACCTCGTGTCGCGTAACGAAGACCTATGTTGGTAACTGGCAGCGGAACCAAAGGCCCGAGATGAGATGAGATGAGATGAGAAGAGAGGAAGACCATATCCATCGCCACGGTCAGTAAATCCCGACCGCGCCTGTAGGTCGATTAGCCAAGTGTTCCTTGCCAGGAAGACTTCTTCGAACTTGCAACGAAACATATCGCATCGATGATATAACTGGACTGTGCTCGACAAGTACCTGTTAAACCAACCAACACAGGTCTTCATCACAGCAGACGTTCCAGCCTGCTAGCCGGAGCAGCAGAAGCAAGTAAACAAGTGGGACCAGGAGATCTCCTGACCGACACGTGGGTGCTGCGGTGAAAAACATCCGATCAGCTATTCGGAATTTCTCCGAGTTATCACGAGTGGTGAGCATGAGTCTCGAAATCCTACGAATCTAGTTTAGGATAGATATTGATAGGGGAGGGTTTAAGGATTAAGGATATTTGTAATGTGTGCCCCTATTTACTATGTGCCGTTCGTTCCTCGTTTCCCTAAGATCGACTATATAACTGTTTGTAAGATTGTACTGTCATTAATCTGTGCTTAAGACATGTATTTCATAATCTTAAGTATCATGCAATAAAGATTTTCCATTTCGTACCATTCAAACCGAGTCTACATGAGTTTCATCTCCATTACTGCTCTCGCATCTAAGTCCAGTGTCTAGAACCGTAAGGGCGAGTGATTCGAACCACTCACAGGTGTGTCTAGTGTTCCCAGACTGGCTGGAGACCAGAACAGGCAACAAGGCCTAGACCCGCACTGACATACAGGCTGCACAGAGCCGCGTGAACCTCACAGGCTGCGAGACACGCAGGGTCAGAATCCCTTACACTCTGTCTGTGTGACTCTCTCACTGTGTCTAACTCTCTCTGTCTGTGTGACTCTCTCTCACTTTGTCTAACTCTCTCTGTCTGTGTGACTTTCTCTCACTGTGTCTAACTCTCTCTGTCTGTGTGACTCTCTCTCACTGTGTTTAACTCTCTCTGTCTGTGTGACTCTCTCACTGTGTCTAACTCTCTCTGTCTGTGACTCTCTCTCACTGTGTCTAACTCTCTCTGTCTGTGTGACTCTCTCTCACTGTGTCTAACTCTGTCTGTGTGACTCTCTCACTGTGTCTAACTCTCTCTGTCTGTGTGACTCTCTCTCACTGTGTCTAACTCTCTCTGTCTGTGACTCTCTCTCACTGTGTCTAACTCTCTCTGTCTGTGACTCTCTCTCACTGTATCTAACTCTCTCTGTCTGTGTGACTCTCTCTCACTGTGTCTAACTCTCTCTGTCTGTGTGACTCTCTCTCACTGTGTCTAACTCTCTCTGTCTGTGTGACTCTCTCTCACTGTGTCTAACTCTCTCTGTCTGTGTGACTCTCTCTCACTGTGTCTAACTCTCTCTGTCTGTGCGACTCTCTCACTGTGTCTAACTCTCTCTGTCTGTGTGACTCTCTCTCACTGTGTCTAACTCTCTCTGTCTGTGTGACTCTCTCTCACTGTGTCTAACTCTCTCTGTCTGTGTGACTCTCTCTCACTGTGTCTAACTCTCTCTGTCTGTGTGACTCTCTCTCACTGTGTCTGACTCTCTCTGTCTGTGTGACTCTCTCTCACTGTGTCTAACTCTCCCTGTCTGTGTGACTCTCTCTCACTGTGTCTAACTCTCTCTGTCTGTGCGACTCTCTCACTGTGTCTAACTCTCTCTGTCTGTGCGACTCTCTCACTGTGTCTCACTCTCTCTGTCTGTGACTCTCTCTCACTGTGCCTAACTCTCTCTGTATGTGACTCTCTCTCACTGTGTCTAACTCTCTCTGTATGTGACTCTCTCTCACTGTGTCTAACTCTCTCTGTCTGTGTGAGTCTCTCACTGTGTCTAACTCTCTCTGTCTGTGCGACTCTCTCACTGTGTCTAACTCTCTCTGTCTGTGACTCTCTCCCACTGTGTCTAACTCTCTCTGTCTGTGACTCTCTCTCACTGTGTCTAACTCTCTCTGTATGTGACTCTCTCTCACTGTGTCTAAATCTCTGTCTGTGTCTCTCTCTCACTGTGTCTAACTCTCTCTGTCTGTGTGACTCTCTTTCACTGTGTCTAACTCTCTCTGTCTGTGCGACTGTCTCACTGTGTCTAACTCTCTCTGTCTGTGACTCTCTCTCACTGTGTCTAACTCTCTCTGTATGTGACTCTCTCTCACTGTGTCTAACTCTCTCTGTCTGTGTGACTCTCTCTCACTGTGTCTAACTCTCTCTGTCTGTGTGACTCTCTCTCACTGTGTCTAACTCTCTAGGTCTGTGTGACTCTCTCTCACTGTGTCTAACTCTCTCTGTCTGTGTGACTCTCTCTCACTGTGTCTAACTCTCTCTGTCTGTCTGTGTGACTCTCTCTCACTGTGTCTAACTCTCTCTGTCTGTGAATCTCTCTCACTGTGTCTAACTCTCTCTGTATGTGAATCTCTCTCACTGTGTCTAACTCTCTCTGTCTGTGACTCTCTCTCACTGTTTCTAACTCTCTCTGTCTGTGTGACTCTCTCTCACTGTGTCTAACTCTCTCTGTCTGTGTGACTCTCTCACTGTGTCTAACTCTCTCTGTCTGTGTGACTCTCTCTCACTGTGTCTAACTCTCTCTGTCTGTGACTCTCTCTCACTGTGTCTAACTCTCTCTGTCTGTGTGACTCTCTCTCACTGTGTCTAACTCTCTCTGTCGGTGACTCTCTCTCACTGTGTCTAACTCTCTCTGTCTGTGTGACTCTCTCTCACTGTGTCTAACTCTCTCTGTCTGTGTGACTCTCTCTCACTGTGTCTAACTCTCTCTGTCTGTGACTCTCTCTCACTGTGTCTAACTCTCTCTGTCTGTGTGACTCTCTCACTGTGTCTAACTCTCTGTCTGTGTGACTCTCCCTCACTGTGTCTAACTCTTTCTGTCTGTGTGACTCTCTCTCACTGTGTCTAACTCTCTCTGTCTGTGACTCTCTCTCACTGTGTCTAACTCTCTCTGTCTGTGTGACTCTCTCACTGTGTCTAACTCTCTCTGTCTGTGTGACTCTCGCTCACTGTGTCTAACTCTCTATGTCTGTGTGACTCTCTCACTGTGTCTAACTCTCTCTGTCTGTGCGACTCTCTCACTGTGTCTAACTCTCTCTGTCTGTGAATCTCTCTCACTGTGTCTAACTCTCTCTGTATGTGAATCTCTCTCACTGTGTCAAACTCTCTCTGTCTGTGACTCTCTCACTGTGTCTAACTCTCTCTGTCTGTGTGAGTCTCTCTCACTGTGTCTAACTCTCTCTGTCTGTGTGACTCTCTCACTGTGTCTAACTCTGTCTGTGTGACTCTCTCTCACTGTGTCTAACTCTCTGTCTGTGTGACTCTCTCTCACTGTGTCTAACTCTCTCTGTCTGTGTGACTCTCTCTCACTGTGTCTAACTCTCTCTGTCTGTGACTCTCTCTCACTGTGTCTAACTCTCTCTGTCTGTGTGACTCTCTCTCACTGTGTCTAACTCTCTCTGTCTGTGACTCTCTCTCACTGTGTCTAACTCTCTCTGTCTGTGACTCTCTCACTGTGTCTAACTATCTCTGTCTGTGTGACTCTCTCTCATTGTGTCTAACTCTCTCTTTCTGTGACTCTCTCACTGTGTCTAACTCTCTCTGTCTGTGACTCTCTCTCACTGAGTCTAACTATCTCTGTCTGTGTGACTCTCTCTCACTGTGTTTAACTCTCTCTGTCTGTGTGACTCTCTCACTGTGTCTAACTCTCTCTGTCTGTGACTCTCTCTCACTGTGTCTAACTCTCTCTGTCTGTGTGACTCTCTCTCACTGTGTCTAACTCTCTCTGTCTGTGTGACTCTCTCTCACTTTGTCTAACTCTCTCTGTCTGCGTGACTCTCTCTCACTGTGTCTAACTCTCTCTGTCTTTGACTCTCTCTCACTGTGTCTAACTCTCTCTGTCTGTGACTCTCTCTCACTGTGTCTAACTCTCTCTGTCTGTGTGACTCTCTCTCACTGTGTCTAACTCTCTCTGTCTGTGACTCTCTCACTGTGTCTAACTCTCTCTGTCTGTGACTCTCTCTCACTGAGTCTAACTATCTCTGTCTGTGTGACTCTCTCTCACTGTGTTTAACTCTCTCTGTCTGTGTGACTCTCTCACTGTGTCTAACTCTCTCTGTCTGTGACTCTCTCTCACTGTGTCTAACTCTCTCTGTCTGTGTGACTCTCTCTCACTGTGTCTAACTCTCTCTGTCTGTGTGACTCTCTCTCACTTTGTCTAACTCTCTCTGTCTGCGTGACTCTCTCTCACTGTGTCTAACTCTCTCTGTCTTTGACTCTCTCTCACTGTGTCTAACTCTCTCTGTCTGTGACTCTCTCTCACTGTGTCTAACTCTCTCTGTCTGTGTGACTCTCTCTCACTGTTTCTAACTCTCTCTGTCTGTGTGACTCTCTCTCACTGTGTTGTAAGGGATTCTGACCCTGCGTGTCTCGCAGCCTGTGAGATTCACGCGGCTCTGTGCAGCCTGTATGTCAGTGCGGGTCTAGGCCTTGTTGCCTGTTCTGGTCTCCAGCCAGTCTGGGAACACTAGACACACCTGTGAGTGGTTCGAATCACTCGCCCTTACGGTTCTAGACACTGGACTTAGATGCGAGAGCAGTAATGGAGATGAAACTCATGTAGACTCGGTTGAATGGTACGAAATGGAAAATCTTTATTGCATGATACTTAAGATTATGAAATACATGTCATAAGCACAGATTAATGACAGTACAATCTTACAAGCAGTTATATAGTCGATCTTAGGGAAACGAGGAACGAACGGCACATAGTAAATAGGGGCACACATTACAAATATCCTTAATCCTTAAACCCTCCCCTATCAATATCTATCCTAACTAGATTCGTAGGATTTCGAGACTCATGCTCACCACTCGTGATAACTCGGAGAAATTCCGAATAGCTGATCGGATGTTTTTCACCGCAGCACCCACGTGTCGGTCAGGAGATCTCCTGGTCCCACTTGTTTACTTGCTTCTGCTGCTCCGGCTAGCAGGCTGGACCGTCTGCTGTGATGAAGACCTGTGTTGGTTGGTTTAACAGGTACTTTTCCGAGCACAGTTCAGTTAATATCATCGATGTGATATGTTCTTTGCAAGTTCGAAGAAGTCTTCCTGGCAAGGAAAACTTGGCTATTCGACCTACAGGCGCGGTCGGGATTTACTGACCGTGGCGATGAATATGGTCTTTCTCTCTTCTCATCTCATCTCATCTCATCTCATCTCATCTCGGGCCTTTGGTTCCGCTGCCAGTTACCAACATAGGTCTTCGTTACGCGACACGAGGTAGATCCGAACGGATCAGAAAGTTCAACAGTCTTTTTTCAAAAAGGCAACAGGCAAGCAGGAGCCCGACTACGAGTACACAGGAGCAGCCACGATGATAAGAGTCGATCGGATAAGAGCAACAAGATAAGAGAGAGATGGACGGTTTGGAGCCTGCAATTATAGTGCAAAATCTTCCGTTTCCCGCCCAACCTTAATGTCCATTCTTTTGTTTAGGGTCTGGCGCTCAAATGTCTTGTATGGGTGATCTCCGTTCTTAATGGGTTTCGGGGCTACTCGTAAATGTCTGAGTACCTGTTAATATTTCTCCCATTGTTAAATCGGTCGGTGTTCTCCCTGGAGGGGTTGTGGGGCTTCCAAGTGTTTTGTATAACTACCTGCTAACGGCTCTCTCATCGTAGAGTCGTTGGGATTTTACATATTAATGTCTTTTGGATGGGCCCTTGATTACTCGGTACAATGGCTTTCATTTGTACCTGGGAGACCGATTTCAGTATTTATGTGTATACTGCAAACCCATAATGTCTCGTGTATTATCTTCACTGTGCTGAATCTTAATCGATCTTGCACAAATGTTTATTGGAACGCCATCTTGTCTGCCTGTTGAAAAGTCTAGAATGTTCTGTCACGAGGTGCGGCGGACATTTTACAGGCTGCTTGTGTCCACTTTAAACCTGGCAGCATTCTGCTGAAATAAAAGCTGTTTGAACGAAACTCTGTGTTTTCTCCTTATTAATAAAATCGCGATATATTGCGAATTCTACAGTGTCTAACTCTCTCTGTCTGTGTGAATCTCTCTCACTGTGTTTAACTCTCTCTGTCTGTGTGACTCTCTCACTGTGTCTAACTCTCTCTGTCTGTGTGACTCTCTCACTGTGTCTAACTCTGTCTGTCTGTGTGACTCTCTCTCACTGTGTCTAACTCTCTCTGTCTGTGACTCTCTCTCACTGTGTCTAACTCTCTCTGTCTGTGTGACTCTCTCTCACTGTGTCTAACTCTCTCTGTCTGTGTGAGTCTCTCTCACTGTGTCTAACTCTCTCTGTCTGTGTGACTCTCTCTCACTGTGTCTCACTCTCTCTGTCTGTGTGACTCTCTCTCACTGTGTCTAACTCTCTCTGTCTGTGTGACTCTCTCTCACTGTTTCTAACTCTCTCTGTCTGTGTGACTCTCTCACTGTGTCTAACTCTCTCTGTCTGTGTGACTCTCTCACTGTGTCTAACTCTCTCTGTCTGTGTGACTCTCTCACTGTGTCTAACTCTCTCTGTCTGTGACTCTCTCTCACTGTGTCTAACTCTCTCTGTCTGTGTTACTCTCTCTCACTGTGTCTAACTCTCTCTGTCTGTGACTCTCGCTCACTGTCTCTAACTCTCTCTGTCTGTGACTCTCTCTCACTGTGTCTAACTCTCTCTGTCTGTGTGACTCTCTCTCACTGTGTCTAACTCTCTCTGTCTGTGTGACTCTCTCTCACTGTGTCTCTCTCTGTCTGTGTGACTCTCTCTCACTGTGTCTAACTCTCTCTGTCTGTGTGACTCTCTCTCACTGTTTCTAACTCTCTCTGTCTGTGTGACTCTCTCACTGTGTCTAACTCTCTCTGTCTGTGACTCTCTCTCACTGTGTCTAACTCTCTCTGTCTGTGTGACTCTCTCACTGTGTCTAACTCTCTCTGTCTGTGTGACTCTCTCACTGTGTCTAACTCTCTCTGTCTGTGTGACTCTCTCACTGTGTCTAACTCTCTCTGCCTGTGACTCTCTCACTGTGTCTAACTCTCTCTGTCTGTGTGACTCTCTCTCACTGTGTCTAACTCTCTCTGTCTGTGTGACTCTCTCTCACTGTGTCTAACTCTCTCTGTCTGTGACTCTCTCTCACTGTGTCTAACTCTCTCTGTCTGTGACTCTCTCTCACTGTGTCTAACTCTCCTTGGTGAGGCCCCGATAGGCCAATCCACATCCGATTGCCACGAGCAAAACTAGAAGTCGTTCCATCCTTCCTTGGTTCCTGTGATCAGATAGAATGAGGTAGCCAGCCTCGCAAAAAGTCTCTGGCTTTTGTGAAGGGTGAGCGGGTCCCCTGATCTCGCCTCACGTAAACTTCAACGTTTGCTAAATAGACTTCCTCTAAACCTAGCCTTAAAACTCCCATCATTTTATCGTTATCTGTTAAAAACACTACAAACTTAACCTTATTAATAAACTTAAAACTTAACCTTGAACTATAAACTTAAAACCTTAAACTAATAACTTTACAGTGCCGCCCGTTCTCAGGGCGGCCCCTTTAAATCCTGAGAAGGCTGCTGCGAGCTCTTCCCGACGGTGGGAGGGCACTGACCCTTCCCTCTGATCTGCCGCAGCCTGTTGCTGCGCTGACCCTTTCCTCTGATCTGCCGCAGCCTGTTACTGCTTCGATGTGGCCTGTCTCTACCCGGGTTATCTTAACCTGAAACTTACGCCCTGGGGCAGCCTGTGGACCTGACCACATCTTCCTGGGCTGGGGTACTCTGCTTGACCTACGGGGAATTGCTATGGGCGGGGGCTCCGTGACGGACGGACCGGGTCCCGAGACCTTCAACGGGATGACCTGGGGTTCCATCACAGGCGCCAGCCCCGCCTCCGCTGACTCCGCCTCCCTAACCTCGGGGCTGGCAGTTCGGGGCCCCGCCCTGCTCGGCCCAGCAGGCGGCCCTTCACTCGTGAACTCTGCCTCCCCTGAGGACTGGACGTTCAAAGCGGGCGGCCACACCTCTGGGAACCACATAGCGGCTGGCCCGGCCTCCTCTAGCTCCTTCCTCCTGCTGTCGGGACCTGCAGCTTGTGTGTCCACCCCGTATGGATCTCTACCTAGCGGCCCCAATCCTCCCAGACCGTTCCTCAGAAACCACCCGTCATCATCACTATGCTCATCTGCACTATCCTCATCTGACCAGGGTACCCTGGGGTCCTCGTCATCTAACCCCCAACTCCAGAAAAACGCTGCATGATCGTCCGGGATGTCCCTTCCCCTGATGCAAGCTGCTACGCCTGCCTGTGTGCCTTGTGGTCCTACCTGGGGCTGTGTTTTCCCATTGGCGGGATTTACCCCTGTAGTTTTCCCTTGCGCACCCGGCTGGTACAGTTTACATTGGTTTATGTGGAACCACTTAGTGCGCCGAGGTACTTTTACGGCGTAAACCATGGGACTTGCCTTGTCTACAATGTTGTAGGGTCCCATATACAGTGGTTCCAGACTCCCTACTCTGGCGTAGTTTCTGACCATGACCTGGTCTCCTACTTCCCACTCCCGCGTTTTGCGGGGTTCCAGCAACAAGCGATTGCCCTGGTGCTGCCTTCCCATGTTCCCAGCCGCCTGCTCATAAACTTGCTTCAGGCGCTCCAAGAGAGTTTGGGCGAACTTGTCCCTGCTGATCTCTTGAAGCTGACCCTCAGTGAGCACCGGGGCTAGCACATGGGTGGGGGTTCGCATGAGCCTGCCGGTCATTACCTCGTGCGGGGAGTACCCCGTACTTTTTGACTGACTGGCCCGGACCCCCATGAGGACTAAAGGCAGAACTTCCGCCCATTTTTGGGGCGAGTTCCTAGTCTCTTTCCTCAATTTCTCCTTCAGGGTCCGGTTCATACGTTCAACAATCCCGGATGACTGGGGATTGTGTGCTACGTGCCACTTCCCTTCAATGCCCAAAAGCATGAGGGTGTTCTGCATCACCTGGCCGGTGAAATGACTCCCTTGGTCTGACTCCACGAAACGGGGGAGTCCCCACCGCGAGAACACTTCCCGGACCAAGATTTTTGCTGTACCCAGTGCCGTAGCTGTTCGACAAGGGAAGGCTTCCACCCACTTGGAAAACACATCCACCAGGACGAGGCAGTACTTATAACCTCCCTGGGTGGTGGGCAGGGGCCCTATATAGTCGATCTGTATCGACTGCCATGGTCCCTCTACCCTTCTTACGTGTCCCATGGGCACCTTCCTTTTCTGGGGGTCTGGGTTGTTTGCAGCGCACACAAGACAGTTTGCACAGAACTCGCGGACTTGTTCCCTGAGCCCTGGCCACCATCCCGCTTGCTCTACCCGTTGCCAGGTAACCTCGGGCCCGGGGTGCCCTGCCCCTGGTCCCTCGTGAGCCAACTGGAGGAATTCCCTCCTGTGCTGCTGCGGCACAACCCACTGCTCCTCGCGGAACAGCATGCCTTCCTTAACTGAGAGGGTTGCCGTACTGTACGGACCTTCTACCTGCCTCCCCTCAGCAATCGTTTTTAGGACTGCTTTTAGGGCGGGATCCTGGGCTTGGACGGTCTTAAGGTCTAGGGGCAATGCTACCCTGGTGTTCCCGGTATTCCCGTCCCCACCTCGGACCGCTGCTATGGGTCCGGTTCTATAGGGGTTCCAGAAAGTACCGTCGCGGGCACCCTCCCTGGCTAGCGCATCCGCCTGCCGGTTGCCCTCCCCACGGGGCTCTGTGGAGGAGTGAGCCTTCACCTTATGGATGAAAATCTCCCCTTCCTCCCCTACTGCTGCTGCTAAGATCTTCTCCAGCAAGGGCTTTACCGTTAAAGGTCGCCCGTCCGCGGAGGTGTATCCACGGCGGGACCAAATGGCCAGGTATTCCGTACACGAATTGCAGGTGAACATACTGTCCGAGCAAATCGTGTATGGGGTTGGGAAAATGTCTGGGTGGGTTACCACGTACACCACGGCAGACAGCTCAGCCTGCTGCGCGCTCATGGTGCTAGGGAGCTTGATCGCCAGGGCAAGGTCTGCCGCAGGGTCATAAACTCCACACCCTGTGAGTCGCTCGCCAGCAGATACTGTGCTAGACCCATCAACATAAATCTCGCGCCCAGTGGGATGTATCCCGGCCCGTAAACCTATGTTGACGTCCCACACCCCCTCCACCGAACACCGGTGGGCTGTACCGGGGTATACCAAATTGGCCGCAAGCCTGGGCTCGCAAAGACCTTTTACTCTGATGTCCAACTGGGAGAGAAGAAGGGTCCAACGCGCAATGCGTGCGCTGCTTACGGTCCCGTCTTTAATCCTCCCATCCAGAAGCATCTTAGTTGGTGTGTGATGTGTGAGGAGAGTGATGGGAGAGAGCCCTGTGAAGATCGCTGATCTTTTCACAGCCCAATGCGTGGCTAAAAGGTGCCTTTCGCAATTGGAAAAACTTCTCTCCACATCCGTTAATACCCTGGATGAATAGACAACCGGCCTCAGCTTGCCGTGACGCTCTTGGAGCAGCACGGCGCTTAAGCTGTCTCCGCTGGCAGCTACCTCCAGGAAAAACTCCTTCCCCCCATCTATGGCCCCTAAGGCTGGCGCGGTCTGCAGATCCCTTTTTAACTTCTCGAAGGCTGCTTGGCAGCCCTCGTCCCAAAGCCACTCTACCCCCTTATGGAGGAGTCGGAGGAGCGGCGCCGCTGTGGCCGCATAATCCTCGATAAAATCCCTGCAGTAACCGGTCAGTCCCAAGAAGGACCTCACACCCCTTACGTTGTTGGGAATCGGTAATTCTTGCACCGACTCCCTCCTTGCTTTGTCTATGGCTCTTTCCCCAGCGCGTAGGGTCAGTCCCAAGAATTTTACTTCCTGCTGACCGATACGTGCTTTCTTTGGGTTTACTTTAAAACCCTTTCTCGCTAACAGCTCCAATAACTCGTCCAGTAGTGGTCCGTGCTCCTCCCTTGAGTCCGTAAATAGGAGCAAATCATCCACATACTGTACTATCTGATTGGGCTGACTAAACTCCTTTAAACTTCCTGCCATACACTGGTGAAAAATACTGGGGCTATTGTGGAAACCCTGTGGCAAGCAGTTCCACGTGTACTGTTGCCCTTTAAACGTAAAGGCAAACTTGTACTGGTCCTCTCGCCGCAGCGGGATGGACCAAAAACCGTTCGAGATATCCAGCACCGTGAACGTGGTCGCGGACGCTGGGATGCTCCCTATTAGGTCAGCAACTGCTGCTACTGTGGGCGCGCAGGCGGGGATGTTACTGTTAAGGACTCTGTAGTCCACCGTGGCTCTCCACGAATTATCCGGCTTCCTAACCGGCCATAATGGGGAGTTCACGTGTGTGGCTATCGGCCTCAACACGCCCTGCTGCACCAAGGAAGACATTGCTGCCTCCATATCGGGTTCTGCTTCTTTGGGGAAGTTATACTGCTTTTGGGGTCGGGTCATGGGGTCCCCATCTACGCTGACCTCAAACCCGACCACCCTCCCACAATCGTGCTTGTGGGTTGCAAACGCGTGCATATTATCTGTCACGTACGTTTGCATGTCCGTTGGGACATCTGCGACCATAAGCCTGAGGTCGTAGCCTCCGGATGGCTGTACGGTACACAGGACCCCTGTTTCTTCCTCCCCTTGAATCACCATTACCTCGCCTTTTTCACCTTTAGCCCCCCAGAGACAGTGATTTCTGAGGTCCACGAGGATCCCGTGTCCCGCTAGGAGATCGGACCCGAGAATACCTCTTCCACCCCCCTTTTGCCATGCCATCAGTATACACTTCCACTTAAGGCAAAGTGTCCCTAAACGAATGGATAGCGGGAGGGAAAACGTGCCAGCCTGTTCTTTCCCTGTGAACCCTGCTAGCGTGAATGGGACCTTGGTAGATAGCGGCGAGTCAAAAGGGTCATCTGTATGGATTATGGTGCAAGAAGCTCCCGTGTCCAACAAATAACTGCCCTTATGTTTCTCTACCTCCATCTCCACCACAGGTCGCCTCCACGCATCATAGCTGAGCGGACACAGGTAGACGGGCTGTGCTGGTTCTAGTCATGGGGCACTATTAGACGGTCCTGCGGCACCTACGGGGCCGGTTGCGACCGCCACCTGTCCACGCGCATTCAAAACCATCTTGCGCATGACTCCTAACACTGCTTCGAGGTCTTCGGGAGAGGTGGGTGCCTTTGCTTCCTTAGCCGGGACAGGCGCCTGGGTTCGGACCGCGGGATTTTTATCCTTGGAATCCTTCCAAGGGTTCCTGCAGTGCTTGCGCCAGTGCCCTGCCTTCCCACACCCGTAACAGGCATTACTTGCCTGTGGGGCGCGATTACCCTCCTGATGCCACTCTCTTTGAGTCGGGGCTGCGGGTCGTACCTCATGTACTCTTCCCTTAAAGGGACGTGTCGTCATACCCCTTATGTTACGGTAACCTAACGTGAGTCGATTCAAGACCAACTCTTCCGTAAGGTTGAGGTCATTGGGATCGAACCAGGCTTTTGCCTGCTCTCTAACGGCTGGTAAACTGTTGGCTATTATGCACCTAAGCCAATGAATTAAAGCGGCGCCTTCCACATCTTCGCGCTCGGGCGCACCTAGACAGCTGCGCTCATATACTGGCCACAGCCTGTCGGCAAAAACCTTCGGGGGTTCTCCCTCCATCTGCACTGTCTGTCCCACTCTAGCAAACGGACCTCCGTCGTTCGCTCCCACTACTTCTAGGACCTCATTTTTCAATTCCTCATAACTTTTATTACCCCTCTTGCTATCGCCTGAGAGACACTGAAGGACCGAGCTATCTAATGAGAACAGCAGCATTTTTGCTGTCTCCCCATCATCGCAGCCGTTGATGGCTGCGGCTTGCTCAACTTCCCTGAAATGTACGGAAGGGTCGTCTATCTCGGTCAGCTTCCTTACGTGGTTTATCATGGCCCTCAGCTGATGTGAACTGTGAGGCAACACCAGCTGTCCGAGGAGATCCCCCGGTTCTTCCCCACCGTTTCTGCTTGGGCCCCTTTTAATCCCCGTTACTGGATACAACGATCCCTTTTCTACCTCCTTTTCAACGGGCTCTTTTGCTTCTTCCGTTGCTTCCTCCCTAACCCAGGTTTCTGAATAGCTGGGTGGCGCGGAGGGCGCACTGGCTACTACTTCTTCTGCTTTACTTGGTGGGGAATTTCTAAATCTCTCATTTACTAGCGGCTGGCGTGCCGACGGATTAATAAGGCACACCATGCCGTTCGCATTATTCACGGCCCTTTTGAGGCTCTCTATCTCTTTTTCGCAGGCGCTATGGTCGGCTCCCTGAAACTTATCCTCAAGGGCCAACTTATACGCCGACCTAACCCCCATTAAGCTCTCTTCTTGAGTTCTTATCTGGGCAGCTTGACGGTTACATCTTTCCTTCATCCTACTCTCGTTTAATTTTGCTTCAGTGATCTGGCACTCGAGATACTCTACCCTTGTTTTAAGGTAACTGGAGACTTCCTGGCTTTCCTGGCGTAACTCATTTAAACTCTTAATGAGCGCCTCCCCTCCAGAAACCTTCTCCTCCATTTCCTCCTCTAGATGCTTGATTCGAGCGGTTAGCGCTGTATTGGTCTGGTTTGAAATCTGAACCTGCCTTTTGTAGCACATAAGCCAGACTGCTTTCTCAACTGCCTTTTTATGCTCCTTACTATCCGTCCACCTTTCAGCTGCCTCTAGTGGGCTCTTATCCGCTAACAATTCGCTTATCCACTTTTTCGTTAGATTAACCTTTCCAAATACGTAATCCGCTATCTTTTCCTGCATCACATTTCGTACAGTCATTCCAAAATCTAACACACTACCCTCTCGCTGCCAGTGTCCTGCCGCGGTCGCCATTTTCTGTAAGGGATTCTCTCCTGACCCTGCGTGTCTCGTAGCCTGTGAGATTCACGCGGCTCTGTGCAGCCTGTATGTCAGTGCGGGTCTAGGCCTGGTCTCCAGCCAGTCTGGGAACACTAGACACCCCTGTGAGTGGTTCGAATCACTCTCCCTTACGGTTCTAGACACTGGACTTAGATGCGAGAGCAGTAATGGAGATAAAACTCATGTAGACTTGGTTTGAACGGTACGAAATGGAAAATCTTTATTGCATGATACTTAAAATTATGAAATACATGTCATATGCACAGATTAATGACAGTACAATCTTACAAACAGTTATAATCACTCTTAGGGAAACGAGGAACGAACGGCACAACGTAAATAGGGCACACATTACAAATATCCTTAATCTTTAAACCCTCCCCTATCAATGTCTGTCCTAAACTAGCTTCGTAGGATCCCGAGACTCATGCTCACCACTCGTAATAACTCGGAGAAATCCCGAATAGCTGATCGGATGTTTTTCACCGCAGCACCCACGTGTTGGTCAGGAGATCTCCTGGTCCCACTTGTTTACTGCTTCTGCTGCTCGGTCAGTCGGCTGGACCGTCCGCTGTAGTGAAGACCTCTGTTGGTTGGATACAAGGTATGGTGGAGCACCGTTGTCAATATCGCTGATACGATGTGTTTGCACAGTCCAGTTATCATCGATGCAATATGTCTTGTTAAAGAAGAAAACTTCCTGTCGAGAAGACTTGGCTGATCGACCTACAGGCGCGGTCGGGATCTACTGACCGTGGCGATGGATAAGGTCTTCTTCTCTTCTCCTCTCATCTCATCTCATCTCATCTCATCCCGGGCCTTCGGTTCCGCTGCCAGCTACCAACATAGGTCTTTGCAACAGTCTTTTACACAGGAGCAGCCACGATGATAACAGCAACAAGCGGCAAGAGTCAAGAACACGAGGCAAGAGCAAGAGCAAGAGCAAGCGGCCAGAGAGCGAATGGACGGTTTGGGGCCTGCAATTATAGTGCACAGTTCTTCCGTTTCCCGCCCAACTACAATGTCCATTCTTTTGTTTAAGGTTTGGCGCCCAAAATGTCCTGTATGGGTGATCTCTGTCCTTAATGGGTTTCGGGGCTACTCCTGAATGTTTGAGTACCTGTTAATATTTCTCCCATTGTTAAATCGGTCGGTGTTCCCCCTGGAGGGGTTTGGGGCTTCCAAGTGTCCTGTATAACTACCTGCTAACGGCTCTCTCATCGTAGAGCCGTTGGGAGTTTACATATTAATGTCCTTTGGATGGGCCCTTGATGGCTTTCCTTTGTACCTGGGAGACCGATTCCAGTATCGATGTTTATACTGTAAACCCATAATGTCCTGTGTATTGTCTTCACTGTGCTGAATCGTTATCGATCTTGCAAGAATGTTTATTGGAACGCCATCTTGTCTGCCTGCTGAAAAGTCTAGAATGTTCTGTCACGCGGTGCGGCGGCCATTTTACAGGCTGCTTGTGTCCAATTTAAACCTGACAGCATTCCGCTGAAATAAAAGCTGTTTTGAACGAAACTTTGTGTTTTCTCCTTATTAAAATGAAATCGCGATAATTGCGAATTCTACAGTCCCTCCTGTTGATGCGAATAACTCCGCTTATCGTATCAAAAATCTCAGTGGTGAGCAATCTTATCTCGATTTCACTCCGAATCCAGTAAATTAATCCCATAAATTTTAACTTCACTAGGGTCTCTGTGTCGTCCTCATTTCCCAAGAAAAATCACATTTTATATCACCATAGGCATCATTTGCCCTTAAACTTACACCACTTGTTTTCCTTCCCGGCGTAACCAGGCCGATACCTCACGCATCACCTGTATATTTGTCTTTTATTCAAGGGAAGGAAAAACAAAACCCAAAAACCAAACAATCAACACCATCACCAAAATAAACAAATCCCGACTCTTAAACATGTCGAGTTTCCAACGTATTTACAATGAGTACAAACTTCCGCGGCGCACGTGGCGAGCGGGAGTGACGCCATTTTCCCATTACACTGCGCTCTCATCGTGCACGCGCACGTAACGTTCTCGCCACTCTCCCGTGTTCTCATGCTTGGTGAGGCGCTTGTCTCTTTTACAATGTATGAACAAAAGGTATACTACAATAAACACTTGACAGACGACTAAAATGTGGGAGGCTATTCTGACCCATGAGGGCACTTCAATATTCGTGAACAGATTCCACCACGGTGGAACCACTATGTCCAAAATGTCTGTACCTATCTCGACGGTTTTCTGTTCTAATGTATAGAAATGCTTTTGTGACACCGCGACGGCTTTCAGAAGTTTGGTTAAATGCTCGGGGAGAGGGGGAATGAGGTACCCAAAATGTGCGACAAATCGCTGCAAGTCGGTAAAATTCTCTTTTACTGTGAGATGAACAGTGGATGGTTCAGGGATTGGGATAATTCGCTGTTGTGCTACTTGAACTTCAGCCCTGGGTTTAAAACAGAAACTGCTGTCACTCACCGGACACCGGCTACGGTTTCCATGCTGGTAGTGTTGCGCTGCAGTGGTAACACAGTATGTTCCACCCCCGATGTATGCTACCTGCGGAGGCACATGATCTTGTGCCATTGCCTCCATGGTGCAATTCATGGACTTGGCGCCAGCCGTTCTGAACCCGCACTGTGGTGTTAAAAAGGCATTCAAGTGCTGGGGGCACAGTATTATGTGTGCTCCCCTGCCACGACAACCAGAGAGATCTGTACCTGTCATCGTTTGCTCCCAGCGGATGACGTAAGGTGGAACCGCTGCATAACGAATGTGGGCTCCCCCCTGAATGACACCAATGTTCTCTACCCGATATACCGGGGCGGGCTTTGCTGTGTTGCCCAAAACCGGCATGCGTAATACTATTCCCATAATAGTATGGTTTGAACGTCCGCAGTCCACGGGGACTGGGTAAGCTTCTGAAGCTAGCCTGAGCTGGCACGGACTTAATGCGTTCTGAAAAGGGTGGAGCGCCCGTAGGTGTTTGTTACTTATCCAGGACGGAACCAAACCTTGTATTAAATCCTCCAAATTACTGCGGCCCTCGCCCAGTAACCACGCCCCGTAAAGCACGCACACCTCGTTCTGCGCAGCTTGATCGGATGCATTCCGATCTTCCCTAATCAGGGCATTTACCGTACGCGCATGTTTCTCCAGCTCTGCTATGATTTCCTTTAAGTGTAGTGTCATGGCTTGGTCCTCGTGCAGACCCGACCCTACCACTTTATTCTCATCTGTAAGAATATCCTTTAACTGTGTTTTTAAACCATTAATCTGGGTCTGCAGCTCCACACTGTCTAGAGCGTTGACCACAGATGTCCCTGTGTTAAAAGCAGTGAACGCATCGTTCACCAAACCCCTTCTTTGCCTCCCTACTTGGTCCAAAACTTCCTGCGGTGCGGTGTATAAACTTGTCTTATCAATTTCTGCAAAATCAAACTCGTAAAATTGCCTGAACATCTTGGTCAACAGGACCTGGTACAACTGTTCCGTCTTTTTGGGGCACCACTCTGGTAACCGTACCTCAGTGAGATTTAAAATCACCGAGGCCACCGCGTAATGTACCCCCTGAAATAGTATCTGGTCTGTGGGGACCAGTACCAAACCGTTCCCGGGTCCCTTACTAGTTTTAGGGCACCCCTCTTCCTCAGTTAGAACTACCGGAATCGTGGGCGGGGCTTTGCGTGGGCGCGTAATGAGCTCAGTGGCATTTACTGGGATCGGAGAGTATGGGGCTCCGCACCCCCTGGTGCTCGCATCCCACCTCATCCCCTGTCCGTTATCCTGCCACTGGTTAATAAAGAATATGGAGATGCCTTTGGGGCAAACGTACTTTGACCCCCACATACAAACATAAATCCCCTCATCCGGTTCCCACCATTTGTCCCAACAGACTTTCACTTGTCCATCTGTCCCCGTAATTGTCCGATGGGTATTATTACCCAGTCGCTCCCACTCAACCGAAGAGTTCCTCATAGTTTTGCTCAGCTTTCGCAGCCACCACCATCGGCTCAATGGGACATTCCCACTGCAGGTCAAACAAATCCGTTTGCCGACGGTGACGCTGATCCTGGGTGCGATGATCCGTACTTTGGGGCACATTAAAGAAGTCTCTTTGTAGGCGAACCCCGATGTGCTGGAATACTCCGTTGAGTTCGTTCCCAGCCATCCTGGCCACCTTCCCTTGTGGAAATAGGTGCTGGTCCCTTCTGCCTTCCGTCTCCCGGTCCCATCCACCGCGATGGGGGCCGTGTCCCCGGAACATCCAAACACCACGACATCCTTGGTGAGGCCCCGATAGGCCAATCCACATCCGATTGCCACGAGCAAAACTAGAAGTCGTTCCATCCTTCCTTGGTTCCTGTGATCAGATAGAATGAGGTAGCCAGCCTCGCAAAAAGTCTCTGGCTTTTGTGAAGGGTGAGCGGGTCCCCTGATCTCGCCTCACGTAAACTTCAACGTTTGCTAAATAGACTTCCTCTAAACCTAGCCTTAAAACTCCCATCATTTTATCGTTATCTGTTAAAAACACTACAAACTTAACCTTATTAATAAACTTAAAACTTAACCTTGAACTATAAACTTAAAACCTTAAACTAATAACTTTACAGTGCCGCCCGTTCTCAGGGCGGCCCCTTTAAATCCTGAGAAGGCTGCTGCGAGCTCTTCCCGACGGTGGGAGGGCACTGACCCTTCCCTCTGATCTGCCGCAGCCTGTTGCTGCGCTGACCCTTTCCTCTGATCTGCCGCAGCCTGTTACTGCTTCGATGTGGCCTGTCTCTACCCGGGTTATCTTAACCTGAAACTTACGCCCTGGGGCAGCCTGTGGACCTGACCACATCTTCCTGGGCTGGGGTACTCTGCTTGACCTACGGGGAATTGCTATGGGCGGGGGCTCCGTGACGGACGGACCGGGTCCCGAGACCTTCAACGGGATGACCTGGGGTTCCATCACAGGCGCCAGCCCCGCCTCCGCTGACTCCGCCTCCCTAACCTCGGGGCTGGCAGTTCGGGGCCCCGCCCTGCTCGGCCCAGCAGGCGGCCCTTCACTCGTGAACTCTGCCTCCCCTGAGGACTGGACGTTCAAAGCGGGCGGCCACACCTCTGGGAACCACATAGCGGCTGGCCCGGCCTCCTCTAGCTCCTTCCTCCTGCTGTCGGGACCTGCAGCTTGTGTGTCCACCCCGTATGGATCTCTACCTAGCGGCCCCAATCCTCCCAGACCGTTCCTCAGAAACCACCCGTCATCATCACTATGCTCATCTGCACTATCCTCATCTGACCAGGGTACCCTGGGGTCCTCGTCATCTAACCCCCAACTCCAGAAAAACGCTGCATGATCGTCCGGGATGTCCCTTCCCCTGATGCAAGCTGCTACGCCTGCCTGTGTGCCTTGTGGTCCTACCTGGGGCTGTGTTTTCCCATTGGCGGGATTTACCCCTGTAGTTTTCCCTTGCGCACCCGGCTGGTACAGTTTACATTGGTTTATGTGGAACCACTTAGTGCGCCGAGGTACTTTTACGGCGTAAACCATGGGACTTGCCTTGTCTACAATGTTGTAGGGTCCCATATACAGTGGTTCCAGACTCCCTACTCTGGCGTAGTTTCTGACCATGACCTGGTCTCCTACTTCCCACTCCCGCGTTTTGCGGGGTTCCAGCAACAAGCGATTGCCCTGGTGCTGCCTTCCCATGTTCCCAGCCGCCTGCTCATAAACTTGCTTCAGGCGCTCCAAGAGAGTTTGGGCGAACTTGTCCCTGCTGATCTCTTGAAGCTGACCCTCAGTGAGCACCGGGGCTAGCACATGGGTGGGGGTTCGCATGAGCCTGCCGGTCATTACCTCGTGCGGGGAGTACCCCGTACTTTTTGACTGACTGGCCCGGACCCCCATGAGGACTAAAGGCAGAACTTCCGCCCATTTTTGGGGCGAGTTCCTAGTCTCTTTCCTCAATTTCTCCTTCAGGGTCCGGTTCATACGTTCAACAATCCCGGATGACTGGGGATTGTGTGCTACGTGCCACTTCCCTTCAATGCCCAAAAGCATGAGGGTGTTCTGCATCACCTGGCCGGTGAAATGACTCCCTTGGTCTGACTCCACGAAACGGGGGAGTCCCCACCGCGAGAACACTTCCCGGACCAAGATTTTTGCTGTACCCAGTGCCGTAGCTGTTCGACAAGGGAAGGCTTCCACCCACTTGGAAAACACATCCACCAGGACGAGGCAGTACTTATAACCTCCCTGGGTGGTGGGCAGGGGTCCTATATAGTCGATCTGTATCGACTGCCATGGTCCCTCTACCCTTCTTACGTGTCCCATGGGCACCTTCCTTTTCTGGGGGTCTGGGTTGTTTGCAGCGCACACAAGACAGTTTGCACAGAACTCGCGGACTTGTTCCCTGAGCCCTGGCCACCATCCCGCTTGCTCTACCCGTTGCCAGGTAACCTCGGGCCCGGGGTGCCCTGCCCCTGGTCCCTCGTGAGCCAACTGGAGGAATTCCCTCCTGTGCTGCTGCGGCACAACCCACTGCTCCTCGCGGAACAGCATGCCTTCCTTAACTGAGAGGGTTGCCGTACTGTACGGACCTTCTACCTGCCTCCCCTCAGCAATCGTTTTTAGGACTGCTTTTAGGGCGGGATCCTGGGCTTGGACGGTCTTAAGGTCTAGGGGCAATGCTACCCTGGTGTTCCCGGTATTCCCGTCCCCACCTCGGACCGCTGCTATGGGTCCGGTTCTATAGGGGTTCCAGAAAGTACCGTCGCGGGCACCCTCCCTGGCTAGCGCATCCGCCTGCCGGTTGCCCTCCCCACGGGGCTCTGTGGAGGAGTGAGCCTTCACCTTATGGATGAAAATCTCCCCTTCCTCCCCTACTGCTGCTGCTAAGATCTTCTCCAGCAAGGGCTTTACCGTTAAAGGTCGCCCGTCCGCGGAGGTGTATCCACGGCGGGACCAAATGGCCAGGTATTCCGTACACGAATTGCAGGTGAACATACTGTCCGAGCAAATCGTGTATGGGGTTGGGAAAATGTCTGGGTGGGTTACCACGTACACCACGGCAGACAGCTCAGCCTGCTGCGCGCTCATGGTGCTAGGGAGCTTGATCGCCAGGGCAAGGTCTGCCGCAGGGTCATAAACTCCACACCCTGTGAGTCGCTCGCCAGCAGATACTGTGCTAGACCCATCAACATAAATCTCGCGCCCAGTGGGATGTATCCCGGCCCGTAAACCTATGTTGACGTCCCACACCCCCTCCACCGAACACCGGTGGGCTGTACCGGGGTATACCAAATTGGCCGCAAGCCTGGGCTCGCAAAGACCTTTTACTCTGATGTCCAACTGGGAGAGAAGAAGGGTCCAACGCGCAATGCGTGCGCTGCTTACGGTCCCGTCTTTAATCCTCCCATCCAGAAGCATCTTAGTTGGTGTGTGATGTGTGAGGAGAGTGATGGGAGAGAGCCCTGTGAAGATCGCTGATCTTTTCACAGCCCAATGCGTGGCTAAAAGGTGCCTTTCGCAATTGGAAAAACTTCTCTCCACATCCGTTAATACCCTGGATGAATAGACAACCGGCCTCAGCTTGCCGTGACGCTCTTGGAGCAGCACGGCGCTTAAGCTGTCTCCGCTGGCAGCTACCTCCAGGAAAAACTCCTTCCCCCCATCTATGGCCCCTAAGGCTGGCGCGGTCTGCAGATCCCTTTTTAACTTCTCGAAGGCTGCTTGGCAGCCCTCGTCCCAAAGCCACTCTACCCCCTTATGGAGGAGTCGGAGGAGCGGCGCCGCTGTGGCCGCATAATCCTCGATAAAATCCCTGCAGTAACCGGTCAGTCCCAAGAAGGACCTCACACCCCTTACGTTGTTGGGAATCGGTAATTCTTGCACCGACTCCCTCCTTGCTTTGTCTATGGCTCTTTCCCCAGCGCGTAGGGTCAGTCCCAAGAATTTTACTTCCTGCTGACCGATACGTGCTTTCTTTGGGTTTACTTTAAAACCCTTTCTCGCTAACAGCTCCAATAACTCGTCCAGTAGTGGTCCGTGCTCCTCCCTTGAGTCCGTAAATAGGAGCAAATCATCCACATACTGTACTATCTGATTGGGCTGACTAAACTCCTTTAAACTTCCTGCCATACACTGGTGAAAAATACTGGGGCTATTGTGGAAACCCTGTGGCAAGCAGTTCCACGTGTACTGTTGCCCTTTAAACGTAAAGGCAAACTTGTACTGGTCCTCTCGCCGCAGCGGGATGGACCAAAAACCGTTCGAGATATCCAGCACCGTGAACGTGGTCGCGGACGCTGGGATGCTCCCTATTAGGTCAGCAACTGCTGCTACTGTGGGCGCGCAGGCGGGGATGTTACTGTTAAGGACTCTGTAGTCCACCGTGGCTCTCCACGAATTATCCGGCTTCCTAACCGGCCATAATGGGGAGTTCACGTGTGTGGCTATCGGCCTCAACACGCCCTGCTGCACCAAGGAAGACATTGCTGCCTCCATATCGGGTTCTGCTTCTTTGGGGAAGTTATACTGCTTTTGGGGTCGGGTCATGGGGTCCCCATCTACGCTGACCTCAAACCCGACCACCCTCCCACAATCGTGCTTGTGGGTTGCAAACGCGTGCATATTATCTGTCACGTACGTTTGCATGTCCGTTGGGACATCTGCGACCATAAGCCTGAGGTCGTAGCCTCCGGATGGCTGTACGGTACACAGGACCCCTGTTTCTTCCTCCCCTTGAATCACCATTACCTCGCCTTTTTCACCTTTAGCCCCCCAGAGACAGTGATTTCTGAGGTCCACGAGGATCCCGTGTCCCGCTAGGAGATCGGACCCGAGAATACCTCTTCCACCCCCCTTTTGCCATGCCATCAGTATACACTTCCACTTAAGGCGAAGTGTCCCTAAACGAATGGATAGCGGGAGGGAAAACGTGCCAGCCTGTTCTTTCCCTGTGAACCCTGCTAGCGTGAATGGGACCTTGGTAGATAGCGGCGAGTCAAAAGGGTCATCTGTATGGATTATGGTGCAAGAAGCTCCCGTGTCCAACAAATAACTGCCCTTATGTTTCTCTACCTCCATCTCCACCACAGGTCGCCTCCACGCATCATAGCTGAGCGGACACAGGTAGACGGGCTGTGCTGGTTCTAGTCATGGGGCACTATTAGACGGTCCTGCGGCACCTACGGGGCCGGTTGCGACCGCCACCTGTCCACGCGCATTCAAAACCATCTTGCGCATGACTCCTAACACTGCTTCGAGGTCTTCGGGAGAGGTGGGTGCCTTTGCTTCCTTAGCCGGGACAGGCGCCTGGGTTCGGACCGCGGGATTTTTATCCTTGGAATCCTTCCAAGGGTTCCTGCAGTGCTTGCGCCAGTGCCCTGCCTTCCCACACCCGTAACAGGCATTACTTGCCTGTGGGGCGCGATTACCCTCCTGATGCCACTCTCTTTGAGTCGGGGCTGCGGGTCGTACCTCATGTACTCTTCCCTTAAAGGGACGTGTCGTCATACCCCTTATGTTACGGTAACCTAACGTGAGTCGATTCAAGACCAACTCTTCCGTAAGGTTGAGGTCATTGGGATCGAACCAGGCTTTTGCCTGCTCTCTAACGGCTGGTAAACTGTTGGCTATTATGCACCTAAGCCAATGAATTAAAGCGGCGCCTTCCACATCTTCGCGCTCGGGCGCACCTAGACAGCTGCGCTCATATACTGGCCACAGCCTGTCGGCAAAAACCTTCGGGGGTTCTCCCTCCATCTGCACTGTCTGTCCCACTCTAGCAAACGGACCTCCGTCGTTCGCTCCCACTACTTCTAGGACCTCATTTTTCAATTCCTCATAACTTTTATTACCCCTCTTGCTATCGCCTGAGAGACACTGAAGGACCGAGCTATCTAATGAGAACAGCAGCATTTTTGCTGTCTCCCCATCATCGCAGCCGTTGATGGCTGCGGCTTGCTCAACTTCCCTGAAATGTACGGAAGGGTCGTCTATCTCGGTCAGCTTCCTTACGTGGTTTATCATGGCCCTCAGCTGATGTGAACTGTGAGGCAACACCAGCTGTCCGAGGAGATCCCCCGGTTCTTCCCCACCGTTTCTGCTTGGGCCCCTTTTAATCCCCGTTACTGGATACAACGATCCCTTTTCTACCTCCTTTTCAACGGGCTCTTTTGCTTCTTCCGTTGCTTCCTCCCTAACCCAGGTTTCTGAATAGCTGGGTGGCGCGGAGGGCGCACTGGCTACTACTTCTTCTGCTTTACTTGGTGGGGAATTTCTAAATCTCTCATTTACTAGCGGCTGGCGTGCCGACGGATTAATAAGGCACACCATGCCGTTCGCATTATTCACGGCCCTTTTGAGGCTCTCTATCTCTTTTTCGCAGGCGCTATGGTCGGCTCCCTGAAACTTATCCTCAAGGGCCAACTTATACGCCGACCTAACCCCCATTAAGCTCTCTTCTTGAGTTCTTATCTGGGCAGCTTGACGGTTACATCTTTCCTTCATCCTACTCTCGTTTAATTTTGCTTCAGTGATCTGGCACTCGAGATACTCTACCCTTGTTTTAAGGTAACTGGAGACTTCCTGGCTTTCCTGGCGTAACTCATTTAAACTCTTAATGAGCGCCTCCCCTCCAGAAACCTTCTCCTCCATTTCCTCCTCTAGATGCTTGATTCGAGCGGTTAGCGCTGTATTGGTCTGGTTTGAAATCTGAACCTGCCTTTTGTAGCACATAAGCCAGACTGCTTTCTCAACTGCCTTTTTATGCTCCTTACTATCCGTCCACCTTTCAGCTGCCTCTAGTGGGCTCTTATCCGCTAACAATTCGCTTATCCACTTTTTCGTTAGATTAACCTTTCCAAATACGTAATCCGCTATCTTTTCCTGCATCACATTTCGTACAGTCATTCCAAAATCTAACACACTACCCTCTCGCTGCCAGTGTCCTGCCGCGGTCGCCATTTTCTGTAAGGGATTCTCTCCTGACCCTGCGTGTCTCGTAGCCTGTGAGATTCACGCGGCTCTGTGCAGCCTGTATGTCAGTGCGGGTCTAGGCCTGGTCTCCAGCCAGTCTGGGAACACTAGACACCCCTGTGAGTGGTTCGAATCACTCTCCCTTACGGTTCTAGACACTGGACTTAGATGCGAGAGCAGTAATGGAGATAAAACTCATGTAGACTTGGTTTGAACGGTACGAAATGGAAAATCTTTATTGCATGATACTTAAAATTATGAAATACATGTCATATGCACAGATTAATGACAGTACAATCTTACAAACAGTTATAATCACTCTTAGGGAAACGAGGAACGAACGGCACAACGTAAATAGGGCACACATTACAAATATCCTTAATCTTTAAACCCTCCCCTATCAATGTCTGTCCTAAACTAGCTTCGTAGGATCCCGAGACTCATGCTCACCACTCGTAATAACTCGGAGAAATCCCGAATAGCTGATCGGATGTTTTTCACCGCAGCACCCACGTGTTGGTCAGGAGATCTCCTGGTCCCACTTGTTTACTGCTTCTGCTGCTCGGTCAGTCGGCTGGACCGTCCGCTGTAGTGAAGACCTCTGTTGGTTGGATACAAGGTATGGTGGAGCACCGTTGTCAATATCGCTGATACGATGTGTTTGCACAGTCCAGTTATCATCGATGCAATATGTCTTGTTAAAGAAGAAAACTTCCTGTCGAGAAGACTTGGCTGATCGACCTACAGGCGCGGTCGGGATCTACTGACCGTGGCGATGGATAAGGTCTTCTTCTCTTCTCCTCTCATCTCATCTCATCTCATCTCATCCCGGGCCTTCGGTTCCGCTGCCAGCTACCAACATAGGTCTTTGCAACAGTCTTTTACACAGGAGCAGCCACGATGATAACAGCAACAAGCGGCAAGAGTCAAGAACACGAGGCAAGAGCAAGAGCAAGAGCAAGTGGCCAGAGAGCGAATGGACGGTTTGGGGCCTGCAATTATAGTGCACAGTTCTTCCGTTTCCCGCCCAACTACAATGTCCATTCTTTTGTTTAAGGTTTGGCGCCCAAAATGTCCTGTATGGGTGATCTCTGTCCTTAATGGGTTTCGGGGCTACTCCTGAATGTTTGAGTACCTGTTAATATTTCTCCCATTGTTAAATCGGTCGGTGTTCCCCCTGGAGGGGTTTGGGGCTTCCAAGTGTCCTGTATAACTACCTGCTAACGGCTCTCTCATCGTAGAGCCGTTGGGAGTTTACATATTAATGTCCTTTGGATGGGCCCTTGATGGCTTTCCTTTGTACCTGGGAGACCGATTCCAGTATCGATGTTTATACTGTAAACCCATAATGTCCTGTGTATTGTCTTCACTGTGCTGAATCGTTATCGATCTTGCAAGAATGTTTATTGGAACGCCATCTTGTCTGCCTGCTGAAAAGTCTAGAATGTTCTGTCACGCGGTGCGGCGGCCATTTTACAGGCTGCTTGTGTCCAATTTAAACCTGACAGCATTCCGCTGAAATAAAAGCTGTTTTGAACGAAACTTTGTGTTTTCTCCTTATTAAAATGAAATCGCGATAATTGCGAATTCTACACTGTCTGTGCGACTCTCTCACTGTGTCTAACTCTCTCTGTCTGTGTGACTCTCTCTCACTGTGTCTAACTCTCTCTGTCTGTGTGACTCTCTCTCACTGTGTCTAACTCTCTCTGTCTGTGTGACTCTCTCTCACTGTGTCTAACTCTCTCTGTCTGTGTGACTCTCTCTCACTGCGTTTGACTCTCTCTGTCTGTGTGACTCTCTCTCACTGTGCCTAACTCTCCCTGTCTGTGTGACTCTCTCTCACTGTGTCTAACTCTCTCTGTCTGTGCGACTCTCTCACTGTGTCTAACTCTCTCTGTCTGTGCGACTCTCTCACTGTGTCTAACTCTCTCTGTCTGTGTGACTCTCTCACTGTGTCTAACTCTCTCTGTCTGTGACTCTCTCTCACTGTATCTAACTCTCTCTGTCTGTGCGACTCTCTCACTGTGTCTAACTCTCTCTGTCTGTGACTCTCTCCCACTGTGTCTAACTCTCTCTGTCTGTGACTCTCTCTCACTGTGTGTAACTCTCTCTGTCTGTGTGACTCTCTCTCACTGTGTCTAACTCTCTCTGTCTGTGACTCTCTCTCACTGTGTCTAACTCTCTCTGTCTGTTTGACTCTCTCACTGTGTCTAACTCTCTCTGTATGTTACTCTCTCTCACTGTGTCTAACTCTCTCTGTAGTGTGATCTCTCTCACTGTGTCTAACTCTCTCTGTCTGTGTGACACTCTCTCACTGTGTCTAACTCACTCTGTACTGTGACTCCTCTCACTGTGTCTAACTCTCTCTGTCTGTGTGCCTCTCTCTCACTGTGTCTAAGCTCTATCTGTCCGTGTGACTCTCTTCACTTGTGTCTAAATCTCTCTGGTCTGTGTGACTCTCTCACTGTGTCTAAACTCTCTCTGTCTGTGTGACTCTCTCTCACTGGGTTTAATCTCTCTGTCGTGTGACTTCTCTACAGTGTCTAACTCTCTCTGTCTGTGTGAATCTATTCACTGTGTCTAACTCTCTCTGTCTGTGACTCTCTCTCACTGTGTCTAACTCTCTCTGTCTGTGTGACTCTCTCTCACTGTTTCTAACTCTCTCTGTCTGTGTGACTCTCTCTCACTGTGTCTAACTCTCTCTGTCTGTGTGACTCTCTCACTGTGTCTAACTCTCTCTGTATGTGACTCTCTCTCACTGTGTCTAACTCTCTCTGTGTGTGTGACTCTCTCTCACTGTGTCTAACTCTCTCTGTCTGTGTGACTCTCTCTCACTGTGTCTAACTCTCTCTGTCTGTGTGACTCTCTCTCACTGTGTCTAACTCTCTCTGTCTGTGTGACTCTCTCACTGTGTCTAACTCTCTCTGTCTGTGAATCTCTCTCACTGTGTCTAACTCTCTCTGTCTGTGTGACTCTCTCACTGTGTCTAACTCTCTCTGTCTGTGAATCTCTCTCAGTGTGTCTAACTCTCTCTGTCTGTGACTCTCTCTCACTGTTTCTAACTCTCTCTGTCTGTGTGACTCTCTCTCACTGTGTCTAACTCTCTCTGTCTGTGTGACTCTCTCACTGTGTCTAACTCTCTCTGTCTGTGTGACTCTCTCTCACTGTGTCTAACTCTCTGTCTGTGTGACTCTCTCTCACTGTGTCTAACGCTCTCTGTCGGTGACTCTCTCTCACTGTGTCTAACTCTCTCTGTCTGTGTGACTCTCTCTCACTGTGTCTAACTCTCTCTGTCTGTGACTCTCTCTCACTTTGTCTAACTCTCTCTGTCTGTGTGACTCTCTCACTGTGTCTAACTCTCTGTCTGTGTGACTCTCCCTCACTGTGTCTAACTCTTTCTGTCTGTGTGACTCTCTCTCACTGTGTCTAACTCTCTTTGTCTGTGACTCTCTCTCACTGTGTCTAACTCTCTCTGTCTGTGTGACTCTCTCTCACTGTGTCTAACTCTCTCTGTCTGTGTGACACTCTCTCACTGTGTCTAACTCTCTCTGTCTGTGCGACTCTCTCACTGTGTCTAACTCTCTCTGTCTGTGTGACTCTCTCTCACTGTGTCTAACTCTCTCTGTCTGTGTGACTCTCTCTCACTGTGTCTAACTCTCTCTGTCTGTGAATCTCTCTCACTGTGTCTAACTCTCTCTGTCTGTGAATCTCTCTCACTGTGTCTAACTCTCTCTGTCTGTGTGACTCTCTCTCACTGTGTCTAACTCTCTCTGTATGTGAATCTCTCTCACTGTGTCTAACTCTCTCTGTCTGTGACTCTCTCTCACTGTTTCTAACTCTCTCTGTCTGTGTGACTCTCTCTCACTGTGTCTAACTCTCTCTGTCTGTGTGACTCTCTCACTGTGTCTAACTCTGTCTGTGTGACTCTCTCTCACTGTGTCTAACTCTCTGTCTGTGTGACTCTCTCACTGTGTCTAACTCTCTCTGTCTGTGTGACTCTCTCTCACTGTGTCTAACTCTCTCTGTCTGTGTGACTCTCTCTCACTGTGTCTAACTCTCTCTGTCTGTGACTCTCTCTCACTGTGGCTAACTATCTCTGTCTGTGTGACTCTCTCTCACTGTGTCTAACTCTCTCTGTCTGTGACTCTCTCACTGTGTCTAACTCTCTCTTTCTGTGACTCTCTCACTGGGTCTAACTCTCTCTGTCTGTGACTCTCTCTCACTGAGTCTAACTATCTCTGTCTGTGTGACTCTCTCTCACTGTGTTTAACTCTCTCTGTCTGTGTGACTCTCTCACTGTGTCTAACTCTCTCTGTCTGTGACTCTCTCTCACTGTGTCTAACTCTCTCTGTCTGTGTGACTCTCTCTCACTGTGTCTAACTCTCTCTGTCTGTGTGACTCTCTCTCACTTTGTCTAACTCTCTCTGTCTGCGTGACTCTCTCTCACTGTGTCTAACTCTCTCTGTCTTTGACTCTCTCTCACTGTGTCTAACTCTCTCTGTCTGTGTGACTCTCTCACTGTGTCTAACTCTCTCTGTCTGTGTGATTCTCTCTCACTGTGTCTAACTCTCTCTGTCTGTGACTCTCTCTCACTGTGTCTAACTCTCTCTGTCTGTGTGACTCTCTCTCACTGTGTCTAACTCTCTCTGTGTGTGTGACTCTCTCTCACTGTGTCTAACTCTCTCTGTCTGTGTGACTCTCTCTCACTGTGTCTAACTCTCTCTGTCTGTGTGACTCTCTCTCACTGTGTCTAACTCTCTCTGTCTGTGTGACTCTCTCACTGTGTCTAACTCTCTCTGTCTGTGAATCTCTCTCACTGTGTCTAACTCTCTCTGTATGTGAATCTCTCTCACTGTGTCTAACTCTCTCTGTCTGTGACTCTCTCTCACTGTTTCTAACTCTCTCTGTCTGTGTGACTCTCTCTCACTGTGTCTAACTCTCTCTGTCTGTGTGACTCTCTCACTGTGTCTAACTCTCTCTGTCTGTGTGACTCTCTCTCACTGTGTCTAACTCTCTCTGTCTGTGTGACTCTCTCACTGTGTCTAACTCTCTCTGTCTGTGTGACTCTCTCACTGTGTCTAACTCTCTCTGTCTGTGACTCTCTCTCACTGTGTCTAACTCTCTCTGTCTGTGTGACTCTCTCACTGTGTCTAACTCTCTCTGTCTGTGACTCTCTCTCACTGTGTCTAACTCTCTCTGTCTGTGTGACTCTCTCACTGTGTCAAACTCTCTGTCTGTGTGACTCTCCCTCACTGTGTCTAACTCTTTCTGTCTGTGTGACTCTCTCTCACTGTGTCTAACTCTCTTTGTCTGTGACTCTCTCTCACTGTGTCTAACTCTCTCTGTCTGTGTGTAAGGGATACTCTCCTGACCCTGCGTGTCTCGTAACCTGTGAGGTTCACGCGGCTCTGTGCAGCCTGTATGTCAGTGCGGGTCTAGGCCTGGTCTCCAGCCAGTCTGGGAACACTAGACACCCCTGTGAGTGGTTCGAATCACTCTCCCTTACGGTTCTAGACACTGGACTTAGATGCGAGAGCAGTAATGGAGATAAAACTCATGTAGACTTGGTTTGAACGGTACGAAATGGAAAATCTTTATTGCATGATACTTAAAATTATGAAATACATGTCATATGCACAGATTAATGACAGTACAATCTTACAAACAGTTATAATCACTCTTAGGGAAACGAGGAACGACCAGCACAACGTAAATAGGGCACACATTACAAATATCCTTAACCTTTAAACCCTCCCCTATCAATAACTATCCTAAAACTAGCTTCGTAGGATCCCGAGACTCATGCTCACCACTCGTAATAACTCGGAGAAATCCCGAATAGCTGATCGGATGTTTTCCACCTCAGCACCCACGTGTTGGTCAGGAGATCTCCTGGTCCCACTTGTTTACTGCTTCTGCTGCTCGGTCAGTCGGCTGGACCGTCCGCTGTAGTGAAGACCTCTGTTGGTGGACTTTACAGTTCAGTCGAGGAACACCGTTGTCAATATCACTGATACGATGTGTTTGCACAGTCCAGTTATCATCGATGCAATATGTCTTGTTAAAGAAGAAAACTTCCTGTCGAGAAGACTTGGCTGATCGACCTACAGGCGCGGTCGGGACTTACTGACCGTGGCGATGGATAAGGTCTTCTTCTCTTCTCCTCTCATCTCATCTCATCTCATCTCATCTCATCTCGGGCCTTTGGTTCCGCTGCCAGCTACCAACATAGGTCTTTGCAACAGTCTTTTACCCAGGAGCAGCCACGAGGTTACGAATCGACCGGATAAAACACAGGAGCAGCCACGATGATAACAGCAGCAAGCGGCAAGAGTCACGAACACGAGGCAAGAGAGCGAATGGACGGTTTGGGCCTGCAATTATAGTGCACAGTTCTTCCGTTTCCCGCCCAACTACAATGTCCATTCTTTTGTTTAAGGTTTGGCGCCCAAAAAATGTCCTGTATGGGTGATCTCTGTCCTTAATGGGTTTCGGGGCTACTCCTGAATGTTTGAGTACCTGTTAATATTTCTCCCATTGTTAAATCGGTCGGTGTTCCCCCTGGAGGGGTTTGGGGCTTCCAAGTGTCCTGTATAACTACCTGCTAACGGCTCTCTCATCGTAGAGCCGTTGGGAGTTTACATACTAATGTCCTTTGGATGGGCCCTTGATGGCTTTCCTTTGTACCTGGGAGACCGATTCCAGTATCGATGTTTATACTGTAAACCCATAATGTCCTGTGTATTGTCTTCACTGTGCTGAATCGTTATCGATCCTGCAAAAATGTTTATTGGAACGCCATCTTGTCTGCCTGCCGAAAAGTCTCGAATGTTCTGTCACGCGGTGCGGCGGCCATTTTACAGGCTGCTTGTGTCCAATTTAAACCTGACAGCATTCCGTTGAAATAAAAGCTGTTTTGAACGAAACTTGTGTTTTCTCCTTATTAAAATGAAATCGCGATAATTGCGAATTCTACATGTGTGACTCTCTCTCACTGTGTCTAACTCTCTCTGTCTGTGAATCTCTCTCACTGTGTCTAACTCATTCTGTATGTGAATCTCTCTCACTGTGTCTAACTCTCTCTGTCTGTGACTCTCTCTCACTGTTTCTAACTCTCTCTGTCTGTGTGACTCTCTCTCACTGTGTCTAACTCTCTCTGTCTGTGTGACTCTCTCACTGTGTCTAACTCTGTCTGTGTGACTCTCTCTCACTGTGTCTAACTCTCTGTCTGTGTGACTCTCTCACTGTGTCTAACTCTCTCTGTCTGTGTGACTCTCTCTCACTGTGTCTAACTCTCTCTGTCTGTGTGACTCTCTCTCACTGTGTCTAACTCTCTCTGTCTGTGACTCTCTCTCACTGTGGCTAACTCTCTCTGTCTGTGTGACTCTCTCTCACTGTGTCTAACTCTCTCTGTCTGTGACTCTCTCACTGTGTCTAACTCTCTCTTTCTGTGACTCTCTCACTGTGTCTAACTCTCTCTGTCTGTGACTCTCTCTCACTGTGTCTAACTCTCTCTGTCTGTGTGACTCTCTGTCACTGTGTCTAACTATCTCTGTCTGTGTGACTCTCTCTCACTGTGTTTAACTCTCTCTGTCTGTGTGACTCTCTCACTGTGTCTAACTCTCTCTGTCTGTGACTCTCTCTCACTGTGTCTAACTCTCTCTGTCTGTGTGACTCTCACTGTGTCTAACTCTCTCTGTCTGTGTGACTCTCTCTCACTGTGTCTAACTCTCTCTGTCTGTGTGACTCTCTCTCACTGTGTCTAACTCTCTCTGTCTGTGTGACTCTCTCTCACTGTGTCTAACTCTCTCTGTCTGTGTGACTCTCTCTCACTTTGTCTAACTCTCTCTGTCTGCGTGACTCTCTCTCACTGTGTCTAACTCTCTCTGTCTTTGACTCTCTCTCACTGTGTCTAACTCTCTCTGTCTGTGACTCTCTCTCACTGTGTCTAACTCTCTCTGTCTGTGTGACTCTCTCTCACTGTTTCTAACTCTCTCTGTCTGTGTGACTCTCTCTCACTGTGTCTAACTCTCTCTGTCTGTGTGAATCTCTCTCACTGTGTTTAACTCTCTCTGTCTGTGTGACTCTCTCACTGTGTCTAACTCTCTCTGTCTGTGTGACTCTCTCACTGTGTCTCACTCTGGCTGTCTGTGTGACTCTCTCTCACTGTGTCTAACTCTCTCTGTCTGTGACTCTCTCTCACTGTGTCTAACTCTCTCTGTCTGTGTGACTCTCTCTCACTGTGTCTAACTCTCTCTGTCTGTGTGACTCTCTCTCACTGTGTCTAACTCTCTCTGTCTGTGTGACTCTCTCTCACTGTGTCTCACTCTCTCTGTCTGTGTGACTCTCTCTCACTGTGTCTAACTCTCTCTGTCTGTGTGACTCTCTCTCACTGTGTCTAACTCTCTGTCTGTGTGACTCTCTCACTGTGTCTAACTCTCTCTGTCTGTGTGACTCTCTCACTGTGTCTAACTCTCTCTGTCTGTGTGACTCTCTCTCACTGTGTCTAACTCTCTCTGTCTGTGACTCTCTCTCACTGTGTCTAACTCTCTCTGTCTGTGTGACTCTCTCTCACTGTGTCTAACTCTCTCTGTCTGTGTGACTCTCTCTCACTGTGTCTAACTCTCTCTGTCTGTGTGACTCTCTCTCACTGTGTCTAACTCTCTCTGTCTGTGTGACTCTCTCTCACTGTGTCTCTCTCTGTCTGTGTGACTCTCTCTCACTGTGTCTAACTCTCTCTGTCTGTGTGACTCTCTCTCACTGAGTCTAACTCTCTCTGCCTGTGACTCTCTCACTGTGTCTAACTCTCTCTGTCTGTGTGACTCTCTCTCACTGTGTCTAACTCTCTCTGTCTGTGTGACTCTCTCTCACTTTGTCTAACTCTCTCTGTCTGTGACTCTCTCTCACTGTGTCTAACTCTCTCTGTCTGAAAAATCCCCGGGGCCTGATGGTCTGCATCCCAGAGTACTTAAGGAGGTGGCCTTGGAAATAGTGGATGCATTGACGATCATTTTCCAACATTCCTTAGACTCTGGATCAGTTCCGATGGAGTGGAGGGTGGCCAATGTAACCCCTCTTTTTAAAAAAGGAGGGAGGGCGAAAGCAGGGAATTATAGACCGGTCAGCCTGACATCGGTCGTGGGTAAAATGATGGAAGCAATTATTAAAGATGTCATAACAGACCATTTGGAAAGTGGCGACATGATAGGTCCAAGTCAGCATGGATTTGTGAAAGGGAAATCATGCTTGACAAATCTTCTGGAATTTTTTGAGGATGTTTCCAATAGGGTGGACAGGGGGGAACCAGTAGATGTGGTGTATTTGGACTTTCAGAAGGCCTTCGACAAGGTCCCACACAAGAGATTGGTGAGCAAAGTTAAAGCACATGGGATTGGGGGTAATGTGTTGACGTGGATTGAGAACTGGTTGGCACACAGGAAACAAAGAGTAGGAGTAAATGGGTACTTTTCAGAATGGCAGGCAGTGACCAGCGGGGTACCGCAGGGTTCGGTGCTGGGACCCCAGCTGTTTACATTATATATTAATGATTTGGACGAAGGGATTAAATGTAATATCTCCAAATTTGCAGATGACACTAAATTGGGAGGCAGTGTGAACAATGAGGAGGATGCTAGGAGGCTACAGAGTGACTTGGACAGGTTGGGTGAATGGGCAAATGTATGGCAGATGAAGTACAATGTGGATAAATGTGAGGTTATCCACTTTGGTGGTAAAAATAGAGAGGCGGACTATTACCTGAATGGTGGCAGATTAGGGAAAGGGGACGTGCAACGAGACCTGGGCGTCATGGTACATCAGTCACTGAAGGTGGGAATGCAAGTGCAGCAGGCAGTCAAGAAAGCAAACGGAATGATGGCCTTCATAGCAAGGGGATTTGAGTACAGGAGTAGGGAGGTGATGCTGCAGTTGTACAGGGCCTTGGTGAGGCCACACCTGGAGTATTGTGCGCAGTTTTGGTCTCCTAACTTAAGGAAGGACATTCTTGCTATTGAGGGAGTGCAGCGAAGGTTCACTAGATTGATTCCTGGGATGGCCGGACTGACATATCAAGAAAGATTGGGTCAACTGAACTTGTATCCTCTGGAGTTCAGAAGAATGAGGGGGGATCTTATAGAGACATTTAAAATCCTGACTGGTTTAGACAAATTAGATGCGGGCAGAATGTTCCCAATGGTAGGGAAAACTAGAACCAGGGGTCACAGTCTAAGGATTAAGGGGAAGCCATTTAGGACTGAGCTGAGAAGGAACTTCTTCACCCAGAGAGTGGTGAATCTATGGAATTCTCTTCCACAGAAGGTTGTTGAGGCCAGTTCGCTAAATATATTCAAAAGGGAGTTAGATATAACACTCACAACTAAGGGGATCAAGGGGTATGGCGAGAAAGCAGGAATGGGGTACTGAGGTAGCATGTTCAGCCATGAACGCATTGAATGGCGATGCAGGCTCGAAGGACCGAATGGTCTACTCCTGTACCTATTTTCTATGTTTCTATGTTTCTATGTGTGACTCTCTCTCACTGTGTCTAACTCTCTCTGCCTGTGTGACTCTCTCTCACTGTGTCTAACTCTCTCTGTCCGTTGTAGAATTCGCAATATATCGCGATTTTATAAATAAGGAGAAAAACACAGAGTTTCGTTCAAACAGCTTCTATTTCAGCAGAATGCTGTCAGGTTTCAAAGTGGACACAAGCAGCTTGTAAAATGGCCGCCGCACCTCGTGGCGGAACATTCTAGACTTTTCAACAGGCAGACAAGATGGCGTTCCAATAAACATTTGTGCAAGATCGATTAAGATTCAGCACATCGAAGATAATACACGAGACATCTTGGGTTTGCAGTATACACATAGATACTGAAATCGGTCTCCCAGGTACGAATGAAGGCTATTGTACCCAGTAATCAAGAACCCATCCAAAGACATTAATATGTAAAATCCCAACGACTCTACGATGAGAGAGCCGTTAGCGGGTAGTTACAGAAAACACTTGGAGGCCCCAAAACCCCTCCAGGGAGACTACCGACCGATTAAACAATGGGAGAAATATTAACAGGTACTCAGACATTTACGAGTCGCCCCGAAACCCATTAAAAACGGAAATCACCTATACAAGACATTTGAGCGCCAAACCCTAACAAAAGAAAAGACATTAAGGTTGGGCGGGAAACGGAAGATTTTGTACTATAATTACAAGCTCCAACCGTCCATCTTTCTCTTATCCTCTTATCTTGCTGGTGTTCATCCTCGTGGCTGCTCCTGTGTTCTTGACTCGCCGTCTTGTTCCTGCTTGCCTCGTGTCCCTTTTAAAAGACTGTTGAACTTTGTGATCCGCTCGGATCCACCTCGTGTCGTGTCACGAAGACCTGTGTTGGTAACCGGTATCGGAACCAAAGGCCCGAGAAGAGATGAGATGAGATGAGAAGAGATGAAGACCATACTTATCGCCACGGTCAGTAAGCCCCGACCGCGCCTGTAGGTCGAATTGACATTTTCCTTGCCAGGAAGACTTCTTTGAACTTTAAAGAACGGACACCGGAAGATTCTTCTCTTAAGTGTTGACTGGTACGTGAAACCCACAAACACAGATCTTCATAACAGCAGACGTTCCAGCCTGCTAGCCGGAGCAGAAACGAGTAAACAAGTGGGGCCAGGAGACCCCCTGATCGACACGTGGGTGCTGCGGTGAAAACATCCGATCAGATATTCGGAATTTCTCCGAGTTATCACGAGTGGTGAGCATGAGTCTCGAATCCTACGAATCTAGTTTAGAATAGGTATTGATAGGGGAGGGTTTAAGTATTAAGGATAATTGTAATGTGTGCCCCCATTTACGGTGTGTCGTTCGTTCCTCGTTTCCCTGAAATCAGTTACATGACTGCGTGTAAGATTGTACTGTCATTAATCTGTGCTTATGACATGTATTTCGTAGTCTTAAGTATTATGCAATAAAGATTTTCCATTTCGTACCATTCAACCGAGTCTACCTGAGTTTCATCTCCATTACTGCTCTCGCATCTAAGTCCAGTGTCTAGAACCGTAAGGGCGAGTGATTCGAACCACTCACAGGTGTGTCTAGTGCTCCCAGACTGGCTGGAGACCAGAACAGGCAACAAGGCCTAAACCCGCACTGACATACAGGCTGCACAGAGCCACGTGAATCTCACAGGCTGAGGGACACGTCGAAACCCTTACACCGTGTGACTCTCTCACTGCGTCTAACTCTCTACGTCTGTGTGACTCTCTCACTGTGTCTAACTCTCTCTGTCTGTGTGACTCTCTCTCACTGTGTCTAACTCTCTATGTCTGTGTGACTCTCTTTCACTGTGTCTAACTCTCTCTGTCTGTGTGACTCTCTCTCACTGTGTCTAACTCTCTCTGTCGGTGACTCTCTCTCACTGTGTCTAACTATCTCTGTCTGTGACTCTCTCTCACTGTGTCTAACTCTCTCTGTCTGTGTGACTCTCTCTCACTGTGTCTAACTCTCTCTGTCTGTGTGACTCTCTCTCACTGTATCTTACACTCTCTGTCTGTGTGACTCTCTCTCTCACTGTGTCTAACTCTCTCTGTCTGTGTGACTCTCTCTCACTGTGTCTAACTCTCTGTGTCTGTGACTCTCTCTCACTGTGTCTAACTCTCTCTGTCTGTGACTCTCTCTCACTGTGTCTAACTCTCTCTGTCTGTGTGACTCTCTCTCACTTTGTCCAACTCTCTCTGTCTGTGTGACTCTCTCTCACTGTGTCTAACTCTCTCTGTCTGTGACTCTCTCTCACTGTGTCTAACTCTCTCTGTCTGTGTGACTCTCTCATTGTGTCTAATTCTCTCTGTATGTGTGACTCTCTCATTGTGTCTAATTCTCTCTGTATGTGTGACTCTCTCTCACTGTGTCTAACTCTCTCTGTCTGTGACTTTCTCTCACTGTGTCTAACTCTCTCTGTCTGTGTGACTCTCTCTCACTGTGTCTAACTCTCTCTGTCTGTGACTTTCTCTCACTGTGTCTAACTCTCTCTGTCTGTGTGACTCTCTCTCACTGTGTCTAACTCTCTCTGTCTGTGTGACTCTCTCTCACTGTGTCTAACTCTCTCTGTCTGTGTGACTCTCTCACTGTGTCTAACTCTCTCTGTCTGTGTGACTCTCTCTCACTGTGTCTAACTCTCTCTGTCTGTGTGACTCTCTCTCACTGTGTCTAACTCTCTCTGTCTGTGTGACTCTCTCTCACTGTGTCTAACTCTCTCTGTCTGTGTGACTCTCTCACTGTGTCTAACTCTCTCTGTCTGTGTGACTCTCTCTCACTGTGTCTAACTCTCTCTGTCTGTGTGACTCTCTCTCACTGTGTCTAACTCTCACTGTCTGTGTGACTCTCTCTCACTGTGTCTAACTCTCTCTGTCTGTGTGACTCTCTCTCACTGTGTCTAACTCTCTCTGTCTGTGTGACTCTCTCTCACTGTGTCTAACTCTCACTGTCTGTGTGACTCTCTCTCACTGTGTCTAACTCTCTCTGTCTGTGTGACTCTCTCTCACTGTGTCTAACTCTCTCTGTCTGTGTGACTCTCTCTCACTGTGTCTAACTCTCTCTGTCTGTGACTCTCGCTCACTGTGTCTAACTCTCTCTGTCTGTGTGACTCTCTCTCACTGTGTCTAACTCTCTCTGTCTGTGTGACTCTCTCTCACTGTGTCTAACTCTCTCTGTCTGTGTGACTCTCTCTCACTGTGTCTAACTCTCTCTGTCTGTGACTCTCTCATTGTGTCTAACTCTCTCTGTCTGTGACTCTCTCTCACTTTGTCTAACTCACCTGCCTGTGACTCTCTCTCACTGTGTCTAACTCTCTCTGTCTGTGACTCTCTCTCACTGTGTCCAACTCTCTCTGTCTGTGTGACTCTCTCTCACTGTGTCTAACTCTCTCTGTCTGTGTGACTCTCTCTCACTGTGTCTCACTCTCTCTGTCTGTGTGACTCTCTCACTATGTCTAACTCTCTCTGTCAGTGTAACTCTCTCTCACTGTGTCTAACTCTCTCTGTCTGTGTGACTCTCTCTCACTGTGTCCAACTCTCTCTGTCTGTGTGACTCTCTCTCACTGTGTCTAACTCTCTCTGTCTGTGTGACTCTCTCTCACTGTGTCTAACTCTCTCTGTCTGAGTGACTCGCTCTCACTGTGTCTAACTCTCTCTGTCTGTGTGACTCTCTCACTGTGTCTAACGCTCTCTGTCTGTGTGACTCTCTCACTGTGTCTAACTCTCTCTGTCTGTGTGAGTCTCTCACTTTGTCGAACTCTCTCTGTCTGTGTGACTCTCTCTTACTGTGTCTAACTCTCTCTGTCTGTGTGACTCTCTCTCACTGTGTCTAACTCTCTCTGTCTGTGTGAGTCTCTCACTTTGTCTAACTCTCTCTGTCTGTGTGACTCTCTCTCACTGTGTCTAACTCTCTCTGTCTGTGACTCTCTCTCACTGTGTCTAACTCTCTCTGTCTGTGACTCTCTCTCACTGTGTCTAACTCTCTCTGTCTGTGTGAGTCTCTCACTTTGTCGAACTCTCTCTGTCTGTGTGACTCTCTCTCACTGTGTCTAACTCTCTCTGTCTGTGTGACTCTCTCTCACTGTGTCTAACTCTCTCTGTCTGTGTGACTCTCTCTCACTGTGTCTTACTCTCTCTGTCTGTGACTCTCTCTTACTGTGTCTAACTCTCTCTGTCTGTGACTCTCTCTCACTGTGTCTAACTCTCTCTGTCTGTGTGACTCTCTCTCACTGTGTCTAACTCTCTCTGTCTGTGTGACTCTCTCTCACTGTGTCTAACTCTCTCTGTCTGTGACTCTCTCTCACTGTGTCTAACTCTCTCTGTCTGTGACTCTCTCACTGTGTCTAACTCTCTCTGTCTGTGACTCTCTCACTGTGTCTAACTCTCTCTGACTGTGACTCTCTCTCACTGTGTCTAACTCTCTCTGTCTGTGTGACTCTCTCAGTGTGTCTAACTCTCTCCCTCTGTGTGACTCTCTCTCACTGTGTCTAACTCTTTGTCTGTCTGACTCTCTCTCACTGTGTCTAACTCTCTCTGTCTGTGTGACTCTCTCTCACTGTGTCTAACTCTCTCTGTCTGTGACTCTATCTCACTGTGTCTAACTCTCTCTGTCTGTGACTCTCACTGTGTCTAACTCTCTCTGTCTGTGTGACTCTCTCTCACTGTGTCTAACTCTCTCTGTCTGTGACTCTCTCTCACTGTGTCTAACTCTCTCTGTCTGTGACTCTCTCTCACTGTGTCTAACTCTCTCTGTCTGTGACTCTCTCTCACTGTGTCTAACTCTCTCTGTCTGTGTGACTCCCACTCACTGTGTCTAACTCTCTCTGTCTGTGACTCTCTCTCACTGTGTCTAACTCTCTCTGTCTGTGACTCTCTCTCACTGTGTCTAACCATCTCTGTCTGTGTGACTCTCTCTCACTGTGTCTAACTCTCTCTGTCTGTGACTCTCTCTCTCACTGTGTCTAACTCTCTCTGTCTGTGTGACTTTCTCACTGTGTCTAACTCTCTCTGTCTGTGTGACTTTCTCACTGTGTCTAACTCTCTCTGTCTGTGACGCTCTCTCACTGTGTCTAACTCACTCTGTCTGTGTGACTCACTCTCACTGTGTCTAACTCTCTCTGTCAGTGTGACTCTCTTTTACTGTGAGATGAACAGTGGATGGTTCAGGGATTGGGACAATTCGCTGTTGTGCTACTTGAACTTCCGCCCTGGGTTTAAAACAGAAACTGTTGTCACTCACCGGACACCGGCTACGGTTTCCATGCTGGTAGTGTTGCGCTGCAGTGGTAACACAATATGTTCCACCCCCGATGTATGCTACCTGCGGAGGCACATGATCTTGTGCCATTGCCTCCATGGTGCAATTCATGGACTTGGCGCCAGTCGTTCTGAACCCACATTGTGGTGTTAAAAAGGCATTCAAGTGCTGGGGGCACAGTATTATGTGTGCTCCCCTGCCACGACAACCAGAGAGATCTGTACCTGTCATCGTTTGCTCCCAGCGGATGACGTAAGGTGGAACCGCTGCATAGCGAATGTGGGCTCCCCCCTGAATGACACCAATGTTCTCTACCCGATACACCGGGGCGGGCTTTGCTGTGTCGCCCAAAACCGGCATGCGTAATACTATTCCCATAATAGTATGGTTTGAACGTCCGCAGTCCACGGGGACTGGGTAAGCTTCTGAAGCTAGCCTGAGCTGGCACGGACTTAATGCGTTCTGAAAAGGGTGGAGCGCCCGCAGGTGTTTGTTACTTATCCAGGACGGAACCAAACCTTGTTTTAAATCCTCCAAATTACTGCGGCCCTCGCCCAGTAACCACGCCCCGTAAAGCACGCACACCTCGTTCTGCGCGGCTTGATCGGATGCATTCCGATCTTCCCTAATCAGGGCATTTACCGTCTTTGCATGTTTCTCCAACTCTGCTATAATTTCCTTTAAATGGAGAGTCATGGCTTGGTCCTCGTGTAAACCTGACCCTACCACTTTATTCTCATCTGTTGGAATGTCTTTTAATTGTGTCTTTAAAACATTAATCTGGGTCTGCAGCTCCACACTGTCTAGAGCGTTGACCACAGATGTACCCGTGTTAAAAGCAGTGAACGCATCGTTCACCAAACACCTTCTTTGCCTCCCTGCTTGATTCAAAACTTCCTGTGGTGCGGTGTACAAACTTGTTTTATCAATTTCCGCGAAATCGAATTCGTAAAATTGTCTGAACATCTTGGTCAACAGGACCTGATACAACTGTTCCGTCTTTTTGGGGCACCACTCTGGTAACCGCACCTCGGTGAGATTTAAAATCACCGAGGCCACCGCGTAATGTACTCCCTGAAATAGTATCTGGTCTGTGGGGACCAGTACCAAACCATTCCCGGGTCCCTTACTAGTTTTAGGGCACCCTTCTTCCTCAGCTAGAACCACCGGAATCGTGGGCGGGGCTTTGCGTGGGCGCGTAATGAGCTCAGTGGCATTTACTGGGATCGGGGAGAATGGGGCTCCGCACCCCCTGGTGCTCGCATCCCACCTCATCCCCTGTCCGTTATCCTGCCATTGATTAATGAAAAATATGGAGATGCCTTTGGGGCAAACGTACTTTGACCCCCACATACATACATAAATTCCCTCGTCCGGTTCCCACCATTTGTCCCAACAGACTTTCACTTGTCCGTTTGTCCCCGTAATTGTCCGATGGGTATTATTACCCAGTCGTTCCCACTCGACCGAAGAGTTCCTCATAGTTTTGCTCAGCTTTCGCAGCCACCACCATCGGCTCAGTGGGACATTCCCACTACAAGTCAAACAAATCCGTTTGCCGACGGTGACGCTGATCCTGGGTGCGATGATCCTTACTTTGGGGCACAGTAAAGAAGTCTCTTTGTAGGCAAACCCCGATGTGCTAGAATACTCCGTTGAGTTCGTTCCCAGCCATCCTGGCCACCTTCCCTTGTGGAAATAGGTGCTGGTCTCCTCTGCCTCCCGTCTTCCGGTCCCATCCACCGCGATGGGGGCCGTGTCCCCGGAACATCCAAACACCACGACATCCTTGGTGCGGCCTCGATAGGCCAATCCACATCCGATTGCCGCGAGCAATACTAGAATTCGTTCCATCCTTCCTTGGTTCCTGTGATCAGATAGAATGAGGTAGCCAGCCTCGCAAGAGTCTCTGGCTTCTGTGAAGGGGAAGCAGGTCCCCTGACCTCGCCTCACGTAAACTTCAACGTTCGCTGAATAAACTTTAACTAAACCTAACTTTAAAGCTCCCATCATTTTATCGTTTTCTGTTAAAATTAAAACTACAAACTTAACCTTATTAAAACTATAAACTTAACCTTGAACTATGAACTTAAAACTTAAAACTTATTACTATACAGTGCCGCCCGTTCTCAGGGCGGCCCCCTTTAAATTCTGAGAAGGCTGCTGCGAGCTCTTCCCGACGGTGGGAGGGCACTGACCCTTCCCTCTGATCTGCCGCAGCCTGTTGCTGCACTGACCCTTCCCTCTGATCTGCCGCAGCCTGTTGCTGCCGCGATGTGGCCGGCCTGTATCTGGGTTATCTTAACCTTAACTCTACGCCTTGGGGCAGTCTGGGGACATGACCACATCCTCCTGGGCTGGGGTTCTCTACTTGACCTACGGGGAGTTGCTATGGGCGGGGGTTCCGTGACGGACGGACCGGGTTCCGAGACTTCCATCGGGATGACCTGGGGTTCCACCACAGTCGCTGGCTCCGCCTCCGCTGACTCCGCCTCCCTAACCTCGGGGCTTGCAGTTTGTGGCTCCGCCCTGCTCGGCCCAGCAGGCGGCCCTTCACTCGTGATCTCTGCCTCCCCCGAGGACGGGACGTTCAAAGCGGGCGGCCACATCTCTGGGAGCCACACCGGTACTCTCTGTGCTCCCATAGCGGCTGGCCCTGCCTCCCCTAGCTCCTCCCTCCTGTCTTCGGGACCTGTAGCTTGTGTGTCCACCCTGTGTGGATCTCTATCTGCAGCCCCCATTCCCTCCAGACCGTTCCTCAGAAACCACCCGTCGTCATCACTATCCTCATCTGCACTATCCTCATCTGACTCGCGTTCCCTGAATTCTTCCTCATCTAACCCCCAATTCCAGAAAAACGCTGCATGATCTTCCGGGATGTCCCCTCCCCTGATGCAAGCTGCTTTGCCTGTCTGTGTGCCTTGTGGTCCTACCTGGGGCTGTGCTTCCCCACTGGCGGGGTTTACCCCTGTGGTTTTCCCTTGCGCACCTGGCTTGTACAGTTTGCACTGGTTTGCATCCTCATACTCCCGGCTTTTGGCTACCCTGTAGGCTGCTTTTATCTCACTAAGCTGCGCTTCTAGCCTGAGCACGTCTAACTTTCCCATTGATCGGGCGTTCTCCTCCCGCAGGGCCTGCTCTCTAAGCTGCCCTTCGAGCCCATCTATTTTCCCTATTAAACGGGCGTTCTCCTCCCGCAAGGCCTGCTCTTTTAACCTGGCCTCCTCACCGCAGACCCCCTCCTGTGCGTGTCTTTTAAAAGGACACAGGTAGGCAGGCTGCGTGGGCTCTAGTCATGGGGTACTATTAGACGGTCCTGCGGCACCTACGGGGCCGGTTGCGACCGCCACCTGTCCACGTGCACTCAAGATTAGATTGCGCATGGCTCCTAACACTACTTCGATGTCGTCGGGAGGGGTGGGTGCCTTAGCTTCCTTAGCCGGGACAGGCGCCTGGGCTCGGACCGCGGGATTTTTATCCTTGGAATCCTTCCAAGGGTTCCTGCAATGCTTGCGCCAGTGCCCTGTCTTCCCACACCCGTAACAAGCATTACCTGCCTGTGGGGCGCGATTACCCTCCTGTTGCCACTCTCTTTGATACGGGGCTGCGGGTCGTACCTCATGTACTCTTCCCTTAAGGGGACGTGTTGCCATACCCCTTATATTGCGATATCCCAACGTGAGTCGATTCAAGACCGACTCTTCCGTAATGTTGGGGTCATTGGGATCAAACCATGCTTTTGCCTGCTCTCTGACGGCTGGTAAACTGTTGGCTATTATGCACCTAAGCCAATGAGTTAAAGCGGTGCCTTCCACATCTTCGCGCTCGGGCGCACCTAGGCAGCTGCGCTCATATACTGGCCACAGCCTGTCGGCAAAAACCTTCGGGGGTTCTCCCTCCATCTGCACTGTCTGTCCCACTCTAGCAAACGGACCTTCATCGTTCGCCCCCAACACTTCCAGGACCTCATTCTTTAATTCCTCATAACTCTTGGTTCCCCTCTTGCTCTCGCCTGAGAGACACTGAAGGACCGAGCTGTCTAATGAGAACAGCAGCATTTTTGCTGTCTCCCCATCATCGCAGCCGTTAATGGCTGCGGCTTGCTCAACTTCTCTGAAATGTACGGAAGGGTCGTCTGACTCGGTCAGCTTCCGTACGTGATTTATCATAGCTCTCAGCTGATGTGAGCTGTGAGGCAACACCAGCTGTCCGAGGAGATCCCCCGGTTCTTCCCCACCGTTTCTGTTTGGGCCCCTTTTAATACCCGTTACTGGATACAACGGTCCCTTTCCCACTTCTTTCTCAAAGGGCTCTTTTGTTTCTTCCATTGCTTCCTCCCTTACCCAGGTTTCCGAATAGCTGGGTGGCGCGGAGGGCGCAGTGGCTACTACTTCTTCTGCTTTACTTGGTGGGGATTTCTTAAACTTCTCACCTACTAACGGCTGGTGTGCTGACGGACTGATCAGGCACACCATGCCGTTCGCTTTGCTTACGGCCTTCTTGAGGTGCTCTATCTCCCTTTGGCAGGCGCTGTGGTCGGCTCCCTCAAACTTATCCTCAAGGGCCAACTTATATGCCGCCCTAACCCCCGTTAAGCTCTCTTCTTGAGTTCTTATCTGGGCAGCTTGGCGGTTACATCTTTCCTTTAACCTGCTCTCATTTAACTTTGCTTCAGTGACCTGGCACTCGAGATAATCTATCCTGGTTTTAAGGTGACTGGAGATTTCCTGGCTTTCTTGGTGCAACTCATTTAAATTCTTAATGAGCACCTCCCCTCCAGAAACCTTCTCATCCATTTCTCCCTCTAAGTGACTGATTCGAGCTACTAGCGCTGTAATGGTCTGGTTTGAAATCTGAACCTGCCTTTTGTAACACATAAGCCAGACTGCTTTCTCAAGTGTCTTTCTATGTTCTTTACTATCTGTCCACCTTTCGGCTGCCTCTAGCGGGCTTTTATCCGCTAACAATTCACTTATCCATTTCTTAGTTAGATTAACCTTTCCAAACACATAATCTGCTATCTTTTCCTGCATAACATTTCGTACAGTCATTCCAAAGTCTAACACACTACCCTCTCGCTGCCAGTGTCCTGCCGCGGTCGCCATTTTCTGTAAGGGATTCTGACCCTGCGTGTCTCGCAGCCTGTGAGATTCACGCGGCTCTGTGCAGCCTGTATGTCAGTGCGGGTCTAGGCCTTGTTGCCTGTTCTGGTCTCCAGCCAGTCTGGGAACACTAGACACACCTGTGAGTGGTTCGAATCACTCGCCCTTACGGTTCTAGACACTGGACTTAGATGCGAGAGCAGTAATGGAGATGAAACTCATGTAGACTCGGTTGAATGGTACGAAATGGAAAATCTTTATTGCATGATACTTAAGATTATGAAATACATGTCATAAGCACAGATTAATGACAGTACAATCTTACAAGCAGTTATATAGCCGATCTTAGGGAAACGAGGAACGATGGCACACCGTAAATAGGGGCACACATTACAAATATCCTTAATCCTTAAACCCTCCCCTATCAATATCTATCCTAACTAGATTCGTAGGATTTCGAGACTCATGCTCACCACTCGTGATAACTCGGAGAAATTCCGAATAGCTGATCGGATGTTTTTCACCGCAGCACCCACGTGTCGGTCAGGAGATCTCCTGGTCCCACTTGTTTACTTGCTTCTGCTGCTCCGGCTAGCAGGCTGGACCGTCTGCTGTGATGAAGACCTGTGTTGGTTGGTTTAACAGGTACTTTTCCGAGCACAGTTCAGTTAATATCATCGATGTGATATGTTCTTTGCAAGTTCGAAGAAGTCTTCCTGGCAAGGAAAACTTGGCTGTTCGACCTACAGGCGCGGTCGGGATTTACTGACCGTGGCGATGAATATGGTCTTCCTCTCTTCTCATCTCATCTCATCTCATCTCATCTCATCTCGGGCCTTTGGTTCCGCTGCCAGTTACCAACATAGGTCTTCGTTACGCGACACGAGGTAGATCCGAACGGATCAGAAAGTTCAACAGTCCTTTTCAAAAAGTCAACAGGCAAGCAGGAGCCCGACTACGAGTACACAGGAGTAGCCACGAGGTTACGAATAAGAGCACAGGATAAGAGCACAGGAGCAGCCACGATGATAAGAGTCGATCGGATAAGAGAATAAGAGAAAGATGGACGGTTTGGAGCCTGCAATTATAGTGCAAAATCTTCCGTTTCCCGCCCAACCTTAATGTCCATTCTTTTGTTAAGGGTCTGGCGCTCAAATGTCTTGTATGGGTGATCTCCGTTCTTAATGGGTTTCGGGGCTACTCGTAAATGTCTGAGTACCTGTTAATATTTCTCCCATTGTTAAATCGGTCGGTGTTCTCCCTGGAGGGGTTGTGGGGCTTCCAAGTGTTTTGTATAACTACCTGCTAACGGCTCTCTCATCGTAGAGTCGTTGGGATTTTACATATTAATGTCTTTTGGATGGGCCCTTGATTACTTGGTACAATAGCTTTCATTTGTACCTGGGAGACCGATTTCAGTATTTATGTGTATACTGCAAACCCACAATGTCTCGTGTATTATCTTCACTGTGCTGAATCTTAATCGATCTTGCACAAATGTTTATTGGAACGCCATCTTGTCTGCCTGTTGAAAAGTCTAGAATGTTCTGTCACGAGGTGCGGCGGCCATTTTACAGGCTGCTTGTGTCCACTTTAAACCTGGCAGCATTCTGCTGAAATAAAAGCTGTTTGAACGAAACTCTGTGTTTTCTCCTTATTAATAAAATCGCGATATATTGCGAATTCTACACTCACTGTGTCTAACTCTCTGTCTGTGTGACTCTCTCTCACTGTGTCTATCTCTCTCTGTCTGTGTGACTCTCTCACTGTGTCTAACTCTCTGTCTGTGACTTTCTCTCACTTTGTCTAACTCTCTCTGTCTGTGACTCTCTCTCACTGTGTCTAACTCTCTCTGTCTGTGTGACTCTCTCTCACTGTGTCCAACTCTCTCTGGCTGTGTGACTCTCTCACTGTGTCTAACTCTCTCTGTCTGTGTGACTCTCTCTCACTGTGTCTCACTCTCTCTGTCTGTGTGACTCTCTCTCACTGTGTCCAACTCTCTCTGTCTGTGTGACTCTCTCTCACTTTTTCCAACTCTCTCTGTCTGTGTGACTCTCTCACTGTGTCTAACTCTCTCTGTCTGTGTGACTCTCTCTCACTGTGTCTAACTCTCTCTGTCTGTGTGACTCTCTCTCACTGTGTCTAACTCTCTCTGTCTGTGTGACTCTCTCTCATTGTGTCTAATTCTCTCTGTATGTGTGACTCTCTCTCACTGTGTCTAACTCTCTCTGTCTGTGACTCTCTCATTGTGTCTAACTCTCTCTGTCTGTGTGACTCTCTCTCACTTTGTCTAACTCACCTGCCTGTGACTCTCTCACTGTGTCTAACTCTCTCTGTCAGTGTGACTCTCTCTCACTGTGTCTAACTCTCTCTGTCTGTGTGACTCTCTCTCACTGTGTCTAACTCTCTCTGTCCGTGTGACTCTCTCTCACTTTGTCTAACTCTCTCTGTCTGTGTGACTCTCTCTCACTGTGTCTAACTCTCTCTGTCTGTGACTCTCTCACTGTGTCTAACTCTCTCTGTCTGTGACTCTCTCACTGTGTCTAACTCTCTCTGCCTGTGACTCTCTCTCACTGTGTCTAACTCTCTCTGTCTGTGTGACTCTCTCTCTGTGTCTAACTCTCTCTGTCTGTGTGACTCTCTCTCACTGTGTCTAACTCTCTCTGTCTGTGTGACTCTCTCACTGTGTCTAACTCTCTCTGTCTGTGTGACTCTCTCTCACTGTGTCCAACTCTCTGTCTGTGTGACTCTCTCTCACTATGTCTAACTCTCTCTGTCTGTGACTCTCTCTCACTGTGTCTAACTCTCTCTGTCTGTGTGACTCTCTCTCACTGTGTCTACCTCTCTCAGTCTGTGTGACTCTCTCTCACTGTGTCTAACTCTCTCTGTCTGTGTGACTCTCTCTCACTGTGTCTAACTCTCTCTGTCTGAGTGACTCGCTCTCACTGTGTCTAACTCTCTCTGTCTGTGTGACTCTCTCACTGTGTCAAACTCTCTCTGTCTGTGTGAGTCTCTCACTTTGTCTAACTCTCTCTGTCTGTGTGACTCTCTCTCACTGTGTCTAACTCTCTCTGTCTGTGACTCTTTCACTGTGTCTAACTCTCTCTGTCTGTGACTCTCTCACTGTGTCTAACTCTCTCTGCCTGTGACTCTCTCTCACTGTGTCTAACTCTCTGTCTGTGTGACTCTCTCTCACTATGTCTAACTCTCTCTGTCTGTGACTCTCTCTCACTGTGTCTAACTCTCTCTGTCTGTGTGACTCTCTCTCACTGTGTCTACCTCTCTCTGTCTGTGTGACTCTCTCTCACTGTGTCTAACTCTCTCTGTCTGTGTGACTCTCTCTCACTGTGTCTAACTCTCTCTGTCTGTGTGACTCTCTCTCACTGTGTCTAACTCTCTCTGTCTGTGTGACTCTCTCTCACTGTGTCTAACTCTCTCTGTCTGTGTGAGTCTCTCACTTTGTCTAACTCTCTCTGTCTGTGTGACTCTCTCTCACTGTGTCTAACTCTCTCTGTCTGTGTGACTCTCTCTCACTGTGTCTAACTCTCTCTGTCTCTGTGACTCTCTCACTGTGTCTAACTCTCTCTGTCTGTGTGACTCTCTCTCACTGTGTCTAACTCTCTCTGTCTGTGACTCTCTCACTGTGTCTAACTCTCTCTGTCTGTGTGAGTCTCTCACTGTGTCTAACTCTCTCTGTCTGTGTGACTCTCTCTCACTGTGTCTAACTCTCTCTGTCTGTGACTCTCTCTCACTGTGTCTAACTCTCTCTGTCTGTGACTCTCTCACTGTGTCTAACTCTCTCTGACTGTGACTCTCTCTCACTGTGTATAACTCTCTCTGTCTGTGTGACTCTCTCAGTGTGTCTAACTCTCTCTCTCTGCGTGACTCTCTCTCACTTTGTCTAACTCTTTGTCTGTCTGTGTGACTCTCTCTCACTGTGTCTAACTCTCTCTGTCTGTGACTCTCACTGTGTCTAACTCTCTCTGTCTGTGACTTTCTCTCACTGTGTCTAACTCTCTCTGTCTGTGACTCACTCTCACTGTGTCTAACTCACTCTGTCTGTGTGACTCTCTGTCACTTTGTCTAACTCACCTGCCTGTGACTCTCTCACTGTGTCTAACTCTCTCTGTCAGTGTGACTCTCTCTCACTGTGTCTAACTCTCTCTGTCTGTGTGACTCTCTCTCACTGTGTCTAACTCTCTCTGTCCGTGTGACTCTCTCTCACTGTGTCTAACTCTCTCTGTCTGTGTGACTCTCTCTCACTTTGTCTAACTCTCTCTGTCTGTGTGACTCTCTCTCACTGTGTCTAACTCTCTCTGTCTGTGACTCTCTCACTGTGTCTAACTCTCTCTGTCTGTGACTCTCTCACTGTGTCTAACTCTCTCTGTCTGTGTGACTCTCTCTCACTGTGTCTAACTCTCTCTGCCTGTGACTCTCTCTCACTGTGTCTAACTCTCTCTGTCTGTGTGACTCTCTCTCTGTGTCTAACTCTCTCTGTCTGTGTGACTCTCTCTCACTGTGTCTAACTCTCTCTGTCTGTGTGACTCTCTCACTGTGTCTAACTCTCTCTGTCTGTGTGACTCTCTCTCACTGTGTCCAACTCTCTGTCTGTGTGACTCTCTCTCACTATGTCTAACTCTCTCTGTCTGTGACTCTCTCTCACTGTGTCTAACTCTCTCTGTCTGTGTGACTCTCTCTCACTGTGTCTACCTCTCTCAGTCTGTGTGACTCTCTCTCACTGTGTCTAACTCTCTCTGTCTGTGTGACTCTCTCTCACTGTGTCTAACTCTCTCTGTCTGAGTGACTCGCTCTCACTGTGTCTAACTCTCTCTGTCTGTGTGACTCTCTCACTGTGTCAAACTCTCTCTGTCTGTGTGAGTCTCTCACTTTGTCTAACTCTCTCTGTCTGTGTGACTCTCTCTCACTGTGTCTAACTCTCTCTGTCTGTGACTCTCTCACTGTGTCTAACTCTCTCCGTCTGTGACTCTCTCACTGTGTCTAACTCTCTCTGCCTGTGACTCTCTCTCACTGTGTCTAACTCTCTGTCTGTGTGACTCTCTCTCACTATGTCTAACTCTCTCTGTCTGTGACTCTCTCTCACTGTGTCTAACTCTCTCTGTCTGTGTGACTCTCTCTCACTGTGTCTACCTCTCTCAGTCTGTGTGACTCTCTCTCACTGTGTCTAACTCTCTCTGTCTGTGTGACTCTCTCTCACTGTGTCTAACTCTCTCTGTCTGTGTGACTCTCTCTCACTGTGTCTAACTCTCTCTGTCTGTGTGACTCTCTCACTGTGTCTAACTCTCTCTGTCTGTGTGACTCTCTCACTGTGTCTAACTCTCTCTGTCTGTGTGACTCTCTCTCACTGTGTCTAACTCTCTCTGTCTGTGTGACTCTCTCACTGTGTCTAACTCTCTCTGTCTGTGTGACTCTCTCTCACTGTGTCTAACTCTCTCTGTCTGTGTGACTCTCTCTCACTGTGTCTAACTCTCTCTGTCTGTGACTCTCTCTCACTGTGTCTAACTCTCTCTGTCTGTGTGACTCTCTCTCACTGTGTCTAACTCTCTCTGTCTGTGTGACTCTCTCTCACTGTGTCTAACTCTCTCTGTCTGTGTGACTCTCTCTCACTGTGTCTAACTCTCTCTGTCTGTGTGACTCTCTCTCACTGTGTCTAACTCTCTCTGTCTGTGTGACTCTCTCACTGTGTCTAACTCTCTCTGTCTGTGTGACTCTCTCACTGTGTCTAACTCTCTCTGTCTGTGTGACTCTCTCTCACTGTGTCTAACTCTCTCTGTCTGTGACTCTCTCACTGTGTCTAACTCTCTCTGTCTGTGACTCTCTCACTGTGTCTAACTCTCTCTGTCTGTGACTCTCTCTCACTGTGTCTAACTCTCTCTGTCTGTGTGACTCTCTCTCACTGTGTCTAACTCTCTCTGTCTGTGACTCTCTCTCACTGTGTCTAACTCTCTCTGTCTGTGTGACTCTCTCTCACTGTGTCTAACTCTCTCTGTCTGTGTGACTCTCTCTCACTGTGTCTAACTCTCTCTGTCTGTGTGACTCTCTCTCACTGTGTCTAACTCTCTCTGTCTGTGTGACTCTCTCTCACTGTGTCTAACTCTCTCTGTCTGTGTGACTCTCTCTCACTGTGTCTAACTCTCTCTGTCTGTGTGACTCTCTCACTGTGTCTAACTCTCTCTGTCTGTGTGACTCTCTCTCACTGTGTCTAACTCTCTCTGTCTGTGTGACTCTCTCTCACTGTGTCTAACTCTCTCTGTCTGTGTGACTCTCTCTCACTGTGTCTAACTCTCTCTGTCTGTGACTCTCTCTCACTGTGTCTAACTCTCTCTGTCTGTGTGACTCTCTCACTGTGTCTAACTCTCTCTGTCTGTGTGACTCTCTCTCACTGTGTCTAACTCTCTCTGTCTGTGACTCTCTCTCACTGTGTCTAACTCTCTCTGTCTGTGACTCTCTCACTGTGTCTAACTCTCTCTGTCTGTGACTCTCTCTCACTGTGTCTAACTCTCTCTGTCTGTGTGACTCTCTCACTGTGTCTAACTCTCTCTGTCTGTGTGACTCTCTCTCACTGTGTCTAACTCTCTCTGTCTGTGTGACTCTCTCTCACTGTGTCTAACTCTCTCTGTCTGTGACTCTCTCACTGTGTCTAACTCTCTCTGTCTGTGACTCTCTCACTGTGTCTAACTCTCTCTGTCTGTGACTCTCTCACTGTGTCTAACTCTCTCTGTCTGTGACTCTCTCTCACTGTGTCTAACTCTCTCTGTCTGTGACTCTCACTGTGTCTAACTCTCTCTGTCTTTGTGACTCTCTCACTGTGTCTAACTCTCTCTGTCTGTGTGACTCTCTCTCACTGTGTCCAACTCTCTCTGTCTGTGACTCTCTCTCACTGTGTCTAACTCTCTCTGTCTGTGACTCTCTCTCACTGTGTCTAACTCTCTCTGTCTGTGTGACTCTCTCACTGTGTCTAACTCTCTCTGTCTGTGACTCTCTCTCACTGTGTCTAACTCTCTCTGTCTGTGTGACTCTCTCTCACTGTGTCTAACTCTCTCTGTCTGTGTGACTCTCTCTCACTGTGTCTAACTCTCTCTGTCTGTGTGACTCTCTCTCACTGTGTCTAACTCTCTCTGTCTGTGTGACTCTCTCTCACTGTGTCTAACTCTCTCTGTCTGTGTGACTCTCTCACTGTGTCTAACTCTCCCTGTCTGTGTGACTCTCTCTCACTGTGTCTAACTCTCTCTGTCTGTGTGACTCTCTCTCACTGTGTCTAACTCTCTGTCTGTGTGACTCTCTCTCACTGTGTCTATCTCTCTCTGTCTGTGTGACTCTCTCACTGTGTCTAACTCTCTCTGTCTGTGTTAATCTCTCACTGTGTCTAACTCTCTCTGTCTGTGTGACTCTCTCTCACTGTGTCTAACTCTCTCTGTCTGTGTGACTCTCTCTCACTGTGTCTAACTCTCTCTGGCTGTGTGACTCTCTCACTGTGTCTAACTCTCTCTGTCTGTGTGACTCTCTCTCACTGTGTCTAACTCTCTCTGTCTGTGTGACTCTCTCTCACTGTGTCCAACTCTCTCTGTCTGTGTGACTCTCTCTCACTGTGTCCAACTCTCTCTGTCTGTGTGACTCTCTCACTGTGTCTAACTCTCTCTGTCTGTGTGACTCTCTCTCACTATGTCTAACTCTCTCTGTCTGTGTGACTCTCTCTCACTGTGTCTAACTCTCTCTGTCTGTGTGACTCTCTCACTGTGTCTAACTCTCTCTGTCTGTGACTCTCTCATTGTGTCTAACTCTCTCTGTCTGTGACTCTCTCACTGTGTCTAACTCTCTCTGTCTGTGTGACTCTCTCTCACTGTGTCTAACTCTCTCCGTCTGTGTGACTCTCTCTCACTGTGTCTAACTCTCTCTGTCTGTGTGACTCTCTCTCACTGTGTCTAACTCTCTCTGTCTGTGTGACTCTCTCTCACTTTGTCTAACTCTCTCTGTCTGTGTGACTCTCTCTCACTGTGTCTAACTCTCTCTGTCTGTGACTCTCTCACTGTGTCTAACTCTCTCTGTCTGTGACTCTCTCACTGTGTCGAACTCTCTCTGCCTGTGACTCTCTCTCACTGTGTCTAACTCTCTCTGTCTGTGTGACTCTCTCTCTGTGTCTAACTCTCTCTGTCTGTGTGACTCTCTCTCACTGTGTCTAACTCTCTCTGTCTGTGTGACTCTCTCACTGTGTCTAACTCTCTCTGTCTGTGTGACTCTCTCTCACTGTGTCTAACTCTCTCTGTCTGTGTGACTCTCTCTCACTGTGTCCAACTCTCTGTCTGTGTGACTCTCTCTCACTATGTCTAACTCTCTCTGTCTGTGACTCTCTCTCACTGTGTCTAACTCTCTCTGTCTGTGTGATTCTCTCTCACTGTGTCTAACTCTCTCTGTCTGAGTGACTCGCTCTCACTGTGTCTAACTCTCTCTGTCTGTGTGACTCTCTCACTGTGTCTAACTCTCTCTGTCTGTGTGAGTCTCTCACTTTGTCTAACTCCCTCTGTCTGTGTGACTCTCTCTCACTGTGTCTAACTCTCTCTGTCTGTGTGACTCTCTCTCACTGTGTCTAACTCTCTCTGTCTGTGTGAGTCTCTCACTTTGTCTAACTCTCTCTGTCTGTGTGACTCTCTCTCACTGTGTCTAACTCTCTCTGTCTGTGACTCTCTCTCACTGTGTCTAACTCTCTCTGTCTGTGACTCTCTCACTGTGTCTAACTCTCTCTGTCTGTGTGAGTCTCTCACTTTGTCTAACTCTCTCTGTCTGTGTGACTCTCTCTCACTGTGTCTAACTCTCTCTGTCTGTGACTCTCTCTCACTGTGTGTAACTCTCTCTGTCTGTGACTCTCTCACTGTGTCTAACTCTCTCTGTCTGTGTGACTCTCTCTCACTGTGTCTAACTCTCTCTGTCTGTGTGACTCTCTCAGTGTGTCTAACTCTCTCTCTCTGCGTGACTCTCTCTCACTGTGTCTAACTCTCTTGTCTGTGTGACTCTCTCTCACTGTGTCTAACTCTCTCTGTCTGTGTGACTCTCTCTCACTGTGTCCTACTCTCTCTGTCTGTGACTCTCTCTCACTGTGTCTAACTCTCTCTGTCTGTGACTCTCACTGTGTCTAACTCTCTCTGTCTGTGACTCTCTCTCACTGTGTCTAACTCTCTCTGTCTGTGACTCTCTCACTGTGTCTAACTCTCTCTGTCTGTGACTCTCTCACTGTGTCTAACTCTCTCTGTCTGTGTGACTCTCTCTCACTGTGTCTAACTCTGTCTGTGTGACTCTCTCACTGTGTCTAACTCTGTCTGTGTGACTCTCTCACTGTGTCTAACTCTCTCTGTCTGTGTGACTCTCTCTCACTGTGTCTAACTCTCTACGCCTGTGACTCCCTCTCACTGTGTCTAACTCTCTCTGTCTGTGACTCTCTCACTGTGTCTAACTCTCTCTGTCTGTGTGACTCTCTCTCACTGTGTCTAACTCTCTCTGTCTGTGTGACTCTCTCTCACTGTGTCTAACTCTCTCTGTCTGTGTGACTCTCTCACTGTGTCTAACTCTCTCTGTCTGTGACTCTCTCACTGTGTCTAACTCTCTCTGTCTGTGACTCTCTCACTGTGTCTAACTCTCTCTGTCTGTGTGACTCTCTCTCACTGTGTCTAACTCTCTCTGTCTGTGTGACTCTCTCTCACTGTGTCTAACTCTCTCTGTCTGTGTGACTCTCTCTCACTGTGTCTAACTCTCTCTGTCTGTGTGACTCTCTCTCACTGTGTCTAACTCTCTCTGTCTGTGTGACTCTCTCTCACTGTGTCTAACTCTCTCTGTCTGTGACTCTCTCACTGTGTCTAACTCTCTCTGTCTGTGACTCTCTCTCACTGTGTCTAACTCTCTCTGTCTGTGACTCTCTCTCACTGTGTCTAACTCTCTCTGTCTGTGTGACTCTCTCTCTGTGTCTAACTCTCTCTGTCTGTGTGACTCTCTCTCACTGTGTCTAACTCTCTCTGTCTGTGTGACTCTCTCACTGTGTCTAACTCTCTCTGTCTGTGTGACTCTCTCTCACTGTGTCTAACTCTCTCTGTCTGTGTGACTCTCTCTCACTGTGTCTAACTCTCTCTGTCTGTGACTCTCTCTCACTGTGTCTAACTCTCTCTGTCTGTGTGACTCTCTCTCACTGTGTCTAACTCTCTCTGTCTGTGTGACTCTCTCTCACTGTGTCTAACTCTCTCTGTCTGTGTGACTCTCTCACTGTGTCTAACTCTCTCTGTCTGTGTGACTCTCTCACTGTGTCTAACTCTCTCTGTCTGTGTGACTCTCTCTCACTGTGTCTAACTCTCTCTGTCTGTGTGACTCTCTCTCACTGTGTCTAACTCTCTCTGTCTGTGTGACTCTCTCTCACTGTGTCTAACTCTCTCTGTCTGTGTGACTCTCTCTCACTGTGTCTAACTCTCTCTGTCTGTGACTCTCTCTCACTGTGTCTAACTCTCTCTGTCTGTGACTCTCTCTCACTGTGTCTAACTCTCTCTGTCTGTGTGACTCTCTCTCACTGTGTCTAACTCTCTCTGTCTGTGTGACTCTCTCTCACTGTGTCTAACTCTCTCTGTCTGTGACTCTCTCTCACTGTGTCTAACTCTCTCTGTCTGTGACTCTCTCACTGTGTCTAACTCTCTCTGTCTGTGACTCTCTCTCACTGTGTCTAACTCTCTCTGTCTGTGTGACTCTCTCACTGTGTCTAACTCTCTCTGTCTGTGTGACTCTCTCTCACTGTGTCTAACTCTCTTGTCTGTCTGACTCTCTCTCACTGTGTCTAACTCTCTCTGTCTGTGTGACTCTCTCTCACTGTGTCCCTCTCTCTCTGTCTGTGACTCTCTCTCACTGTGTCTAACTCTCTCTGTCTGTGACTCTCACTGTGTCTAACTCTCTCTGTCTGTGACTCTCTCTCACTGTGTCTAACTCTCTCTGTCTGTGACACTCTCTCACTGTGTCTAACTCTCTCTGTCTGTGACTCTCACTGTGTCTAACTCTCTCTGTCTGTGTGACTCTCTCACTGTGTCTAACTCTGTCTGTGTGACTCTCTCACTGTGTCTAACTCTGTCTGTGTGACTCTCTCACTGTGTCTAACTCTCTCTGTCTGTGTGACTCTCTCTCACTGTGTCTAACTCTCTACGCCTGTGACTCCCTCTCACTGTGTCTAACTCTCTCTGTCTGTGACTCTCTCACTGTGTCTAACTCTCTCTGTCTGTGTGACTCTCTCTCACTATGTCTAACTCTCTCTGTCTGTGTGACTCTCTCTCACTGTGTCTAACTCTCTCTGTCTGTGTGACTCTCTCACTGTGTCTAACTCTCTCTGTCTGTGACTCTCTCATTGTGTCTAACTCTCTCTGTCTGTGACTCTCTCACTGTGTCTAACTCTCTCTGTCTGTGACTCTCTCACTGTGTCTAACTCTCTCTGTCTGTGTGACTCTCTCTCACTGTGTCTAACTCTCTCTGCCTGTGACTCTCTCTCACTGTGTCTAACTCTCTCTGTCTGTGTGACTCTCTCTCTGTGTCTAACTCTCTCTGTCTGTGTGACTCTCTCTCACTGTGTCTAACTCTCTCTGTCTGTGTGACTCTCTCACTGTGTCTAACTCTCTCTGTCTGTGTGACTCTCTCTCACTGTGTCCAACTCTCTGTCTGTGTGACTCTCTCTCACTATGTCTAACTCTCTCTGTCTGTGACTCTCTCTCACTGTGTCTAACTCTCTCTGTCTGTGTGACTCTCTCTCACTGTGTCTACCTCTCTCAGTCTGTGTGACTCTCTCTCACTGTGTCTAACTCTCTCTGTCTGTGTGACTCTCTCACTGTGTCTAACTCTCTCTGTCTGTGTGACTCTCTCTCACTGTGTCTAACTCTCTCTGTCTGTGTGACTCTCTCTCACTGTGTCTAACTCTCTCTGTCTGTGTGACTCTCTCACTGTGTCTAACTCTCTCTGTCTGTGTGACTCTCTCTCACTGTGTCTAACTCTCTCTGTCTGTGACTCTCTCACTGTGTCTAACTCTCTCTGTCTGTGACTCTCTCACTGTGTCTAACTCTCTCTGTCTGTGACTCTCTCTCACTGTGTCTAACTCTCTCTGTCTGTGTGACTCTCTCTCACTGTGTCTAACTCTCTCTGTCTGTGACTCTCTCTCACTGTGTCTAACTCTCTCTGTCTGTGTGACTCTCTCTCACTGTGTCTAACTCTCTCTGTCTGTGTGACTCTCTCTCACTGTGTCTAACTCTCTCTGTCTGTGTGACTCTCTCTCACTGTGTCTAACTCTCTCTGTCTGTGTGACTCTCTCTCACTGTGTCTAACTCTCTCTGTCTGTGTGACTCTCTCACTGTGTCTAACTCTCTCTGTCTGTGTGACTCTCTCACTGTGTCTAACTCTCTCTGTCTGTGTGACTCTCTCTCACTGTGTCTAACTCTCTCTGTCTGTGTGACTCTCTCTCACTGTGTCTAACTCTCTCTGTCTGTGTGACTCTCTCACTGTGTCTAACTCTCTCTGTCTGTGTGACTCTCTCTCACTGTGTCTAACTCTCTCTGTCTGTGTGACTCTCTCACTGTGTCTAACTCTCTCTGTCTGTGTGACTCTCTCTCACTGTGTCTAACTCTCTCTGTCTGTGACTCTCTCACTGTGTCTAACTCTCTCTGTCTGTGTGACTCTCTCACTGTGTCTAACTCTCTCTGTCTGTGTGACTCTCTCTCACTGTGTCTAACTCTCTCTGTCTGTGACTCTCTCTCACTGTGTCTAACTCTCTCTGTCTGTGACTCTCTCACTGTGTCTAACTCTCTCTGTCTGTGACTCTCTCTCACTGTGTCTAACTCTCTCTGTCTGTGTGACTCTCTCTCACTGTGTCTAACTCTCTCTGTCTGTGTGACTCTCTCTCACTGTGTCTAACTCTCTCTGTCTGTGTGACTCTCTCTCACTGTGTCTAACTCTCTCTGTCTGTGACTCTCTCACTGTGTCTAACTCTCTCTGTCTGTGACCTCTCTCACTGTGTCTAACTCTCTCTGTCTGTGTGACTCTCTCACTGTGTCTAACTCTCTCTGTCTGTGACTCTCTCTCACTGTGTCTAACTCTCTCTGTCTGTGACTCTCTCACTGTGTCTAACTCTCTCTGTCTGTGTGACTCTCTCACTGTGTCTAACTCTCTCTGTCTGTGTGACTCTCTCTCACTGTGTCTAACTCTCTCTGTCTGTGACTCTCTCTCACTGTGTCTAACTCTCTCTGTCTGTGACTCTCTCTCACTGTGTCTAACTCTCTCTGTCTGTGTGACTCTCTCTCACTGTGTCTAACTCTCTCTGTCTGTGTGACTCTCTCTCACTGTGTCTAACTCTCTCTGTCTGTGTGACTCTCTCTCACTGTGTCTAACTCTCTCTGTCTGTGTGACTCTCTCTCACTGTGTCTAACTCTCTCTGTCTGTGTGACTCTCTCTCACTGTGTCTAACTCTCTCTGTCTGTGTGACTCTCTCTCACTGTGTCTAACTCTCTCTGTCTGTGTGACTCTCTCTCACTGTGTCTAACTCTCTCTGTCTGTGTGACTCTCTCTCACTGTGTCTAACTCTCTCTGTCTGTGTGACTCTCTCTCACTGTGTCTAACTCTCTCTGTCTGTGTGACTCTCTCACTGTGTCTAACTCTCTCTGTCTGTGTGACTCTCTCACTGTGTCTAACTCTCTCTGTCTGTGTGACTCTCTCTCACTGTGTCTAACTCTCTCTGTCTGTGTGACTCTCTCTCACTGTGTCTAACTCTCTCTGTCTGTGTGACTCTCTCACTGTGTCTAACTCTCTCTGTCTGTGTGACTCTCTCTCACTGTGTCTAACTCTCTCTGTCTGTGTGACTCTCTCTCACTGTGTCTAACTCTCTCTGTCTGTGTGACTCTCTCTCACTGTGTCTAACTCTCTCTGTCTGTGTGACTCTCTCACTGTGTCTAACTCTCTCTGTCTGTGTGACTCTCTCTCACTGTGTCTAACTCTCTCTGTCTGTGTGACTCTCTCTCACTGTGTCTAACTCTCTCTGTCTGTGTGACTCTCTCTCACTGTGTCTAACTCTCTCTGTCTGTGACTCTCTCACTGTGTCTAACTCTCTCTGTCTGTGACTCTCTCACTGTGTCTAACTCTCTCTGTCTGTGTGACTCTCTCTCACTGTGTCTAACTCTCTCTGTCTGTGTGACTCTCTCTCACTGTGTCTAACTCTCTCTGTCTGTGTGACTCTCTCTCACTGTGTCTAACTCTCTCTGTCTGTGTGACTCTCTCTCACTGTGTCTAACTCTCTCTGTCTGTGTGACTCTCTCTCACTGTGTCTAACTCTCTCTGTCTGTGACTCTCTCTCACTGTGTCTAACTCTCTCTGTCTGTGTGACTCTCTCACTGTGTCTAACTCTCTCTGTCTGTGACTCTCTCTCACTGTGTCTAACTCTCTCTGTCTGTGTGACTCTCTCACTGTGTCTAACTCTCTCTGTCTGTGTGACTCTCTCTCACTGTGTCTAACTCTCTCTGTCTGTGTGACTCTCTCACTGTGTCTAACTCTCTCTGTCTGTGTGACTCTCTCTCACTGTGTCTAACTCTCTCTGTCTGTGTGACTCTCTCTCACTGTGTCTAACTCTCTCTGTCTGTGTGACTCTCTCTCACTGTGTCTAACTCTCTCTGTCTGTGACTCTCTCTCACTGTGTCTAACTCTCTCTGTCTGTGTGACTCTCTCACTGTGTCTAACTCTCTCTGTCTGTGTGACTCTCTCTCACTGTGTCTAACTCTCTCTGTCTGTGTGACTCTCTCACTGTGTCTAACTCTCTCTGTCTGTGTGACTCTCTCTCACTGTGTCTAACTCTCTCTGTCTGTGTGACTCTCTCTCACTGTGTCTAACTCTCTCTGTCTGTGTGACTCTCTCTCACTGTGTCTAACTCTCTCTGTCTGTGTGACTCTCTCACTGTGTCTAACTCTCTCTGTCTGTGTGACTCTCTCTCACTGTGTCTAACTCTCTCTGTCTGTGACTCTCTCTCACTGTGTCTAACTCTCTCTGTCTGTGACTCTCTCACTGTGTCTAACTCTCTCTGTCTGTGTGACTCTCTCACTGTGTCTAACTCTCTCTGTCTGTGTGACTCTCTCTCACTGTGTCTAACTCTCTCTGTCTGTGACTCTCTCTCACTGTGTCTAACTCTCTCTGTCTGTGACTCTCTCACTGTGTCTAACTCTCTCTGTCTGTGACTCTCTCTCACTGTGTCTAACTCTCTCTGTCTGTGTGACTCTCTCTCACTGTGTCTAACTCTCTCTGTCTGTGACTCTCTCTCACTGTGTCTAACTCTCTCTGTCTGTGACTCTCTCTCACTGTGTCTAACTCTCTCTGTCTGTGACTCTCTCTCACTGTGTCTAACTCTCTCTGTCTGTGTGACTCTCTCTCACTGTGTCTAACTCTCTCTGTCTGTGTGACTCTCTCACTGTGTCTAACTCTCTCTGTCTGTGACTCTCTCTCACTGTGTCTAACTCTCTCTGTCTGTGTGACTCTCTCTCACTGTGTCTAACTCTCTCTGTCTGTGTGACTCTCTCTCACTGTGTCTAACTCTCTCTGTCTGTGTGACTCTCTCACTGTGTCTAACTCTCTCTGTCTGTGTGACTCTCTCTCACTGTGTCTAACTCTCTCTGTCTGTGACTCTCTCTCACTGTGTCTAACTCTCTCTGTCTGTGTGACTCTCTCTCACTGTGTCTAACTCTCTCTGTCTGTGTGACTCTCTCTCACTGTGTCTAACTCTCTCTGTCTGTGTGACTCTCTCTCACTGTGTCTAACTCTCTCTGTCTGTGTGACTCTCTCTCACTGTGTCTAACTCTCTCTGTCTGTGTGACTCTCTCTCACTGTGTCTAACTCTCTCTGTCTGTGACTCTCTCACTGTGTCTAACTCTCTCTGTCTGTGACTCTCTCACTGTGTCTAACTCTCTCTGTCTGTGTGACTCTCTCTCACTGTGTCTAACTCTCTCTGTCTGTGTGACTCTCTCTCACTGTGTCTAACTCTCTCTGTCTGTGTGACTCTCTCTCACTGTGTCTAACTCTCTCTGTCTGTGTGACTCTCTCTCACTGTGTCTAACTCTCTCTGTCTGTGTGACTCTCTCTCACTGTGTCTAACTCTCTCTGTCTGTGTGACTCTCTCACTGTGTCTAACTCTCTCTGTCTGTGTGACTCTCTCTCACTGTGTCTAACTCTCTCTGTCTGTGTGACTCTCTCTCACTGTGTCTAACTCTCTCTGTCTGTGTGACTCTCTCTCACTGTGTCTAACTCTCTCTGTCTGTGTGACTCTCTCTCACTGTGTCTAACTCTCTCTGTCTGTGTGACTCTCTCTCACTGTGTCTAACTCTCTCTGTCTGTGTGACTCTCTCTCACTGTGTCTAACTCTCTCTGTCTGTGTGACTCTCTCTCACTGTGTCTAACTCTCTCTGTCTGTGTGACTCTCTCTCACTGTGTCTAACTCTCTGTCTGTGTGACTCTCTCTCACTGTGTCTAACTCTCTCTGTCTGTGACTCTCTCTCACTGTGTCTAACTCTCTCTGTCTGTGTGACTCTCTCTCACTGTGTCTAACTCTCTCTGTCTGAGTGACTCTCTCTCACTGTGTCTAACTCTCTCTGTCTGTGTGACTCTCTCACTGTGTCTAACTCTCTCTGTCTGTGTGACTCTCTCACTGTGTCTAACTCTCTCTGTCTGTGTGACTCTCTCTCACTGTGTCTAACTCTCTCTGTCTGTGTGACTCTCTCTCACTGTGTCTAACTCTCTCTGTCTGTGTGACTCTCTCACTGTGTCTAACTCTCTCTGTCTGTGTGACTCTCTCTCACTGTGTCTAACTCTCTCTGTCTGTGACTCTCTCTCACTGTGTCTAACTCTCTCTGTCTGTGACTCTCTCTCACTGTGTCTAACTCTCTCTGTCTGTGACTCTCTCACTGTGTCTAACTCTCTCTGTCTGTGTGACTCTCTCTCACTGTGTCTAACTCTCTCTGTCTGTGACTCTCTCTCACTGTGTCTAACTCTCTCTGTCTGTGTGACTCTCTCACTGTGTCTAACTCTCTCTGTCTGTGTGACTCTCTCTCACTGTGTCTAACTCTCTCTGTCTGTTGACTCTCTCTCACTGTGTCTAACTCTCTCTGTCTGTGTGACTCTCTCTCACTGTGTCTAACTCTCTCTGTCTGTGACTCTCTCTCACTGTGTCTAACTCTCTCTGTCTGTGACTCTCTCACTGTGTCTAACTCTCTCTGTCTGTGACTCTCTCTCACTGTGTCTAACTCTCTCTGTCTGTGTGACTCTCTCACTGTGTCTAACTCTCTCTGTCTGTGACTCTCTCTCACTGTGTCTAACTCTCTCTGTCTGTGACTCTCTCACTGTGTCTAACTCTCTCTGTCTGTGTGACTCTCTCACTGTGTCTAACTCTCTGTCTGTGTGACTCTCTCACTGTGTCTAACTCTCTGTCTGTGTGACTCTCTCACTGTGTCTAACTCTCTCTGTCTGTGTGACTCTCTCTCACTGTGTCTAACTCTCTGTCTGTGACTCTCTCTCACTGTGTCTAACTCTCTCTGTCTGTGACTCGCTCTCACTGTGTCTAACTCTCTCTGTCTGTGACTCTCTCTCACTGTGTCTAACTCTCTCTGTCTGTGTGACTCTCTCTCACTGTGTCTAACTCTCTCTGTCTGTGTGACTCTCTCTCACTGTGTCTAACTCTCTCTGTCTGTGTGACTCTCTCACTGTGTCTAACTCTCTCTGTCTGTGACTCTCTCACTGTGTCTAACTCTCTCTGTCTGTGACTCTCTCTCACTGTGTCTAACTCTCTCTGTCTGTGTGACTCTCTCTCACTGTGTCTAACTCTCTCTGTCTGTGTGACTCTCTCTCACTGTGTCTAACTCTCTCTGTCTGTGTGACTCTCTCTCACTGTGTCTAACTCTCTCTGTCTGTGTGACTCTCTCTCACTGTGTCTAACTCTCTCTGTCTGTGTGACTCTCTCTCACTGTGTCTAACTCTCTCTGTCTGTGACTCTCTCTCACTGTGTCTAACTCTCTCTGTCTGTGACTCTCTCTCACTGTGTCTAACTCTCTCTGTCTGTGACTCTCTCTCACTGTGTCTAACTCTCTCTGTCTGTGTGACTCTCTCACTGTGTCTAACTCTCTCTGTCTGTGTGACTCTCTCTCACTGTGTCTAACTCTCTCTGTCTGTGTGACTCTCTCACTGTGTCTAACTCTCTCTGTCTGTGTGACTCTCTCTCACTGTGTCTAACTCTCTCTGTCTGTGTGACTCTCTCTCACTGTGTCTAACTCTCTGTCTGTGTGACTCTCTCTCACTGTGTCTAACTCTCTCTGTCTGTGACTCTCTCTCACTGTGTCTAACTCTCTCTGTCTGTGTGACTCTCTCTCACTGTGTCTAACTCTCTCTGTCTGTGTGACTCGCTCTCACTGTGTCTAACTCTCTCTGTCTGTGTGACTCTCTCACTGTGTCTAACTCTCTCTGTCTGTGTGACTCTCTCACTGTGTCTAACTCTCTCTGTCTGTGTGACTCTCTCTCACTGTGTCTAACTCTCTCTGTCTGTGTGACTCTCTCTCACTGTGTCTAACTCTCTCTGTCTGTGTGAGTCTCTCTCTCACTGTGTCTAACTCTCTCTGTCTGTGTGACTCTCTCTCACTGTGTCTAACTCTCTCTGTCTGTGACTCTCTCACTGTGTCTAACTCTCTCTGTCTGTGTGACTCTCTCTCACTGTGTCTAACTCTCTCTGTCTGTGACTCTCTCTCACTGTGTCTAACTCTCTCTGTCTGTGTGACTCTCTCTCACTGTGTCTAACTCTCTCTGTCTGTGTGACTCTCTCTCACTGTGTCTAACTCTCTCTGTCTGTGACTCTCTCTCACTGTGTCTAACTCTCTCTGTCTGTGACTCTCTCACTGTGTCTAACTCTCTCTGTCTGTGTGAGTCTCTCACTTTGTCTAACTCTCTCTGTCTGTGTGACTCTCTCTCACTGTGTCTAACTCTCTCTGTCTGTGACTCTCTCTCACTGTGTCTAACTCTCTCTGTCTGTGACTCTCTCACTGTGTCTAACTCCCTCTGACTGTGACTCTCTCTCACTGTGTATAACTCTCTCTGTCTGTGTGACTCTCTCAGTGTGTCTAACTCTCTCTCTCTGCGTGACTCTCTCTCACTTTGTCTAACTCTTTGTCTGTCTGACTCTCTCTCACTGTGTCTAACTCTCTCTGTCTGTGTGACTCTCTCTCACTGTGTCCCTCTCTCTCTGTCTGTGACTCTCTCTCACTGTGTCTAACTCTCTCTGTCTGTGACTCTCTCACTGTGTCTAACTCTCTCTGTCTGTGACTTTCTCTCACTGTGTCTAACTCTCTCTGTCTGTGACTCTCACTGTGTCTAACTCTCTCTGTCTGTGACACTCTCTCACTGTGTCTAACTCTCTCTGTCTGTGACTCTCACTGTGTCTAACTCTCTCTGTCTGTGTGACTCTCTCACTGTGTCTAACTCTGTCTGTGTGACTCTCTCACTGTGTCTAACTCTGTCTGCGTGACTCTCTCACTGTGTCTAACTCTCTCTGTCTGTGTGACTCTCTCTCACTGTGTCTAACTCTCTACGCCTGTGACTCCCTCTCACTGTGTCTAACTCTCTCTGTCTGTGACTCTCTCTCACTGTGTCTAACTCTCTCTGTCTGTGTGACTCTCTCTCACTGTGTCTAACTCTCTCTGTCTGTGACTCTCTCTCACTGTGTCTAACTATCTCTGTCTGTGTGACTCTCTCTCACTGTGTCTAACTCTCTCTGTCTGTGACTCTCTCTCACTGTGTCTAACTCTCTCTGTCTGTGACTCTCTCTCACTGTGTCTAACCATCTCTGTCTCTGTGACTCTCTCGCACTGTGTCTAACTCTCTCTGTCTGTGTGACTTTCTCACTGTGTCTAACTCTCTCTGTCTGTGTGACTTTCTCACTGTGTCTAACTCTCTCTGTCTGTGTGACTTTCTCACTGTGTCTAACTCTCTCTGTCTGTGACTCTCTCTCACTGTGTTGTAGAATTCGCAATATATCGCGATTTTATTAATAAGGAGAAAACACATAGTTTCGTTCAAACAGCTTTTATTTCAGCAGAATGCTGTCAGGTTTCAAAGTGGACACAAGCAGCTTGTAAAATGGCCGCCGCACCTCGTGGCGGAACATTCTAGACTTTTCGACAGGCAGACAAGATGGCGTTCCAATAAACATTTGTGCAAGATCGATTAAGATTCAGCAGATTGAAGATAATACACGAGACATCTTGGGTTTGCAGTATACACATAGATACTGAAATCGGTCTCCCAGGTACGAATAAAGGCTATTGTACCCAGTAATCAAGAACCCATCCAAAGACATTAATATGTAAAATCCCAACGACTCTACGATGAGCGAGCCGTTAGCGGGTAGTTACAGAAAACACTTGGAGGCCCCAAAACCCCTCCAGGGAGACTACCGACCGATTAAACAATGGGAGAAATATTAACAGGTACTCAGACATTTACGAGTAGCCCCGAAACCCATTAAAAACGGAAATCACCTATACAAGACATTTGAGCGCCAAACCCTAACAAAAGAAAAGACATTAAGGTTGGGCGGGAAACGGAAGATTTTGTACTATAATTACAAGCTCCAACCGTCCATCTCTCTCTTATCTTGCTGGTGTTCATCCTCGTGGCTGCTCCTGTGTTCTTGACTCGCCGTCTTGTTCCTGTTTGCCTCGTGTCTCTTTTAAAAGACTGTTGAACTTTGGGATCCGCTCGGATCTACCTCGTGCCGGGTCGCGAAGATCTGTATTGGTAACCGGTATCGGAACCAAAGGCCAGAGAAGAGATGAGATGAGATGAGATGAGAAGAGACGAAGACCATACTTATCGCCACGGTCAGTAAGCCCCGACCGCGCCTGTAGGTCGAATTGACATTTTTCCTTGCCACGAAGACTTCTTTGAACTTTAAAGAACGGACACCGGAAGATTCTTCTCTTAAGTGTTGACTGGAATGTGAAACCCACCAAGACAGATCTTCATGACGGACGCCGGGAGATTCTTCTTTTAAGTGTTGACTGGAATGTGAAACCCACGAATACAGATCTTCATGACAGCAGACGTTCCAGCCTGCTAGCCGGAGCAGAAACAAGTAAACAAGTGGGGCCAGGAGACCCCCTGATCGACACGTGGGTGCTGCGGTGAAAACATCCGATCAGCTATTCGGAATTTCTCCGAGTTATCACGAGTGGTGAGCATGAGTCTCGAATCCTACGAATCTAGTTTAGAATAGGTATTGATAGGGGAGGGTTTAAGTATTAAGGATAATTGTAATGTGTGCCCCCATTTACGGTGTGTCGTTCGTTCCTCGTTTCCCTGAAATCAGTTACATAACTGCGTGTAAGATTGTACTGTCATTAATCTGTGCTTATGACATGTATTTCGTAATCTTAAATATTATGCAATAAAGATTTTCCATTTCGTACCATTCAACCGAGTCTACCTGAGTTTCATCTCCATTACTGCTCTCGCATCTAAGTCCAGTGTCTAGAACCGTAAGGGCGAGTGATTCGAACCACTCACAGGTGTGTCTAGTGCTCCCAGACTGGCTGGAGACCAGAACAGGCAACAAGGCCTAAACCCGCACTGACATACAGGCTGCACAGAGCCACGTGAATCTCACAGGCTGAGGGACACGTCAAAACCCTTACAGAAAATGGCGACCGCGGCAGGACACTGGCAGCGAGAGGGTAGTGTGTTAGACTTTGGTGTGACTGTACGAAATGTTATGCAGGAAAAGATAGCAGATTATGTGTTCGGAAAGGTTAATCTAACTAAGAAATGGATAAGTGAATTGTTAGCGGATAAGAGTCCACTAGAGGCAGCCGAAAGGTGGACAGATAGTAAGGAACATAAAAAGACAATCGAGAAAGCAGTCTGGCTAATGTGTTACAAAAGGCAGGTCCAGATTTCAAACCAGGTCATTACAGCGCTAACAGCTCGAATCAGTCATTTAGAGGGAGAAATGGATGAGAAGGTCTCTGGAGGGGAATTGCTCATTAGGAATTTAAGTGCGCTGCACCAAGAACACCAGGAAATCTCCAGTCACCATAAAACAAGGATAGATTACCTCGAGTGCCAGGTCACTGAGGCAAAGTTAAGTGAGGGCAGACTAAAGGAACGATGTGCCCGCCAAGCTGCCCAGATAAGAACTCAGGAAGAGAGCTTAACGGGGGTTAGGGCGGCATATAAGTTAGCCCTTGAGGATAAGTTTCAGGGGGCCGATCATAGCGCCTGCCAAAAAGAGATAGAGCACCTCAAAAAGGCCGTGAAAAAAGCGCACGGCATGGTGTGCCTTATCAGTCCGTCAGCACACCAGCCGCTAGTAAATGAGGAGTTTCAGAAATCCCCACCAAGTAAAGCAGAGGAAGTATTAGCCACTGCGCCCTCCGCGCCACCCAGCTATTCGGAAACCTGGGTTAGGGAGGAAGTAGTGGAAGAAACGAAAGAGCCCATTGAGAAAGAAGTGGAAAAGGGACCGTTGTATCCAGTTACGGGTATAAAAAGGGGCCCAAACAGAAACGGTGGGGAGGAACCAGGGGATCTACTCAACCAGCTTGTGTTGCCTCACAGCTCACACCAGCTGAGAGTTATGATAAATCACGTACGAAAGCTGACCGAGACAGACGACCCTTCCGTACATTTCAGAGAAATTGAGCAAACCGCAGCCATCAACGGCTGCGATGATGGGGAAACAGCAAAAATGCTGTTATTTTCGTTAGGCAGTTCAATCCTTCAGTGTCTCTCGGACGAGAGCAAGAGGGGAACCAAGACTTATGAGGCATTGAAAAATGAGGTCCTAGAAGTGTTGGGGGCGGACGATGAAGGGCCGTTTGCTAGAGTGGGACAGACAGTGCAGATGGAGGGAGAACCCCCGAAGGTTTTTGCCGACAGGCTGTGGCCAGTATATCAGCGCAGCTGTCCAGGTACGCTAGAGCGCGACGATGTGGACGGCGCCGGTTTAAATCATTGGCTTAGGTGCATAGTAGCCAACAGTTTACCAGCCGTCAGAGAGCAGGCAAAAGCATGGTTTGATCCCAATGACCCCAACATTACGGAAGAGTCGGTCTTGAATCAACTCACGATAGGATATCGCAATATAAGGGGTATGGGAACCCGTCCCCTTAAGGGAAAAGTACATGAGGTACGACCCGCAGCCCCGTATCAAAGGGAGTGGCATCAGGAGGGTAATCGCGCCCCGCAGGCAATTAATGCTTGTTACGGGTGTGGGAAGACAGGGCACTGGCGCAAGAACTGTAGGAACCCTTGGAAGGATTCCAGGGATAAAAATCCCGCAGCCCGAGCCCAGACGCCTGTCCCTGCTAGGGAAGCTAGTGCACCCACCCCTTCCAACGACCTCGAATCAGTGTTGGGAGCCATGCGCAACTTCATGAGTGCACATGGAAAGGTGGCGGTTGCTACCGGCCCCGTAGGTGCCGCAGGACCGTCTAACCATACCCAATGACTAGAGCCCACGCAGCCCGTCTACCTGTGTCCGCTCAGCTATGATGCGTGGAAGCGACCCTTGGTGGACATGGTGGTAGAGAAACAGAAGGGTAGTTATTTGTTGGACACGGGAGCTTCTTGCACCGTGATTCATACAGATAGCCCTTTTGACTCGCCGCTATCTACCAAGGTCCCATTCACATTAGCGGGGTTCACGGGAAAAGAACAGGCTGGCGCGTTCTCCCTTCCGCTATCCATTCGTTTGGGGGCACTTCACGTCAAGTGGAAGTGCATACTGATGGAATGGCAGGAGGGGGGTGGAAGAGGTATCCTCGGGTCCGATCTTCTATCAGGGCACGGGATCCTCGTGGACCTCAGAAATCACTGTCTCTGGGGGGCTAAGAGTGAAAAAGGCGAGGTAGTGGTAATTCCGGGGGAGGAAGAAACAGGGGTCCTGTGTACCATGCAGCCATCCGGAGGCTACGACCTCGGGCTTATGGTCGCAGATGTCCCAACGGACATGCAAACGTACATGTCGGATAATATGCACGCGTTTGCAACCCACAAGCACGATTGTGGGAGGGTTACCGGGTTTGAGGTCAGCGTAGATGGGGACCCCATGACCCGGCCCCAAAAGCAGTATAACTTCCCCAAAGAAGCAGAACCCGATATGGAGACAGCAATGTCCTCCTTGGTGCAGCAGGGCGTGTTGAGGCCGATAGCCACACACGTGAACTCCCCATTATGGCCGGTTAGGAAGCCGGATAATTCGTGGAGGGCCACGGTGGACTACAGAGTCCTTAACAGTAACATTCCCGCCTGCGCGCCCACGGTAGCAGCAGTTGCTGACCTAATAGGGAGCATCCCAGCTGTAGAATTCGCAATATATCGCGATTTTATTAATAAGGAGAAAACACAGAGTTTCGTTCAAACAGCTTTTATTTCAGCAGAATGCTGACAGGTTTAAAGTGGACACAAGCAGCCTGTAAAATGGCCGCCGCACCTCGTGACCGAACATTCTAGACTTTTCAATAGGCAGACAAGATGGCGTTCCAATAAACATTTGTGCAAGATCGATAAAGATTCAGCACAGCGAAGATAATACACGAGACATTATGGGTTTGCAGTATACACATAGATACTGAAATCGGTCTCCCAGGTACAAAGGAAAGCCATTGTACCGAGCAATCAAGGGCCCATCCAAAAGACATTAATATGTAAAATCCCAACGACTCTACGATGAGAGAGCCGTTAGCAGGTAGTTATACAGGACACTTGGAAGCCCCAAACCCCTCCAGGGAGATTACCGACCGATTTAACAATGGGAGAAATATTAACAGGTACTCAGACATTTACGAGTAGCCCCGAAACCCATTAAGAACGGAGATCACCCATACAAGACATTTGAGCGCCAGACCCTAAACAAAAGAATGGACATTATAGTTGGGCGGGAAACGGAAGATTTTGCACTATAATTGCAGGCTCCAAACCGTCCATCTTTCTCTTGCTGCTCTTATCATCGTGGCTGCTCCTGTGCTCTTATCCGGTCGATTCGTAACCTCGTGGCTGCTCCTGTGTACTTGTAGTTGGGCTTCTGCTTGCCTGTTGTCTCTTCTGAAAAGACTGTTGAACTTTCTGATCCGTTCGGATCTACCTCGTGTCGCGTAACGAAGACCTATGTTGGGAACTGGCAGCGGAACCAAAGGCCCGAGATGAGATGAGATGAGATGAGATGAGATGAGAAGAGAGGAAGACCATATCCATCGCCACGGTCAGTAAATCCCGACCGCGCCTGTAGGTCGATTAGCCAAGTTTTCCTTGCCAGGAAGACTTCTTCGAACTTGCAAAGAAACATATCGTATCGATGATATCGACAACTGTGCTCGAAAAGTACCTGTTAAACCAACCAACACAGGTCTTCATCACAGCAGACGTTCCAGCCTGCTAGCCGGAGCAGCAGAAGCAAGTAAACAAGTGGGACCAGGAGATCTCCTGACCGACACGTGGGTGCTGCGGTGAAAAACATCCGATCAGCTATTCGGAATTTCTCCGAGTTATCACGAGTGGTGAGCATGAGTCTCGAAATCCTACGAATCTAGTTTAGGATAGATATTGATAGGGGAGGGTTTAAGGATTAAGGATATTTGTAATGTGTGCCCCTATTTACTTTGTGCCGTTCGTTCCTCGTTTCCCTAAGATCGACTATATAACTGCTTGTAAGATTGTACTGTCATTAATCTGTGCTTATGACATGTATTTCATAATCTTAAGTATCATGCAATAAAGATTTTCCATTTCGTACCATTCAAACCGAGTCTACATGAGTTTCATCTCCATTACTGCTCTCGCATCTAAGTCCAGTGTCTAGAACCGTAAGGGAGAGTGATTCGAACCACTCACAGGTGTGTCTAGTGTTCCCAGACTGGCTGGAGACCAGAACAGGCAACGAGGCCTAGACCCGCACTGACATACAGGCTGCACAGAGCCGCGTGAATCTCACAGGCTGCGAGACACGCAGGTTCAGAATCCCTTACAAGCGTCCGCGACCACGTTCACGGTGCTGGATATCTCGAACGGTTTTTGGTCCATCCCGCTGCGGCGAGAGGACCAGTACAAGTTTGCCTTTACTTTCAAAGGACAACAGTACACATGGAACTGTCTGCCACAGGGTTTCCACAATAGCCCCAGTATTTTCCATCAGTGTATGGCAGGAAGTTTAAAGGAGTTTAGTCAGCCCAATCAGATAGTGCAGTACGTGGATGATTTGCTCCTATTTACGGACTCAAGGGAGGAGCATGGACCACTGCTGGACGAGTTATTGGAGCTGCTAGCGAGAAAGGGTTTTAAAATAAATCCTAAGAAAGCACGTATCGGTCAGCAGGAAGTAAAATTCCTGGGACTGACCATTTGCGCTGGGGAAAGAGCCATAGATAAAGCTAGGAGGGAGTCGGTGCAAGAGTTACCTATTCCCAACACCATAAGAGGTGTGAGGTCCTTCTTGGGACTGACCGGTTACTGCAGGGATTTTATCGAAGACTATGCGGCCACAGCGGCGCCGCTCCTCCAACTCCTCCATAAGGGAGTGGAGTGGTCTTGGGACGAGGGCTGCCAAGCAGCCTTCGAGAAGTTAAAAAGGGATCTGCAGACCGCGCCAGCTTTAGGGGCCATAGATGGGGGGAAGGAGTTTTTCCTGGAGGTAGCTGCCAGCGGGGACAGCTTGAGCGCTGTGCTGCTCCAAGAGCGTCACGGCAAGCTGAGGCCGGTCGTCTATTCGTCCAGAGTGTTAACGGATGTGGAGAGAAGTTTCTCCAATTGCGAAAGGCACCTTTTAGCCACGCATTGGGCTGTGAAAAGATCAGCGATCTTCACAGGGCTCTCTCCCATCACTCTCCTCACCCATCACACACCAACTAAGATGCTTCTAGATGGGAGGATTAAAGATGGGACCGTAAGCGGCGTGCGTATTGCGCGCTGGACCCTTCTTCTTTCCCAGATGGATCTTAGAGTTAAAGGTCTTTGCGAGCCCAGGCTTGCGGCCAATTTGGTATACCCCGGTACAGCCCACCGGTGTTCGGTGGAAGGGGTGTGGGACGTCAACATAGGTTTGCGGGCCGGGATACATCCCACTGGGCGCGAGATTTATGTTGATGGGTCTAGCACAGTGTCTGCTGGCGAGCGACTCACAGGGTGTGGAGTTTATGACCCTGCGGCAGACCTTGCCCTGGCGATCAAGCTCCCTAGCACCATGAGCGCGCAGCAGGCTGAGCTGTCTGCCGTGGTGTACGTTGTTACCCACCCAGACATTTTCCCAACCCCATACACGATTTGCTCGGACAGTATGTTCACCTGCAATTCGTGTACGGAATACCTGGCCATTTGGTCCCACCGTGGATACACCTCCGCGGACGGGCGACCTTTGACGGTGAAGCCCTTGCTGGAAAAGATCCTAGCAGCAGTAGGGGAGGAAGGGGAGATTTTCATCCATAAGGTGAAGGCTCACTCCTCCACAGAGCCCCGTGGGGAGGGCAACCAACAGGCGGATGCGCTAGCCAGGGAAGGTGCCCGCAACGGCATTTTCTGGGACCCCTATGGGACCAGACCCATGGCAGCGATCCAAGGCAGGGACGGGAATCCCGGGAACCCCAGGGTAGCATTGCCCCTAGACCTTAAGACCGTCCAAACCCAGGATCCCGCCCTAAAAGCAGTCCTAAAAACCATTGCTGAGGGGAAGCAGGTAGAGGGTCCGTACAGTACGGCAACCCTCTCAGTTAAGGAAGGCATGCTGTTCCGCGAGGAGCAGTGGGTTGTGCCGCAGCAGCACAGGAGGGAATTCCTCCAGTTGGCTCACGAGGGACCAGGGGCAGGGCACCCCGGGCCCGAGGTTACCTGGCAACGGGTAGAGCAAGCGGGATGGTGGCCAGGGCTCAGGGAACAAGTCCGCGAGTTCTGTGCAAACTGTCTTGTGTGCGCTGCAAACAACCCAGACCCCCAGAAAAGGAAAGTGCCCATGGGACACGTAAGAAGGGTAGAGGGACCATGGCAGTCGATACAGATCGACTATATAGGGCCCCTGCCCACCACCCAGGGAGGCTATAAATACTGCCTCGTCTTGGTGGATGTGTTTTCCAAGTGGGTGGAAGCCTTCCCCTGTCGAACAGCTACGGCACTGGGTACTGCAAAAATCTTGGTCCGGGAAGTGTTCTCGCGGTGGGGACTCCCCCGTTTTGTGGAGTCAGACCAAGGGAGTCATTTCACCGGCCAGGTGATGCAGAACACCCTCATGCTTTTGGGCATTGAAGGGAAGTGGCACGTAGTACACAATCCCCAGTCATCCGGGATTGTTGAACGCATGAACTGGACCCTGAAGGAGAAATTGAGGAAAGAGACTAGGAACTCGCCCCAAAAATGGGCGGAAGTTCTGCCTTTAGTCCTCATGGGGGTCCGGGCCAGTCAGTCGAAAAGTACGGGGTATTCCCCGCACGAGGTGATGACTGGGAGGCTCATGCGAACCCCCACCCATGTGCTAGCGCCGGTGCTCACTGAGGGTCAGCTCCAAGAGATAAGCAGGGACAAGTTCACCCAGACCCTCTTGGAGCGCCTAAAACAGGTGTATGAGCAGGCGGCTGGGAACATGGGAAGGCAGCATCAGGGCAATCGCCTGTTGCTGGAACCCCGCAAAACGCGGGAGTGGGAAGTAGGAGACCAGGTTATGGTCAGAAACTACGCCAGAGTAGGGAGTCTGGAACCACTGTATATGGGACCCTACAACATTGTAGATAAGGCGAGTCCCATGGTATACGCCGTAAAGGTACCTCGGCGCATTAAGTGGTTCCATATAAACCAGTGCAAACTGTACAAGCCAGGTGCGCAAGGGAAAACCACAGGGGAAAACCCCGCGAGTGGGGACGCGCAGCCCCAGGTAGGACCACAAGGCACACAGGCAGGCAAAGCAGCTTGCATCAGGGGAGGAGACATCCTGGAAAGTCATGAAGCATTTTTGTGGGGTTGGGAGTCGGATGAGGATAGTGATGAAGACGAGTGGGATTTGGGGAACGTAAGGGTCGCCCCCATTTTAGGTATAGGGAGGACACGGGCTGCAGATGGAGATCCGCACAGGGTGGACACAGAGGCTGCTGGTCCCGAACACAGGAGGGAGGAGCTAGGGGAGGCGGAGCCAGCCGCTGTGAGACCACAGGGAGTGACGGTGAGAACCTCCGAGCCCGAGCCGCCCGCTTTGAACGTCCCACCCTCGGGGGAGGCAGGGATCGCGAGTGAAGGGCCGCCTGCTGGGCCGAGCAGGGCGGGGCCACAAGCTGCAAGTCCCGAGGTCAGGGAGGCGGAGTCAGCGGAGGCGGAGCCAGCGACTGTGGTGGAACCACAGGTCGTCCCGGTGGAAGTCTCGGAACCCGGTCCGTCGGTCCTGGGATTCATGCCCCCGACAACTCCTCGTAGGTCAGGTCGGGCACCCCAGCCCAGGAAGATGTGGTCATGTCCCCAGACTGCCCCAAGGCGCAGACTTAAGATTAAGGCAGCCCAGATAGGATCCGGTCCCATCGCAACAGCAACAGGCTGCGGCAGATCAAAGGAAAGGGTCAGTGCCCTCCCACCGTCGGGAAGAGCTCGCAGCAGCCTTCTCAGAATTTAAAAGGGGCCGCCCTGAGTACGGGCGGCGCTGTACAGTAATAAGTTTAGGATAGGTTTATAAGTTTCTAAGTTTATAAGGTTAAGAATAAGTTTATAGTTTTTTAATCAGGTTAAGTTTGTAGTTTAATTTTAACAGAAAATGGTAAAATGATGGGAGCTTTAGAGATAGGTTTAGTTAAAGTTTATTCAGCGAACATTGAAGTTTACGTGAGGCGAGGTCAGGGGACCCGCTCACCCTTCACAAAAGCCAGAGACTCTTGCGAGGCTGGCTACCTCATTCTATCTGATCACAGGAACCAAGGAAGGATGGAACGAATTCTAGTATTGCTCGCGGCAATCGGATGTGGATTGGCCTATCGAGGCCGCACCAAGGATGTCGTGGTGTTTGGATGCTCCGGGGACACGGCCCCCATCGCGGTGGATGGGACCGGAAGACGGAAGGCTGAGGAGACCACCACCTATTTCCACAAGGGAAGGTGGCCAGGATGGCTGGGAACGAACTCAACGGAGTATTCCAGCACATCGGGGTTTGCCTACCAAGAGACTTCTTTAATGTGCCCCAAAGTAAGGATCATCGCACCCAGGATCAGCGTCACCGTCGGCAAACGGATTTGTTTGACTTGTAATGGGAATGTCCCATTGAGCCGATGGTGGTGGCTGCGAAAGCTGAGCAAAAACATGAGGAACTCTTCGGTCGAGTGGGAACGACTGGGTAATAATACCCATCGGACAATTACGGGGACAAACGGACAAGTGAGAGTCTGTTGGGACAAATGGTGGGAACCGGATGAGGGAATTTATGTATGTATGTGGGGGTCAAAGTACGCTTGCCCCAAAGGCATCTCCATATTTTTCATTAATCAATGGCAGGATAACGGACAGGGGATGAGGTGGGATGCGAGCACCAGGGGGTGCGGAGCCCCATACTCTTCGATCCCGGTAAATGCCACTGAGCTCATTACGCGCCCACGCAAAGCCCCGCCCACGATTCCGGTGGTTCTAGCTGAGGAAGAAGGGTGCCCTAAAACTAGTAAGGGACCCGGGAATGGTTTGGTACTGGTCCCCACAGACCAGATACTATTTCAAGGGGTACATTACGCGGTGGCCTCGGTGATTTTAAATCTCACCGAGGTGCGGTTACCAGAGTGGTGCCCCAAAAAGACGGAACAGTTGTATCAGGTCCTGTTGACCAAGATGTTCAGACAATTTTACGAATTCGATTTCGCGGAAATTGATAAAACAAGTTTGTACACTGCACCACATGAAGTTTCTGATCAGGTGGGGAGGCAAAGAAGGGGTGTAGTGAACGACGCGTTCACTGCGTTTAACACGGGTACATCTGTGGTCAACGCTCTAGACAGTGTGGAGCTGCAGACCCAGATTAATGGTTTAAAGACACAATTAAAAGACATTTTAACAGATGAGAATAAAGTGGTAGGGTCGGGTTTACACGAGGACCAAGCCATGACTCTCCATTTAAAGGAAATTATAGCAGAGTTAGAGAAACATGCAAAGACGGTAAATGCCCTGATTAGGGAAGATCGGAATGCATCCGATCAAGCTGCGCAGAACGAGGTGTGCGTGCTTTACGGGGCGTGGTTACTGGGCGAGGGCCGCAGTAATTTGGAGGATTTAAAACAAGGTTTGGTCCCGTCCTGGATAAGTAACAAACACCTGCGGGCGCTCCACCCTTTTCAGAACGCATTGAGTCCGTGCCAGCTCAGGCTAGCTTCAGAAGCATACCCAGTCCCCGTGGACTGTGGACGATCAAACCATACTATCATGGGTATAGTACTACGTATGCCGGTTTTGGGCGACACAGCAAAGCCCGCCCCGGTGTATCGGGTAGAGAACATTGGTGTCATTCAGGGGGGGGCCCACATTCGCTATGCAGCGGTTCCACCCTACGTCATCCGCTCTGTAAGGGATTCTGACCCTGCGTGTCTCGCAGCCTGTGAGATTCACGCGGCTCTGTGCAGCCTGTATGTCAGTGCGGGTTTAGGCCTTGTTGCCTGTTCTGGTCTCCAGCCAGTCTGGGAGCACTAGACACACCTGTGAGTGGTTCGAATCACTCGCCCTTACGGTTCTAGACACTGGACTTAGATGCGAGAGCAGTAATGGAGATGAAACTCATGTAGACTCGGTTGAATGGTACGAAATGGAAAATCTTTATTGCATAATATTTAAGATTACGAAATACATGTCATAAACACAGATTAATGACAGTACAATCTTACAAGCAGTTATATAGCTGATCCTAGGGAAACGAGGAACGAACGACACACCGTAAATAGGGGCACACATTACAAGTATCCTTAATACTTAAACCCTCCCCTATCAATATCTGTCCTATCTAGATTCGTAGGATTTCGAGACTCATGCTCACCACTCGTGATAACTCGGAGAAATTCCGAATAGCTGATCGGATGTTTTCCACCGCAGCACCCACGTGTCGGTCAGGAGGTCTCCTGGTCCCACTTGTTTACTTGCTTCTGCTCCGGCTAGCAGGCTGGACCGTCTGCTGTGATGAAAATCTGTGTTGGTTGGTTTAACAGGTACTTTCCGAATACAGACCAGTCAATATCATCTTTGACAATCCGTTCTTGCAAGTTCAAAGAAGTCTTCCTGGCAAGGAAAACTTGGCTGTTCGACCTACAGGCACGGTCGGGATTTACTGACCGTGGCGATGAGTATGGTCTTCCTCTCTTCTCATCTCATCTCATCTCATCTCATCTCATCTCATCTCATCTTTGGTTCCGATACCGGTTACCAACATAGGTCTTCGTTACGCGACACGAGGTAGATCCGAACGGATCAGAAAGTTCAACAGTCTTTTCCAACGAGGCACCAGGCAAGCAGGAACAAGACTACGAGTCAAAACACAGGAGCAGCCACGAGGTTACGAGTCGATCGGATAAGAGAATAAGAGAAAGATGGACGGTTGGAGCTTGTAATTATAGTACAAAAATCTTCCGTTTCCCGCCCAACCTTAATGTCCTTTCTTTTGTTTGAGTTTGGCGCTCAAATGTCTTGTATGGGTGATCTCCGTTCTTAATGGGTTTCGGGGCTACTCGTAACTGTCTGAGTACCTGTTAATATTTCTCCCATTGTTAAATCGGTCGGTGTTCTCCCTGGAGGGGTTTTGGGGCTTCCAAGTGTTTTGTATAACTACCCGCTAACGGCTCTCTCATCGTAGAGTCGTTGGGATTTTACATATTAATGTCTTTTGGATGGGCCCTTAATTACTCGGTACAATAGTGTAGAATTCGCAATATATCGCGATTTTATTAATAAGGAGAAAACACAGAGTTTCGTTCAAACAGCTTTTATTTCAGCAGAATGCTGGCAGGTTTAAAGTGGACACAAGCAGCCTGTAAAATGGCCGCCGCACCTCGTGACAGAACATTCTAGACTTTTCAACAGGCAGACAAGATGGCGTTCCAATAAACATTTGTGCAAGATCGATTAAGATTCAGCACAGTGAAGATAATACACGAGACATTATGGGTTTGCAGTATACACATAGATACTGAAATCGGTCTCCCAGGTACAAAGGAAAGCCATTGTACCGAGTAATCAAGGGCCCATCCAAAAGACATTAATATGTAAAATCCCAACGACTCTACGATGAGAGAGCCGTTAGCAGGTAGTTATACAGGACACTTGGAAGCCCCAAACCCCTCCAGGGAGAACACCGACCGATTTAACAATGGGAGAAATATTAACAGGTACTCAGACATTTACGAGTAGCCCCGAAACCCATTAAGAACGGAGATCACCCATACAAGACATTTGGGCGCCAAACCCAAAACAAAAGAATGGACATTATAGTTGGGCGGGAAACGGAAGATTTTGCACTATAATTGCAGGCTCCAAACCGTCCATTCTCTCTCTTGCTCTTGCTGCTCTTATCATCGTGGCTGCTCCAGTGCTTTTATCCGATCGATTCGTAACCTCGTGGCTGCTCCTGTGTACTCGTAGTTGGGCTCGCTCCTGCTTGCCTGTTGCCTCTTCTGAAAAGACTGTTGAACTTTCTGATCCGTTCGGATCTACCTCGTGTCGCGTAACGAAGACCTATGTTGGTAACTGGCAGTGGAACCGAAGGCCCGAGATGAGATGAGATGAGATGAGATGAGATGAGAAGAGAGGAAGACCATATCCATCGCCACGGTCAGTAAATCCCGACCGCGCCTGTAGGTCGATTATCCAAGTTTTCCTTGCTAGGAAGACTTCTTCGAACTTATAACGAAACATATTGCATCGATGATAACTGGACTGTGCCCAAAGTAACTGGAACGTGAAAACATATCGTATCGACGATATTGACAACTGTGCTCGAAGAGTACCTGTTAAACCAACCAACACAGGTCTTCATCACAGCAGACGGTCCAGCCTGCTAGCCGGAGCAGCAGAAGCAAGTAAACAAGTGGGACCAGGAGATCTCCTGACCGACACGTGGGTGCTGCGGTGAAAAACATCCGATCAGCTATTCGGAATTTCTCCGAGTTATCACGAGTGGTGAGCATGAGTCTCGAAATCCTACGAATCTAGTTTAGGATAGATATTGATAGGGGAGGGTTTAAGGATTAAGGATATTTGTAATGTGTGCCCCTATTTACTTTGTGCCGTTCGTTCCTCGTTTCCCTAAGATCGACTATATAACTGTTTGTAAGATTGTACTGTCATTAATCTGTGCTTATGACATGTATTTCATAATCTTAAGTATCATGCAATAAAGATTTTCCATTTCGTACCATTCAAACCGAGTCTACATGAGTTTCATCTCCATTACTGCTCTCGCATCTAAGTCCAGTGTCTAGAACCGTAAGGGAGAGTGATTCGAACCACTCACAGGTGTGTCTAGTGTTCCCAGACTGGCTGGAGACCAGAACAGGCAACAAGGCCTAGACCCGCACTGACATACAGGCTGCACAGAGCCGCGTGAATCTCACAGGCTGCGAGACACGCAGGGTCAGAATCCCTTACAATAGCTTTCATTCGTACCTGGGAGACCGATTTCAGTATTTATGTGTATACTGCAAACCCATAATGTCTCGTGTATTATCTTCACTGTGCTGAATCTTAATCGATCTTGCACAAATGTTTATTGGAACGCCATCTTGTCTGCCTGTCGAAAAGTCTAGAATGTTCTGTCACGAGGTGCGGCGGCCATTTTACAGGCTGCTTGTGTCCACTTTGAGAAACCTGACAGCATTCTGCTGAAATAAAAGCTGTTTGGACGAGACTCTGTGTTTTCTCCTTATTAATAAAATCGCGATATATTGCGAATTCTACAGTCCCTCCTGTTGATGCGAATAACTCCGCTTATCGTATCAAAAATCATAGTGGTGAGCAATATTATCTCGATTTTCTCCGAATCCAGCCAATTAATCCCATAACTTTAACCTAGCTAGGGTCTCTGTGTCGTCCTTATCTCCCAAGAAAATTACATTTTATATCACTGTAGGCATTATTTGCCCTTAAACTTACACCACTTGTTTTCCTTCCCGGCGTAACCAGGCCGATGCCTCTCGTATCACCTGTATATTCATCTTTTATTCAGGGAAAGGAAAAACAAAACCCAAAACCAAACAATCATTTTTAACTGTAACACCATCACCAAAATAATCAACACCAACTCTTAAAACATGTCGAGTTCCCAAACGTATTTACAATCTTTGAAAATCATGATCGAGTACAAACTTCCGCGGCGCACGTGGCGAGCGGGAGTGACGCCATTTTCCGATTACACGGTGCTTTCATCGTGCACGCGCACGTAACGTTCTCGCCACTCTCCCGTGTTTTCATGCTTGGTGAGGCGTTTGTCTCTTTTACAATGTACGACCAATAGGTACACTACAATAAACACTTGACATACGACTAAAATGTGGGAGGCTATTCTGATCCATGAAGGCACTTCAATATTGGTGAACAGATTCCACCACGGTGGAATTACTATATCCAGAATGTCTGTTCCTATTTCGACAGTTTTCTGCTCTAATGTGTAAAAATGTTTCTGTGACACCGCGACGACTTTTAAAAGCTTGGTGAGGTGTTCAGGGAGAGGGGGAATGAGGTATCCGAAATGCGCGACGAATCGCTGCAAGTCGGTGAAATTCTCTTTTACTGTGAGATGAGCAGTGGATGGTTCAGGGATTGGGATAATTCGCTGTTGTGCTACTTGAACTTCAGCCCTGGGTTTAAAACAGAAACTGCTGTCACTCACCGGACACCGGCTACGGTTTCCATGCTGGTAGTGTTGCGCTGCAGTGGTAACACAATATGTTCCACCCCCGATGTATGCTACCTGCGGAGGCACATGATCTTGTGCCATTGCCTCCATGGTACAATTCATGGAATTGGCGCCAGCCGTTCTGAACCCGCACTGTGGTGTTAAAAAGGCATTCAAGTGCTGGGGGCACAGTATTATGTGTGCTCCCCTGCCACGACAACCAGAGAGATCTGTACCTGTCATCGTTTGCTCCCAGCGGATGACGTAAGGTGGAACCGCTGCATAACGAATGTGGGCTCCCCCCTGAATGACACCAATGTTCTCTACCCGATACACCGGGGCGGGCTTTGCTGTGTCGCCCAAAACCGGCATGCGTAATACTATTCCCATAATAGTATGGTTTGATCGTCCGCAGTCCACGGGGACTGGGTAAGCTTCTGAAGCTAGCCTGAGCTGGCACGGACTTAATGCGTTCTGAAAAGGGTGGAGCGCCCGCAGGTGTTTGTTACTTATCCAGGACGGGACCAAACCTTGTTTTAAATCCTCCAAATTACTGCGGCCCTCGCCCAGTAACCACGCCCCGTAAAGCACGCACACCTCGTTTTGCGCAGCTTGATCGGATGCATTCCGATCTTCCCTAATCAGGGCATTTACCGTCTTTGCATGTTTCTCCAACTCTGCTATAATTTCCTTTAGATGGAGAGTCATGGCTTGGTCCTCGTGTAGACCCGACCCAACCACCTTATTCTCATCTGTTAGAATGTCTTTTAATTGTGTCTTTAAACCATTAATCTGGGTCTGCAGCTCCACACTGTCTAGAGCATTGACCACAGATGTACCCGTGTTAAAAGCAGTGAACGCATCGTTCACCAAACCCCTTCTTTGCCTCCCTACTTGATCCAAAACTTCCTGTGGTGCGGTGTACAAACTTGTTTTATCAATTTCCGCTAAATCGAATTCGTAATATTGTCTGAACATCTTGGTCAACAGGACCTGATACAACTGTTCCGTCTTTTTGGGGCACCACTCTGGTAACCGTACCTCGGTGAGATTTAAAATCACCGAGGCCACCGCGTAATGTACCCCCTGAAATAGTATCTGGTCTGTGGGGACCAGTACCAAACCATTCCCGGGTCCCTTACTAGTTTTAGGGCACCCTTCTTCCTCAGCTAGAACCACCGGAATCGTGGGCGGGGCTTTGCGTGGGCGCGTAATGAGCTCAGTGGCATTTACCGGGATCGAAGAGTATGGGGCTCCGCACCCCCTGGTGCTCGCATCCCACCTCATCCCCTGTCCGTTATCCTGCCACTGATTAATGAAAAATATGGATATGCCTTTGGGGCAAGGGTATTTTGACCCCCACATGCATACATAAATTCCCTCGTCCGGTTCCCACCATTTGTCCCAACAGACTTTCACTTGTCCGTTTGTCCCCGTAATTGTCCGATGGGTATTATTACCCAGTCGTTCCCACTCGACCGAAGAGTTCCTCATAGTTTTGCTCAGCTTTCGCAGCCACCACCATCGGCTCAATGGGACATTCCCACTACAAGACAAACAAATCCGTTTGCCGACGGTGACGCTGATCCTGGGTGCGATGATCCTTACTTTGGGGCACATTAAAGAAGTCTCTTTGTAGGCAAACCCCGATGTGCTAGAATACTCCGTTGAGTTTGTTCCCAGCCATCCTGGCCACCTTCCCTTGTGGAAATAGGTGGTGGTCTCCTCAGCCTCCCGTCTTCCGGTCCCATCCACCGCGATGGGGGCCGTGTCCCCGGAGCATCCAAACACCACGACATCCTTGGTGCGGCCTCGATAGGCCAATCCACATCCGATTGCCGCGAGCAATACTAGAATTCGTTCCATCCTTCCTTGGTTCCTGTGATCAGATAGAATGAGGTAGCCAGCCTCGCAAGAGTCTCTGGCTTTTGTGAAGGGTGAGCGGTGTAAGGGATTCTGACCCTGCGTGTCTCGTGGCCTGTGAGATTCACGCGGCTCTGTGCAGCCTGTATGTCAGTGCGGGTCTAGGCCTTGCTGCCTGTTCTGGTCTCCAGCCAGTCTGGGAACACTAGACACACCTGTGAGTGGTTCGAATCACTCTCCCTTACGGTTCTGGACACTGGACTTAGATGCGAGAGCAGTAATGGAGATAAAACTCATGTAGACTTGGTTTGAATGGTACGAAATGGAAAATCTTTATTGCATGTTACTTAAGATTATGAAATACATGTCATAAGCACAGATTAATGACAGTACAATCTTACAAACAGTTATATAGTCGATCTTAGGGAAACGAGGAACGAACGGCACAAAGTACATAGGGGCACACATTACAAATATCCTTAATCCTTAAACCCTCCCCTATCAATATCTATCCTAAACTAGATTCGTAGGATTTCGAGACTCATGCTCACCACTCGTGATAACTCGGAGAAATTCCGAATAACTGATCGGATGTTTTTCACCGCAGCACCCACGTGTCGGTCAGGAGATCTCCTGGTCCCACTTGTTTACTTGCTTTTACTGCTCCGGCTAGCAGGCTGGGACGTCTGCTGTGGTGAAGACCTGTGTTGGTTGGTTTAACAGGTACTCTTCGAGCACAGTTGTCGATATCGTCGATACGATATGTTTCCTTGCAAATTCAAAGAAGTCTTCCTAGCAAGGAAAGCTTGGACAGTCGACCTACAGGCGCGGTCGGGATTTACTGACCGTGGCGATGGATATGGTCTTCCTCTCTTCTCATCTCATCTCATCTCATCTCATCTCATCTCGGGCCTTCGGTTCCGCTGCCAGTTACCAACATAGGTCTTCGTTACGCGACACGAGGTAGATCCGAACGGATCAGAAAGTTCAACAGTCTTTTCAGAAGAGGCAACAGGCAAGCAGGAGCGAGCCCAACTACGAGTACACAGGAGCAGCCACGAGGTTACGAATCGACCGGATAAAAGCACAGGAGCAAGAGAAAGAATGGACGGTTTGGAGCCTGCAATTATAGTGCAAAATCTTCCGTTTCCCGCCCAACTATAATGTCCATTCTTTTGTTTAGGGTTTGGCGCCCAAATGTCTTGTATGGGTGATCTCCGTTCTTAATGGGTTTCGGGGCTACTCGTAAATGTCTGAGTACCTGTTAATATTTCTCCCATTGTTAAAACGGTCGGTGTTCTCCCTGGAGGGGTTTGGGGCTTCCAAGTGTCCTGTATAACTACCTGCTAACGGCTCTCTCATCGTAGAGTCGTTGGGATTTTACATATTAATGTCTTTTGGATGGGCCCTTGATTCCTCGGTACAATGGCTTTCCTTTGTACCTGGGAGACCGATTTCAGTATCTATGTGTATACTGCAAACCCATAATGTCTCGTGTATTATCTTCACTGTGCTGAATCTTAATCGATCTTGCACAAATGTTTATTGGAACGCCATCTTGTCTGCCTGTTGAAAAGTCTAGAATGTTCTGTCACGAGGTGCGGCGGCCATTTTACAGGCTGCTTGTGTCCACTTTAAACCTGCCAGCATTCTGCTGAAATAAAAGCTGTTTGAACGAAACTCTGTGTTTTCTCCTTATTAACAAAATCGCGATATATTGCGAATTCTACAGTCCCTCCTGTTGATGCGAATAACTCCGCTTATCGTATCAAAAAATCATAGTGGTGAGCAATGTTATCTCGATTTCTCTCCGAATCCAGTAAATTAATCCCATAATTTTAACTTAGCTAGGGTCTCTGTGTCGTCCTCATTTCCCAAGAAGATTACATTTTATATCACCGTAGGCATTATTTGCCCTTAAACTTACACCACTTGTTTTCCTTCCCGGCGTAACCAGGCCGATGCCTCTCGTATCACCTGTATATTCATCTTTTATTCAGGGAAAGGAGAAACAGAACCCAAAACCAAACAATCATTTTTAACTGTAACACCATCACCAAAATAATCAACACCAACTCTTAAAACATGTCGAGTTCCCAACGTATTTACAATCTCTGAAAATCTTATATGAGTACAAACTTCCGCGGCGCACGCGGCGAGCGGGAGTGACGCCATTTTCCGATTACACGGTGCTCTCATCGTGCACGCGCACGTAACGTTCTCGCCACTCTCCCGTGTTTTCATGCTTGGTGAGGCGTTTGTCTCTTTTACAATGTACAACCAATAGGTACACTACAATAAACACTTGGCATACGACTAAAATGTGGGAGGCTATTCTGATCCATGAAGGTACTTCAATATTAGTGAACAGATTCCACCACGGTGGAACTACTATATCCAGAATGTCTGTTCCTATTTCGACAGTTTTCTGCTCTAATGTGTAAAAGTGTTTCTGTGACACCGCGACGGCTTTCAAAAGCTTGGTGAGGTGTTCAGGGAGAGGGGGAATGAGGTATCCAAAATGCGCGACGAATCGCTGCAAGTCGGTGAAATTCTCTTTTACGGTGAGATGAACCGTGGATGGTTCAGGGATTGGGACAATTCGCTGTTGTGCTACTTGAACTTCCGCCCTGGGTTTTGTAGAATTCGCAATATATCGCGATTTGAATTAATAAGGAGAAAACACAAAGTTTCGTTCAAACAGCTTTTATTTCAGCAGAATGCTGGCAGGTTTAAATTGGACACAAGCAGCCTGTAAAATGGCCGCCGCACCTCGTGACAGAACATTCTAGACTTTTCAACAGGCAGACAAGATGGCGTTCCATTAAACATTTTTGCAAGATCGATAACGATTCAGCACAGTGAAGATAATACACGAGACATTATGGGTTTGCAGTATAAACATAGATACTGGAATCGGTCTCCCAGGTACAAAGGAAAGCCATTGTACCGAGTACTTAAGGGCCCATCCAAAGGACATTAATATGTAAACTCCCAACGACTCTACGATGAGAGAGCCGTTAGCAGGTAGTTATACAGGACACTTGGAAGCCCCAAACCCCTCCAGGGAGAACACCGACCGATTTAACAATGGGAGAAATATTAACAGGTACTCAAACATTCATGAGTAGCCCCGAAACCCATTAAGGACGGAGATCACCCATACAAGACATTTGGGCGCCAAAACCCTAAACAAAAGAATGGACATTATAGTTGGGCGGGAAACGGAAGATTTTTGCACTATAATTGCAGGCCCCAAACCGTCCATTCTCTCTCTCTTGCTCTCGCTCTCTTGCTCGCTTGCTGCTTTTATCATCGTGGCTGCTCCTGTGTTTTATCCGGTCGATTCGTAACCTCGTGGCTGCTCCTGTGTACTCGTAGTTGGGCTTCTGCGTGCCTGTTGCCTCTTCTGAAAAGACTGTTGAACTTTCTGATCCGTTCGGATCTACCTCGTGTCGCGTAACGAAGACCTATGTTGGTAACTGGCAGCGGAACCAAAGGCCCGAGATGAGATGAGATGAGATGAGAGGAGAAGAGAAGGAGACCATATCCATCGCCACGGTCAGTAAATCCCGACCGCGCCTGTAGGTCGATCAGCCAAGTTTTCTCGCCAGGAAGTTTTCTTCTTTAAACTTCTAACAAAACATATTGCATCAATGATAACTGGACTGTGCAAACACATCGTATCAATGATATTGACAACGGTGCTCCAAGATTAAACTGTGAAGCCCACCAACAGAGGTCTTCACCACAGCGGACGGTCCAGCCTACTAGCCGGAGCAGCAGAAGCAAGTAAACAAGTGGGACCAGGAGATCTCCTGACCGACACGTGGGTGCTGCGGTGAAAAACATCCGATCAGCTATTCGGAATTTCTCCGAGTTATTACGAGTGGTGAGCATGAGTCTCGAGATCCTACGAAGCTAGTTTAGGATAGATATTGATAGGGGAGGGTTTAAAGATTAAGGATATTTGTAATGTGTGCCCTATTTACGTTGTGCCGTTCGTTCCTCGTTTCCCTAAGATTGACTATAACCGTTTGTAAGATTGTACTGTCATTAATCTGTGCGTATGACATGTATTTCATAATTTTAAGTATCATGCAATAAAGATTTTCCATTTCGTACCATTCAAACCAAGTCTACATGAGTTTTATCTCCATTACTGCTCTCGCATCTAAGTCCAGTGTCTAGAACCGTAAGGGAGAGTGATTCGAACCACTCACAGGTGTGTCTAGTGTTCCCAGACTGGCTGGAGACCAGAACAGGCAACCAGGCCTAGACCCGCACTGACATACAGGCTGCACAGAGCCGCGTGAATCTCACAGGCTGCGAGACACGCAGGGTCAGGAATCCCTTACAGAAAATGGCGACCGCGGCAGGACACTGGCAGCGAGAGGGTAGTGTGTTAGATTTTGGAATGACTGTACGAAATGTTATGCAGGAAAAGATAGCGGATTATGTGTTTGGAAAGGTTAATCTAACTAAGAAGTGGATAAGTGAATTGTTAGCGGATAAGAGCCCACTAGAGGCAGCTGAAAGGTGGACTGATAGTAAGGAACATAAAAAGGCAGTTGAGAAAGCAGTCTGGCTTATGTGCTACAAAAGGCAGGTTCAGATTTCAAACCAGACCATTACAGCGCTAACAGCTCGTATCAGCCATTTAGAGGGAGAAATGGAGGAGAAGGTTTCTGGAGGGGAGGTGCTCATTAAGAATTTAAATGAGTTACACCAGGAAAGCCAGGAAGTCTCCAGTTACCTTAAAACAAGGATAGAGTATCTCGAGTGCCAGGTCACTGAAGCAAAATTGAATGAGAGTAGGTTAAAGGAAAGATGTAACCGCCAAGCTGCCCAGATAAGAACTCAAGAAGAGAGCTTAATGGGGGTTAGGTCGGCGTATAAGTTGGCCCTTGAGGATAAGTTTCAGGGAGCCGACCATAGCGCCTGCCAAAGGGAGATAGAGAGCCTCAAAAAGGCCGTGAATAATGCGAACGGCATGGTGTGCCTTATCAATCCGTCGGCGCACCAGCCGCTAGTAAATGAGAGATTTAGAAATTCCCCACCAAGTAAAGCAGAAGAAGTAGTAGCCACTGCGCCCTCCGCGCCACCCAGCTATTCAGAAACCTGGGTTAGGGAGGAAGCAACGGAAGAAACAAAAGAGCCCATTGAAAAGGAAGTAGAAAAGGGATCGTTGTATCCAGTAACGGGTATTAAAAGGGGCCCAAGCAGAAACGGTGGGGAAGAACCGGGGGATCTCCTCGGACAGCTGGTGTTGCCTCACAGTTCACATCAGCTGAGAGCTATGATAAACCACGTACGGAAGCTGACCGAGATAGACGACCCTTCCGTACATTTCAGGGAAGTTGAGCAAGCCGCAGCCATTAACGGCTGCGATGATGGGGAGACAGCAAAAATGCTGCTGTTCTCGTTAGATAGCTCGGTCCTTCAGTGTCTCTCAGGCGAGAGCAAGAGGGGAAACAAAAGTTATGAGGAATTGAAAAATGAGGTCCTAGAAGTAGTGGGGGCGAACGACGGAGGTCCGTTTGCTAGAGTGGGACAGACAGTGCAGATGGAGGGAGAACCCCCGAAGGTTTTTGCCGACAGGCTGTGGCCAGTATATGAGCGCAGCTGTCTAGGTGCGCCCGAGCGCGAAGATGTGGAAGGCGCCGCTCTAATTCATTGGCTTAGGTGCATAATAGCCAACAGTTTACCAGCCGTTAGAGAGCAGGCAAAAGCCTGGTTCGATCCCAATGACCTCAACCTTACGGAAGAGTCGGTCTTGAATCGACTCACGTTAGGTTACCGTAACATAAGGGGTATGACGACACGTCCCTTTAAGGGAAGAGTACATGAGGTACGACCCGCAGCCCCGGCTCAAAGAGAGTGGCATCAGGAGGGTAATCGCGCCCCACAGGCAAGTAATGCCTGTTACGGGTGTGGGAAGACAGGGCACTGGCGCAAGCACTGCAGGAACCCTTGGAAGGATTCCAAGGATAAAAATCCCGCGGTCCGAGCCCAGGCGCCTGTCCCGCTAAGGAAGCAAAGGCACCCACCCCTCCCGACGACCTCGAAGCAGTGTTAGGAGCCATGCGCAAGATGGTTTTGAATGCGCGTGGACAGGTGGCGGTCGCAACCGGCCCCGTAGGTGCCGCAGGACCGTCTAATAGTGCCCCATGACTAGAACCAGCACAGCCCGTCTACCTGTGTCCGCTCAGCTATGATGCGTGGAGGCGACCTGTGGTGGAGATGGAGGTAGAGAAACAGAAGGGCAGTTATTTGTTGGACACGGGAGCTTCTTGCACCATAATCCATACAGATAACCCTTTTGACTCGCCGCTATCTACCAAGGTCCCATTCACGCTGCAGGGTTCACAGGGAAAGAACAGGCTGGCACGTTTTCCCTCCCGCTATCCATTCGTTTAGGAACACTTCGCCTTAAGTGGAAGTGTATACTGATGGCATGGCAAAAGGGGGGTGGAAGAGGTATTCTCGGGTCCGATCTCCTAGCGGGACACGGGATCCTCGTGGACCTCAGAAATCACTGTCTCTGGGGGGCTAAAGGTGAAAAAGGCGAGGTAATGGTGATTCCGGGGGAGGAAGAAACAGGGGTCCTGTGTACCGTACAGCCATCCGGAGGCTACGACCTCAGGCTTATGGTCGCAGATGTCCCAACGGACATGCAAACGTACGTGTCAGATAATATGCACGCGTTTGCAACCCACAAGCACGATTGTGGGAGGGTGGTCGGGTTTGAGGTCAGCGTAGATGGGGACCCCATGACCCGACCCCAAAAGCAGTATAACTTCCCCAAAGAAGCAGAACCCGATATGGAGACAGCAATGTCTTCCTTGGTGCAGCAGGGCGTGTTGAGGCCGATAGCCACACACGTGAACTCCCCATTATGGCCGGTTAGGAAGCCGGATAATTCGTGGAGAGCCACGGTGGACTACAGAGTCCTTAACAGTAACATTCCCGCCTGCGCGCCCACAGTAGCAGCAGTTGCTGACCTAATAGGGAGCATCCCAGCGTCCGCGACCACGTTCACGGTGCTGGATATCTCGAACGGTTTTTGGTCCATCCCGCTGCGGCGAGAGGACCAGTACAAGTTTGCCTTTACGTTTAAAGGGCAACAGTACACGTGGAACTGTTTGCCACAGGGTTTCCACAATAGCCCCAGTATTTTTCATCAGTGTATGGCAGGAAGTTTAAAGGAGTTTAGTCAGCCCAATCAGATAGTACAGTATGTGGATGATTTGCTCCTATTTACGGACTCAAGGGAGGAGCACGGACCACTACTGGACGAGTTATTGGAGCTGTTAGCGAGAAAGGGTTTTAAAGTAAACCCAAAGAAAGCACGTATCGGTCAGCAGGAAGTAAAATTCCTGGGACTGACCCTACGCGCTGGGGAAAGAGCCATAGACAAAGCAAGGAGGGAGTCGGTGCAAGAATTACCGATTCCCAACAACGTAAGGGGTGTGAGGTCCTTCTTGGGACTGACCGGTTACTGCAGGGATTTTATCGAAGATTATGCGGCCACAGCGGCGCCGCTCCTCCGACTCCTCCATAAGGGGGTGGAGTGGCTTTGGGACGAGGGCTGCCAAGCAGCCTTCGAGAAGTTAAAAAGGGATCTGCAGACCGCGCCAGCCTTAGGGGCCATAGATGGGGGGAAGGAGTTTTTCCTGGAGGTAGCTGCCAGCGGAGACAGCTTAAGCGCCGTGCTGCTCCAAGAGCGTCACGGCAAGCTGAGGCCGGTTGTCTATTCATCCAGGGTATTAACGGATGTGGAGAGAAGTTTCTCCAATTGCGAAAGGCACCTTTTAGCCACGCATTGGGCTGTGAAAAGATCAGCGATCTTCACAGGGCTCTCTCCCATCACTCTCCTCACACATCACACACCAACTAAGATGCTTCTGGATGGGAGGATTAAAGACGGGACCGTAAGCAGCGCACGCATTGCGCGTTGGACCCTTCTTCTCTCCCAGTTGGATCTTAGAGTAAAAGGTCTTTGCGAGCCCAGGCTTGCGGCCAATTTGGTATACCCCGGTACAGCCCACCGGTGTTCGGTGGAAGGGGTGTGGGACGTCAACATAGGTTTACGGGCCGGGATACATCCCACTGGGCGCGAGATTTATGTTGATGGGTCTAGCACAGTGTCTGCTGGCGAGCGACTCACAGGGTGTGGAGTTTATGACCCTGCGGCAGACCTTGCCCTGGCGATCAAGCTCCCTAGCACCATGAGCGCGCAGCAGGCTGAGCTGTCTGCCGTGGTGTACGTGGTGACCCACCCAGACATTTTCCCAACCCCATACACGATTTGCTCGGACAGTATGTTCACCTGCAATTCGTGTACGGAATACCTGGCCATTTGGTCCCGCCGCGGATACACCTCCGCGGACGGGCGACCTTTAACGGTGAAGCCCTTGCTGGAAAAGATCTTAGCAGCAGCAGTAGGGGAGGAAGGGGAGATTTTCATCCATAAGGTGAAAGCTCACTCCTCCACAGAGCCCCGTGGGGAGGGCAACCGGCAGGCGGATGCGCTAGCCAGGGAGGGTGCCCGCGACGGCACTTTCTGGAACCCCTATAGGACCGGACCCATAGCAGCGGTCCGAGGCGGGGACGGGAATACCGGGAACACCAGGGTAGCATTGCCCCTAGACCTTAAGACCGTCCAAGCCCAGGATCCCGCCCTAAAAGCAGTCCTAAAAACGATTGCTGAGGGGAGGCAGGTAGAAGGTCCGTACAGTACGGCAACCCTCTCAGTTAAGGAAGGCATGCTGTTCCGCGGGGAGCAGTGGGTTGTGCCGCAGCAGCACAGGAGGGAATTCCTCCAGTTGGCTCACGAGGGACCAGGGGCAGGGCACCCCGGGCCCGAGGTTACCTGGCAACGGGTAGAGCAAGCGGGATGGTGGCCAGGGCTCAGGGAACAAGTCCGCGAGTTCTGTGCAAACTGTCTTGTGTGCGCTGCAAACAACCCAGACCCCCAGAAAAGGAAGGTGCCCATGGGACACGTAAGAAGGGTAGAGGGACCATGGCAGTCGATACAGATCGACTATATAGGACCCCTGCCCACCACCCAGGGAGGTTATAAGTACTGCCTCGTCCTGGTGGATGTGTTTTCCAAGTGGGTGGAAGCCTTCCCTTGTCGAACAGCTACGGCACTGGGTACAGCAAAAATCTTGGTCCGGGAAGTGTTCTCGCGGTGGGGACTCCCCCGTTTCGTGGAGTCAGACCAAGGGAGTCATTTCACCGGCCAGGTGATGCAGAACACCCTCATGCTTTTGGGCATTGAAGGGAAGTGGCACGTAGCACACAATCCCCAGTCATCCGGGATTGTTGAACGTATGAACCGGACCCTGAAGGAGAAATTGAGGAAAGAGACTAGGAACTCGCCCCAAAAATGGGCGGAAGTTCTGCCTTTAGTCCTCATGGGGGTCCGGGCCAGTCAGTCAAAAAGTACGGGGTACTCCCCGCACGAGGTAATGACCGGCAGGCTCATGCGAACCCCCACCCATGTGCTAGCCCCGGTGCTCACTGAGGGTCAGCTTCAAGAGATAAGCAGGGACAAGTTCGCCCAAACTCTCTTGGAGCGCCTGAAGCAAGTTTATGAGCAGGCGGCTGGGAACATGGGAAGGCAGCATCAGGGCAATCGCTTGTTGCTGGAACCCCGCAAAACGCGGGAGTGGGAAGTAGGAGACCAGGTCATGGTCAGAAACTACGCCAGAGTAGGGAGTCTGGAACCACTGTATATGGGACCCTACAACATTGTAGACAAGGCGAGTCCCATGGTTTACGCCGTAAAAGTGCCTCGGCGCACTAAGTGGTTCCACATAAACCAATGCAAACTGTACCAGCCGGGTGCGCAGGGGAAAACTACAGGGGTAAATCCCGCCAATGGGAAAACACAGCCCCAGGTAGGACCACAAGGCACACAGGCAGGCGTAGCAGCTTGCATCAGGGGAAGGGACATCCCGGACGATCATGCAGCGTTTTTCTGGAGTTGGGGGTTAGATGACGAAGAACCCAGGGTACCCTGGTCAGATGAGGATAGTGCAGATGAGCATAGTGATGATGACGGGTGGTTCCTGAGGAACGGTCTGGGGGGAATGGGGCCGATAGGTAGAGATCCACACGGGGTGGACACACAAGCTGCAGGTCCCGAGGACAGGAGGGAGGAGCTAGAGGAGGCAGGGCCAGCCGCTATAGGAGCACAGAGAGTACCAATGTGGCTCCCAGAGATGTGGCCGCCCGCTTTGAACGTCCAGTCCTCAGGGGAGGCAGAGATCACGAGTGAAGGGCCGCCTGCTGGGCCGAGCAGGGCGGAGCCACGAACTACCAGCCCCGAGGTTAGGGAGGCGGAGTCAGCGGAGGCGGAGCCGGCGACTGTGATGGAACCCCAGGTCATCCCGTTGGAGGCCTCGGAACCCGGTCCGTCCGTCACGGAACCCCCGCCCATAGCAACTCCCCGTAGGTCTAGTAGAGAACCCCAGCCCAGGAGGATGTGGTCATGTCCCCAGACTGCCCCAAGGCGTAAAATTCAGGTTAAGATAACCCGGGTAGAGACAGGCCACATCGCAGCAGTAACAGGCTGCGGCAGATCAGAGGAAAGGGTCAGCGCAGCAACAGGCTGCGGCAGATCAGAGGAAAGGGTCAGCGCAGCAACAGGCTGCGGCAGATCAGAGGGAAGGGTCAGTGCCCTCCCACCGTCGGGAAGAGCTCGCAGCAGCCTTCTCAGAATTTAAAGGGGCCGCCCTGAGAACGGGCGGCACTGTAAAGTTATTAGTTTAAGGTTTTAAGTTATAGTTCAAGGTTAAGTTTTAAGTTTATTAGTTCAAGGTTAAGTTTGTAGTGTTTTAACAGAAAACGATAAAATGATGGGAGTTTTAAGGCTAGGTTTAGAGGAAGTCTATTCAGCAAACGTTGAAGTTTACGTGAGGCGAGGTCAGGGGACCCGCTCACCCTTCACAAAAGCCAGAGACTTTTTGCGAGGCTGGCTACCTCATTCTATCTGATCACAGGAACCAAGGAAGGATGGAACGACTTCTAGTATTGCTCGTGGCAATCGGATGTGGATTGGCCTATCGAGGCCACACCAAGGATGTCGTGGTGTTTGGATGTTCCGGGGACACGGCCCCCATCGCGGTGGATGGGACCGGAAGACGGAAGGCAGAGGGGACCAGCACCTATTTCCACAAGGGAAGGTGGCCAGGATGGCTGGGAACGAACTCAACGGAGTATTCCAGCACATCGGGGTTCGCCTACAAAGAGACTTCTTTAATGTGCCCCAAAGTACGGATCATCGCACCCAGGATCAGCGTCACCGTCGGCAAACGGATTTGTTTGACCTGTAGTGGGGATGTCCCATTGAGCCGATGGTGGTGGCTGCGAAAGCTGAGCAAAACTATGAGAAACTCTTCGGTCGAGTGGGAACGACTGGGTAATAATACCCATCGGACAATTACGGGGACAGACGGACAAGTGAAAGTCTGTTGGGACAAATGGTGGGAACCGGATGAGGGGATTTATGTATGTATGTGGGGGTCAAAGTACGTTTGCCCCAAAGGCATCTCCATATTTTTTATTAATCAGTGGCAGGATAACGGACAGGGGATGAGGTGGGATGCGAGCACCAGGGGGTGCGGAGCCCCATTCTCCCCGATCCCAGTAAATGCCACTGAACTCATTACGCGCCCACGCAAAGCCCCGCCCACGATTCCGGTGGTTCTAGCTGAGGAAGAAGGGTGCCCTAAAACTAGTAAGGGACCCGGGAACGGTTTGGTACTGGTCCCCACAGACCAGATACTATTTCAGGGGGTACATTACGCGGTGGCCTCGGTGATTTTAAATCTCACTGAGGTACGGTTACCAGAGTGGTGCCCCAAAAAGACGGAACAGTTGTATCAGGTCCTGTTGACCAAGATGTTCAGACAATTTTACGAGTTTGATTTTGCAGAAATTGATAAGACAAGTTTGTACACCGCACCGCAGGAAGTTTTGGATCAAGTAGGGAGGCAAAGAAGGGGTTTGGTGAACGATGCGTTCACTGCTTTTAACACAGGGACATCTGTGGTCAACGCTCTAGACAGTGTGGAGCTGCAGACCCAGATTAATGGTTTAAAAACCCAGTTAAAAGACATTCTAACAGATGAGAATAAAGTGGTAGGGTCAGGTCTACACGAGGACCAAGCCATGACTCTCCATTTAAAGGAAATTATAGCAGAGCTGGAGAAACATGCGCGTACGGTAAATGCCCTGATCAGGGAAGATCGGAATGCATCCGATCAAGCTGCGCAGAACGAGGTGTGCGTGCTTTACGGGGCGTGGTTACTGGGCGAGGGCCGCAGTAATTTGGAGGATTTAAAACAAGGTTTGGTTCCGTCCTGGATAAGTAACAAACACCTACGGGCGCTCCACCCTTTTCAGAACGCATTAAGTCCGTGCCAGCTCAGGCTAGCTTCAGAAGCTTACCCAGTCCCCGTGGACTGCGGACGTTCAAACCATACTATTATGGGAATAGTATTACGCATGCCGGTTTTGGGCAACACAGCAAAGCCCGCCCCGGTATATCGGGTAGAGAACATTGGTGTCATTCAGGGGGGAGCCCACATTCGTTATGCAGCGGTTCCACCTTACGTCATCCGCTGGGAGCAAACGATGACAGGTACAGATCTCTCTGGTTGTCGTGGCAGGGGAGCACACATAATACTGTGCCCCCAGCACTTGAATGCCTTTTTAACACCACAGTGCGGGTTCAGAACGGCTGGCGCCAAGTCCATGAATTGCACCATGGAGGCAATGGCACAAGATCATGTGCCTCCGCAGGTAGCATACATCGGGGGTGGAACATATTGTGTTACCACTGCAGCGCAACACTACCAGCATGGAAACCGTAGCCGGTGTCCGGTGAGTGACAGCAGTTTCTGTTTTAAACCCAGGGCTGAAGTTCAAGTAGCACAACAGCGAATTATCCCAATCCCTGAACCATCCACTGTTCATCTCACAGTAAAAGAGAATTTCACCGACTTGCAGCGATTTGTCGCGCATTTTGGATACCTCATTCCCCCTCTCCCTGAGCATTTAACCAAACTTCTGAAAGCCGTCGCGGTATCACAGAAGCATTTTTATACATTAGAGCAGAAAACTGTCGAAATAGGAACAGACATTTTGGACATAGTGGTTCCACCGTGGTGGAATCTGTTCACCAATATTGAAGTGCCTTCATGGATCAGAATAGCCTCCCACATTTTAGTCGTCTGTCAAGTGTTTATTGTAGTGTACCTATTGTTCATACATTGTAAAAGAGACAAGCGCCTCACCAAGCATGAAAACACGGGAGAGTGGCGAGAACGTTACGTGCGCGTGCACGATGAGAGCACCGTGTAATAGGAAAATGGCGTCACTCCCGCTCGCCACGTGCGCCGCGGAAGTTTGTACTCATTGTAAATACGTTGGAAACTCGACATGTTTAAGAGTTGGGATTTGTTTATTTTGGTGATGGTGTTGATTGTTTGGTTTTGGGTTTTGTTTTTCCTTTCCCTGAATAAAAGACAAATATACAGGTGATGCGTGAGGTATCGGCCTGGTTACGCCGGAAGGAAAACAAGTGGTGTAAGTTTAAGGGCAAATGATGCCTACGGTGATATAAAATGTGATTTTCTTGGGAAATAAGGACGACACAGAGACCCTAGTTAAGTTAAAATTTATGGGATTAATTTACTGGATTCGGAGTGAAATCGAGATAAGATTGCTCACCACTGTGATTTTTGATACGATAAGCGGAGTTATTCGCATCAACAGGAGGGACTGTAGAATTCGCAATATATCGCGATTTGATTAATAAGGAGAAAACACAAAGTTTCGTTCAAACAGCTTTTATTTCAGCAGAATGCTGGCAGGTTTAAATTGGACACAAGCAGCCTGTAAAATGGCCGCCGCACCTCGTGACAGAACATTCTAGACTTTTCAACAGGCAGACAAGATGGCGTTCCATTAAACATTTGTGCAAGATCGATAACGATTCAGCACAGTGAAGATAATACACGAGACATTATGGGTTTGCAGTATAAACATAGATACTGGAATCGGTCTCCCAGGTACAAAGGAAAGCCATTGTACCGAGTAATCAAGGGCCCATCCAAAGGACATTAATATGTAAACTCCCAACGACTCTACGATGAGAGAGCCGTTAGCAGGTAGTTATACAGGACACTTGGAAGCCCCAAACCCCTCCAGGGAGAACACCGACCGATTTAACAATGGGAGAAATATTAACAGGTACTCAAACATTCATGAGTAGCCCCGAAACCCATTAAGGACGGAGATCACCCATACAAGACATTTGGGCGCCAAACCCTAAACAAAAGAATGGACATTATAGTTGGGCGGGAAACGGAAGATTTTTGCACTATAATTGCAGGCCCCAAACCGTCCATTCTCTCTCTCTTGCTCTTGCCTCTTGCTCGCTTGCTGCTTTTATCATCGTGGCTTGCTCCTGTGTTTTATCCGGTCGATTCGTAACCTCGTGGCTGCTCCTGTGTACTCGTAGTTGGGCTTCTGCGTGCCTGTTGCCTCTTCTGAAAAGACTGTTGAACTTTCTGATCCGTTCGGATCTACCTCGTGTCGCGTAACGAAGACCTATGTTGGTAACTGGCAGCGGAACCAAAGGCCCGAGATGAGATGAGATGAGATGAGATGAGAGGAGAAGAAGGAGACCATATCCATCGCCACGGTCAGTAAATCCCGACCGCGCCTGTAGGTCGATCAGCCAAGTCTTCTCGCCAGGAAGTTTTCTTCTTTAAACTTCTAACAAAACATATTGCATCAATGATAACTGGACTGTGCAAACACATCGTATCAATGATATTGACAACGGTGCTCCAAGATTAAACTGTGAAGCCACCAACAGAGGTCTTCACCACAGCGGACGGTCCAGCCTACTAGCCGGAGCAGCAGAAGCAAGTAAACAAGTGGGACCAGGAGATCTCCTGACCGACACGTGGGTGCTGCGGTGAAAAACATCCGATCAGCTATTCGGAATTTCTCCGAGTTATTACGAGTGGTGAGCATGAGTCTCGAGATCCTACGAAGCTAGTTTAGGATAGATATTGATAGGGGAGGGTTTAAAGATTAAGGATATTTGTAATGTGTGCCCTATTTACGTTGTGCCGTTCGTTCCTCGTTTCCCTAAGATTGACTATAACCGTTTGTAAGATTGTACTGTCATTAATCTGTGCGTATGACATGTATTTCATAATTTTAAGTATCATGCAATAAAGATTTTCCATTTCGTACCATTCAAACCAAGTCTACATGAGTTTTATCTCCATTACTGCTCTCGCATCTAAGTCCAGTGTCTAGAACCGTAAGGGAGAGTGATTCGAACCACTCACAGGTGTGTCTAGTGTTCCCAGACTGGCTGGAGACCAGAACAGGCAACCAGGCCTAGACCCGCACTGACATACAGGCTGCACAGAGCCGCGTGAATCTCACAGGCTGCGAGACACGCAGGGTCAGGAATCCCTTACAGTTTGAAACAGAAACTGCTGTCACTCACCGGACACCGGCTACGGTTTCCATGCTGGTAGTGTTGCGCTGCAGTGGTAACACAATATGTTCCACCCCCGATGTATGCTACCTGCGGAGGCACATGATCTTGCGCCATTGCCTCCATGGTGCAATTCATGGACTTGGCGCCAGCCGTTCTGAACCCGCACTGTGGTGTTAAAAAGGCATTCAAGTGCTGGGGACACAGTATTATGTGTGCTCCCCTGCCACGACAACCAGAGAGATCTGTACCTGTCATCGTTTGCTCCCAGCTGTAGAATTCGCAATATATCGCGATTTTATTAATAAGGAGAAAACACAGGGTCTCGTTCAAACAGCTTTTATTTCCGTCTTTGCATGTTTCTCCAACTCTGCTATAATTTCCTTTAAATGGAGGGTCATGGCTTGGTCCTCGTGTAGACCCGACCCTACCACTTTATTCTCATCTGTTAGAATGTCCTTTAATTGTGTCTTAAACCATTAATCTGGGTCTGCAGCTCCACACTGTCTAGAGCGTTGACCACAGATGTACCTGTGTTAAAAGCAGTGAACGCATCGTTCACCAAACCCCTTCTTTGCCTCCCTACTTGATCCAAAACTTCCTGTGGCGCGGTGTACAAACTTGTTTTATCAATTTCCGTGAAATCGAATTCGTAAAATTGTCTGAACATCTTGGTCAACAGGACCTGGTACAACTGTTCCGTCTTTTTGGGGCACCACTCTGGTAACCGTACCTCAGTGAGATTTAAAATCACCGAGGCCACCGCGTAATGTACCCCCTGAAATAGTATCTGGTCTGTGGGGACCAGTACCAAACCATTCCCGGGTCCCTTACTAGCTTTAGGGCACCCTTCTTCCTCAGCTAGAACCACCGGAATCGTGGGCGGGGCTTTGCGTGGGCGCGTAATGAGCTCAGTGGCATTTACTGGGATCGGGGAGAATGGGGCTCCGCACCCCCTGGTGCTCGCATCCCACCTCATCCCCTGTCCGTTATCCTGCCATTGATTAATAAAAAATATGGAGATGCCTTTGGGGCAAACGTACTTTGACCCCCACATACATACATAAATTCCCTCATCCGGTTCCCACCATTTGTCCCAACAGACTTTCACTTGTCCGTCTGTCCCCGTAATTGTCCGATGGGTATTATTACCCAGTCGTTCCCACTCGACCGAAGAGTTTCTCATAGTTTTGCTCAGCTTTCGCAGCCACCACCATCGGCTCAATGGACCTTCCCACTACAAGTCAAACAAATCCGTTTGCCGACGGTGACGCTGATCCTGGGTGCGATGATCCTTACTTTGGGGCACAGTAAAGAAGTCTCTTTGTAGGCAAACCCCGATGTGCTGGAATACTCCGTTGAGTTCGTTCCCAGCCATCCTGGCCACCTTCCCTTGTGGAAATAGGTGCTGGTCTCCTCTGCCTCCCGTCTTCCGGTCCCATCCACCGCGATGGGGGCCGTGTCCCCCGGAGCATCCAAACACCACGACATCCTTGGTGCGGCCTCGATAGGCCAATCCACATCCGATTGCCACGAGCAATACTAGAATTCGTTCCATCCTTCCTTGGTTCCTGTGATCAGATAGAATGAGGTAGCCAGCCTCGCAAGAGTCTCTGGCTTTTGTGAAGGGTGAGCGGGTCCCCTGACCTCGCCTCACGTAAACTTCAACGTTCGCTGAATAAACTTCAACTAAACCTATCTTTAATACTCCCATCATTTTATCGTTTTCTGTTAAAAACACTACAAACTTAACCTTATTAAAAAACTATAAACTTAACCTTGAACTATTAACTTAAAACTTAAAACTTATAACTTTACAGTGCCGCCCGTTCTCAGGGCGGCCCCTTTAAATTCTGAGAAGGCTGCTGCGAGCTCTTCCCGACGGTGGGAGGGCACTGACCCTTCCCTCTGATCTGCCGCAGCCTGTTGCTGCGCTGACCCTTCCCTCTGATCTGCCGCAGCCTGTTACTGCTGCGATGTGGCCGGTCTGTACCTGGGTTATCTTAACCTTAAATTTTCGCCTTGGGCAGTCTGGGGACATGACCACATCCTCCTGGGCTGGGGTTCTCTACTTGACCTACGGGGAGTTGCTATGGGCGGGGGTTCCGTGACGGACGGACCGGGTTCCGAGACCTCCATCGGGATGACCTGGGGTTCCATCACAGTCGCCGGCTCCGCCTCCGCTGACTCCGCCTCCCTAACCTCGGGGCTGGCAGTTCGTGGCTCCGCCCTGCTCGGCCCAGCAGGCGGCCCTTCACTCGTGATCTCTGCCTCCCCTGAGGACTGGACGTTCAAAGTGGGCGGCCACATCTCTGGGAGCCACACCGGTACTCTCTGTGCTCCCATAGCGGCTGGCCCTGCCTCCTCTAGCTCCTCCCTCCTGTCCTCGGGACCTGCAGCTTGTGTGTCCACCCTGTGTGGATCTCTACCTACAGCCCCCATTCCCTCCAGACCGTTCCTCAGGAACCACCCGTCATCATCACTATGCTCATCTGCACTATCCTCATCTGACCAGGGTACCCTGAATTCTTCCTCATCTAACCCCCAATTCCAGAAAAACGCTGCATGATCGTCCGGGATGTCCCTTCCCCTGATGCAGGCTGCTATGCCTGCCTGTGTGCCTTGTGGTCCTACCTGGGGCTGTGCTTTCCCATTGGCGGGATTTACCCCTGTAGTTTTCCCCTGCACACCTGGCTGGTACAGTTTGCATCGGTTTATATCCTCATACTCCCGGCTTTTGGCTACCCTGTAGGCTGCTTTATCTCACTAAGCTGCGCTTCTAGCCTGAGCACGTCTACTTTCCCATTGCTCGGGCGTTCTCCTCCCGCAGGGCCTGCTCTCTAAGCTGCCCTTCCAGCCTCATCTATTTTCCCTATTAAGCGGGCGTTCTCCTCCCGCAAGGCCTGCTCTCTTAACCTGGCCCTCCTCACCGCAGACCCCCTCCTGTGCGTGTCTTTAAAAGGACACAGGTAGGCAGGCTGCGTGGGCTCTAGTCATGGGGTACTATTAGACGGTCCTGCGGCACCTACGGGGCCGGTTGCGACCGCCACCTGTCCACGCGCATTCAAGACCAGCTTGCCGCATGGCTCCTAACACTGCTTCGAGGTCGTCGGGAGGGGTGGGTGCCTTGCTTCCTTAGCCGGGACAGGCGCCTGGGCTCGGACCGCGGGATTTTATCCTATGGAATCCTTCCAAGGGTTCCTGCAATGCTTGCGCCAGTGCCCTGTCTTCCCACACCCGTAACAAAGCATTACTTGCCTGTGGGGCGCGATTACCCTCCTGATGCCACTCTCTTTGATACGGGGCTGCGGGTCGTACCTCATGTACTCTTCCCTTAAGGGGACGTGGTTGCCATACCCTTATATTGCGATAACCTAACGTGAGTCGATTCAAGTCCGACTCTTCCGTAATGTTGGGGTCATTGGGATCAAACCATGCTTTTGCCTGCTCTCTGACGGCTGGTAAACTGTTGGCTATTATGCACCTAAGCCAATGAGTTAAAGCTAAAACCTTCCACATCTTCGCGCTCGAGGCGCACCTAGACAGCGTGCGCTCATATACTGGCCAAGCCTGTCGGCAAAAACCTTCGGGGGTTCTCCCTCCATCTGCACTGTCTGTCCCACTCTAGCAAACGGACCCCT
>JASTWF010001006.1:0-2500 GCA_030390025.1 Squalus acanthias
ATTCGCTTCCCCAAGCGGGAAATCATCACCCGAAGCCCCGGTAAGGCGGTCGAATTCGATACCCCTTCGGACCACCAGAAACAACTTTGAACGACCATATCTCCGCACTCCGGCGTCGGAGACAAGCGGTTTTGCCAGCAGCGTTCGAAGCGGCTTCCCTTACTCACTCGAATGCCTGAACGGCGGACGCCCAGGAAAAAAAAAAAAAAAAAAAAAAATTTCGGCCGATTTCGGCAAAAAAGAATGTTTTTTTGCCTCAAATCGGGTCTCTCGGCCTCCATCGGTACGGATACGGTCCCTTACGCAAGGGAGGCGAATTCCCGGCCTCTGCCGGGCGTCGGGCGGCCGTTTTTCAAGCCCGAACACAAACCCGAAAAACGGGCAGAAATGGCATGAAATGTCCACCCAAAAAGGGGATATAGAATGTCGTCCCTTCGACATTCGGTTATCCATTTGTTCCCTTTGACATTTCAGTTCATCAGTTCTCACTTTTGAGACTGTGGTTAACCATTTGTCCCTTTGACATTTGGTTAACTATTTGTCCCGTTGACTTTTGGTTAATCATTTGTCACTACCCGACGATGTCTCTGTCTGCCACTGTTGCAAGAATTTTCGTTCGTATGGACGGCTTTGTTCAAAAATTTCACAACTTTGCAGATGACCGTTTCCCACTCGGCCCGACCTCCCCGTGTGGTTTTTGCGGCATTTTGCACCTTTTCCAGCGGGGGTGGTCACCTATGCCGAGTTTCGGCCACGGCCGACACGCTCCCCGGTGGGCCACCGCTTCGCTTCTGGTACCGGCCGATGCCCCTTGTCCTGGGCTTCCGCAAATGGTGCGCCCCCCTTCAGATCGGTGGCCGGCCCGCCGATTTAGCAGTCGGAAAGCGGTCTGCAGCCTGACTGCCGTCGCTCGGCCGGGCCGAGGCGCAGCTACACCGGTTCGGTGCTGGCCTGTGGAGCCCCGCAAGCCGATCGAGGTGCCGTTGACCCGGTGAGGATCCGACCTTCCTGCCCGAAGTTATACCCGATCAGCGGCCGTCGACCGACGGCCCGGCAGGCGGCACGGGCCTCCGACACTTTGCCGAACTCGCCCGGGTGCCAGCGCAGCGATATGGTGTGCGCCGGCGCCGGGGCTTTCCGACGAGCCATGCCCGACCGAAATCGGACACGCCAGGCCGGAACGACAGGCGTTTGACTGGCGCCCCGCCGACCGGGGCCAACGTTAATTGTATACGAAGAGCTGCAATGGCAGGATTCCACCACCTGAGGGCAGCACTCATTCCCGTCGTTTTAAACGGGAATTACCCAGGCTGGCTTCGGAGCGGTCGGCACCCGGCTTCCCGGTGTCGCACCGACACCGTTCTGGTATCGCTGGATGCCCCTTGCCCCCGGCCTGCCCAGGCCGCTCGGCCAGCCAGGTCGGTCGCCGGCCCGCCGACTCAGCTGTCGGAAAGCGGTCTGCAGCCTGACTGCCGTCGCTCGGCCGGGCCGAGGCGCAGCTAGACCGCGTCGGTGCTGGCCTGTGCAGCGCCGCCAGCCCATTCAGGCGCCCTTGACCCGGACCGGATCCGACATTCCTGCCCGAAGTTATACCCGATAACCGGCCTGTGACCGAGGGCCCGGCAGGCGGCACGGGACTCCGACACTTTCCCCGACTCGCCCGGGGCCAGCGCAGCAATATAGTGTGCGCCGGGGCCGGGGCTGTCCAAGCAGCCATGTCCGACCGAAATCGGACACGCCAGGCCGAAACGACAGGCGTTTGACTGCCGCCCAGCCAAACCGGGGCAAATGGTTAACTGAAAACTAAAAGTCTTGCACCGCCAGAGGGCAGCACTCATTCTCGTCGTTTTAAACGGGGAAAACCCATGCTGGCTTCGGAGCGGTCGGCACCCGGATTCCCGGTGTCGCACCGGCACCGTTCCGGCACGTCTGCATGCCCCTTGCCCCCGGCCTGCCCACGCCGCTCGGCCAGCAACGTCGCTCTCCGGCCCGCCCACTCAGCTGTCGGAAAGCGGTCTGCAGCCCGACTGCCGTCACTCGGCCGGGCAAAGGCGCAGCTACACCCCGCTGGTACAGCCCTCTGCAGCCCCGCCAGCCCATTCAGCCGCCCTTGACCCGGACCGGATCCGACATTCCTGCCCGAAGTTATTCCCGATAACCGGCCGCTGACCGACGGCCCGGCAGGCGGCACGGGACTCCGACACTTTCCCCAGCTCGCCCGGGGCCAGCGCAGCAATATAGTCTGCGCCCGCGCCGGGGCTTCCCAACCAGCCCACCCCGAACCTAACCGGACACGGGGTTCGGGAACAAAACCCATTTGACTGCGGCCCTGCAAACCGGGGCATATGGCTAACTGGACATGCTTCAACCAAGCTTTCTAATCACTTCGGGCGCTTTAAACAAGCCGACCATGCTCGTTTCCGAGCAGTGGCATGGCGTACAGCTTTCCACCGCTCAGTCATTCGGACGACCATGCGCGCTTCCGAGGATCAAACTACAA
>JASTWF010001006.1:12500-22500 GCA_030390025.1 Squalus acanthias
TTCAGCTACCGGAACGGGAACGCACTGTGCACATTCCCGCACCACAACATTTCGGGCTCGAGAAGGCGGACGCCCGCTCCGGTGCTTGAATCGGACCACTGCAAATAAGACAGGTGGACGTCTCGGACTCACGCGAGAGCGTAAAGGACAAAGAGAGGGAGCCGTACCACCCCTCTCTCTTTGACTCGTTTGTATGTCCGTCTGTCACCAGCGACAGAACCGAGAGGAACCCTGAAGCCTGAAACACCAGCCTGTCTTCAACAGAACTGGCCCGCCCCGGGCCCTCCCACGTCGGACACGAGTCGCCAAATCGATCGGGCCACTGAACAACACGACACAGGGGAACTTTTTGCCATAAATATATAACTGTGCGTGCACATCATGCTCAGTGTGTAACACAGGATCCTGACCGTCTCAGAGGCACTCTGTGTTTATTTTGACAGACAGCAATTGAAACTTTCACACTTTGGAATTAAAATATGTTTCTGCTGTCTGTCTACGATTTCAGAGTCACAAGAGTTCGAAAAAGTCAAAAACCACAAAAACCATTTTTATTGACTTTCGAATACTCTTTGAAAGGTCTCAAGCTGGGTAAAATGAGCCTTTCAGCAAAGTAACATTTTTCGGGCACTTTCAAAATGTACTCGCTAAGTAAAATTTGTTCTGAAAATCGTGTTCCCGAAAATCTCCGGGCACCCCGCCAACCCCCCCCCCCAGAAATGGCAAGTGTCAAATCAGCGGGACAAAGGGCCACCTCAGTCCGCTCATGAGCACCCAAATCGCCGCAAATGGCATTTTTTTTTTTCCTCATCCGGACTTCCGTCTTGGTTAATCATTTTCCACCTGCCAACTAATTAACTATGTTTCTGAACACCTGCCAGCAAATGCACATCACCATTTGCCGGGAGCAACTCACTTCCCCAAGCGGGAAGGCTTCACCCGCCGCCAGGATAAGGCGGCCAGATCCGTTCTCATCCGACTTCCGACTTTTGTTAACGATTTACCCCAATTCAACTCATTAACCATGGTTCTGGAACACCTGCCAGAAATGGCACATGACAATTTGCCGGGACCAACTCGCATACCCCAAGCGGGAAAGCATCACCCGACGCCCCGGTCAGGAATCCAAATCCGACCCCATCGGACTTCCGTATTTTTCGGATTTTTTACTCTCTCCCGCTTTCGAGCCCCTAGCCACGGACACCTCACTCAATGTCAGCCCGGTCGGTTCTCCACTTTGGTTAATGAGTTGACCCGGCTCCAAATTCAGCCCGGCTTTTTTCAATTTGGTTAATGATGTGCCCAGCCCGGGACTTAGTCTCTGCAGCAACCAAAACCTTTTACTGGTTAATGATGTGCCCAGCCCGGGACTTAGTCTCTCCAGCAACCAAAACTTTTTAACTGGTTAATGATGTGCCCAGCCCGGGACTTAGTCTCTGCAGCAACCAAAACCTTTTACTGGTTAATGATGTGCCCAGCCCGGGACTTAGTCTCTCCAGCAAACCAAGTCTTTCATTTTTGGTTAATGAGTTGACCCGGGTCCAAATTCAGCCCGGCTTTTTTTCAATTTGGTTAATGAGGTGCCCAGCCCGGGACTTAGTCTCTGCAGCAACCAAAACCTTTTACTGGTTAATGATGTGCCCAGCCCGGGACTTAGTCTCTCCAGCAAACCAAGTCTTTCATTTTTGGTTAATGAGTTGACCCGGGTCCAAATTCAGCCCGGCTTTTTTTCAATTTGGTTAATGAGGTGCCCAGCCCGGGACTTAGTCTCTGCAGCAACCAAAACCTTTTACTGGTTAATGATGTGCCCAGCCCGGGACTTAGTCTCTCCAGCAAACCAAGTCTTTCATTTTTGGTTAATGAGTTAGGCGCCGGGGCCTCCCCGGACCTGAACTCGGGTCTATCGGCCGACTTTGGATCCATTTTCGGGGCTGAATAGGGTCGGATACGGTCCCTTACGCAAGGGAGCCGAAGCCCCCGCCTCTGCCAGGCGTCAGGCCGCCGTTTTCTAAGACCGACCAAAAAACCCGAAAAATGGCCGAAAATGGAAAATAATTTCCGGCCAAAAAGGGTTAAAAGTCGGTCGGACGGCAGCCCGGGTCGGTCTCCGCAGACCTGGAGGCGCTAGACTGTCTTCTGGGAAACAGACCAAGTCTCGAAATGCCACCTCCTACCATTCTGCAGGTACCCCGCCAACCCCCCCCTACAGAAATGACAAGTGTCAAATCAGCGGGTCGAACGGCCACCTCGATCCGACCAGGAGCACCCAAATCCCCGCAAAGGGCCATTTGGTTTTCACAGCCAAACTTCCGTCTGGTTAATGATTTCCCACCATCAAAGTCGCTATTCGACACTTGCCAACAATTGCACATGACCATTCGCCGGGAGCAACTCGCTGGCTCATGCGGGAAAGCAGCACCCGAGGCCCCGGTCAGGCGGCCGAATCCGGTCCCATCGGACTTCCGTGACCAACTTCGAACGGCCGTATCTCCGCACTCCGGCGTCGGAGCCAAGCGGTTTTGCTCTCGTTAGACGCGGCTTCCCGTGCCCAGTCGAACGCCGCCCCGGCCGGCGGCCAGGGAATTTTTTATTTATTTTTGGCCGTTTTCGGGAAAAAAATTTCCCGGCCTGAACTCGGGTCTCTCGGCCGCAATCGGTTCGGATACGGTCCCTTACGCAAGGGAGCCGAAGTCCCGGTCTCCGCCGGGCGTCAGGCCGCCGTTTTCTAAGACCGACCCAAAAACCCGAAAAATGGAGAAAAATGGAAAATAATTTTCATCCAAAAAGGGTTAAAAGTCGGTCGGACGGCAGCCCGGGTCGGTCTCCGCAGACCTGGAGGCGCTAGACAGTCATTTGGAAAACAGACCAAGTCTCGAAATGCCACCTCCTACCATTCTGCAGGTACCCCGCCAACCCCCCCCCCCAGAAATGACAAGTGTCAAATCAGCGGGTCGAACCGCCAACTCGATCCGACCAGGAGCACTCAAATCGCCGCAAATGGCAAATTTTTTTTTCCCCATTAAAACTTCCGATCGAGTTTATGATTTGCCGCTCCCCAACTCATAAACCAGGGTTTCGGACACCTGCCAGAAATGACACTTGTCAATTTAGCGGGAGCAATTCGCTTCCCCCAGCGGGAAATCATCAACCGAGGCCCCGGTACGGCGGCCACTTCCGGTCCCTTAGGACTTCCGGTACAACTTTGAACACTCATATCTCCGCTCTCCGGCGTCGGAGACATGCGGTTTTGCCAGCGTTCGACTCGGCTTTCCGAGCCCACTCGAATACCGCCCCGGCCGGGGGCCAGGAAAATTTTTTAAAATTTTCGGCCGATTTCGGAAAAAAAATTTTTTTTGCCTCAAATCGGGTCTCTCGGCCTCCATCGCTTCGGAAACGCTCCCTGACGTCAGGGGGCCGTATCCCCGGCCTCGGCCGGGCGTCAGGCTGCCGTTTTTTAAGCCCGACCAAAAAGCCGAAAAACGGGCACAAATGGCATCAAATGTCCATCCAAAAAGGGTATAGAATTTGTCCCTTTGACATTTGGTTAACCATTTGTCCCATTGACATTTGGTTACCCATTTGTCCCATTGACATTTGGTTAACCATTTGTCTATTTGAAATTTCAGTTAATGAGTTCCCACTTTTGGGACTTTGGTTAACCATTTGTCACATTGACTTTTGGTTAACCATTTGTCCTATTGACTTTTGGTTAACCATTTGTCCCTATGAAATTTCAGTTAATGAGTTCCCACTTTTGGGACTTTGGTTGACCATTTGTCCCTTTGACATTTGGTTAACCATTTGTCCCATTGACTTTTGGTTAACCATTTGTCCCTTTTTAATTCAGTTAATGAGTTCCCAATTTTGGGACCTTGGTTAACCATTTGTCCCTTTGACATTTGGTTAACCATTTGTCACATTGACTTTTGGTTAACCATTTGTCCCTTTTTAATTCAGTTAATGAGTTCCCAATTTTGGGACCTTGGTTAACCATTTGTCCCTTTGACATTTGGTTAACCATTTGTCACATTGACTTTTGGTTAACCATTTGTCCCTTTTTAATTAAGTTAATGAGTTCCCAATTTTGGGACCTTGGTTAACCATTTGTCCCTTTGACATTTGGTTAACCATTTGTCACATTGACTTTTGGTTAACCATTTGTCCCTTTTTATTTCAGTTAATGAGTTCCCAATTTTGGGACTTTGGTTAACCATTTGTCCCTTTGACATTTGGTTAACCATTTGTCCCATTGACATTTGGTTAACCATTTGTCACATTGACTTTTGGTTAACCATTTGTCCCTTTTTAATTCAGTTAATGAGTACCCAATTTTGGGACTTTGGTTTACCATTTGTCCCTTTGACATTTGGTTAACCATTTGTCACATTGACTTTTGGTTAACCATTTGTCCCTTTCTAATTCAGTTACTGAGTTCCCAATTTTGGGACTTTGGTTAACCATTTGTCCCTTTGACATTTGGTTAACCATTTGTCCCTTTGACATTTGGTTAGCCATTTGTCACATTGACTTTTGGTTAACCATTTGTCCCTTTCTAATTCAGTTAATGAGTTCCCAATTTTGGGACTTTGGTTAACCATTTGTCCCTTTGACATTTGGTTAACCATTTGTCACATTGACTTTTGGTTAACCATTTGCCCCTTTTTATTTCAGTTAATGAGTTCCCAATTTTGTCATTTTGGTTGACCATTTGTCCCTTTGACATTTGGTTAACCATTTGTCACATTGACTTTTGGTTAACCATTTGTCCGTTTTTAATTCAGTTAATGAGTTCCCACTTTTGGGACTTTGGTTACCCATTTGTCCCTTTGACATTTGGTTAACCATTTGTCACATTGACTTTTGGTTGACCATTTGTCCCTTTTTAATTCAGTTAATGAGTTCCCAATTTTGTCATTTTGGTTAACCATTTGACCCTTTGACATTTGGTTAACCATTTGTCACATTGACTTTTGGTTAACCATTTGTCCCTTTTTAATTCAGTTAATGAGTTCCCACTTTTGGGACTTTGGTTACCCATTTGTCCCTTTGACATTTGGTTAACCATTTGTCCCTTTTTATTTCAGTTAATGAGTTCCCACTTTTGGGACTTTGGTTAACCATTTGTCCCTTTGACATTTGGTTAACCATTTGTCACATTGACTTTTGGTTAACCATTTGTCACATTGACTTTTGGTTAACCATTTGTCCCTTTTTAATTCAGTTAATGAGTACCCAATTTTGGGACTTTGGTTTACCATTTGTCCCTTTGACATTTGGTTAACCATTTGTCACATTGACTTTTGGTTAACCATTTGTCCCTTTCTAATTCAGTTACTGAGTTCCCAATTTTGGGACTTTGGTTAACCATTTGTCCCTTTGACATTTGGTTAACCATTTGTCCCTTTGACATTTGGTTAGCCATTTGTCACATTGACTTTTGGTTAACCATTTGTCCCTTTCTAATTCAGTTAATGAGTTCCCAATTTTGGGACTTTGGTTAACCATTTGTCCCTTTGACATTTGGTTAACCATTTGTCACATTGACTTTTGGTTAACCATTTGCCCCTTTTTATTTCAGTTAATGAGTTCCCAATTTTGTCATTTTGGTTGACCATTTGTCCCTTTGACATTTGGTTAACCATTTGTCACATTGACTTTTGGTTAACCATTTGTCCGTTTTTAATTCAGTTAATGAGTTCCCACTTTTGGGACTTTGGTTACCCATTTGTCCCTTTGACATTTGGTTAACCATTTGTCACATTGACTTTTGGTTGACCATTTGTCCCTTTTTAATTCAGTTAATGAGTTCCCAATTTTGTCATTTTGGTTAACCATTTGACCCTTTGACATTTGGTTAACCATTTGTCACATTGACTTTTGGTTAACCATTTGTCCCTTTTTAATTCAGTTAATGAGTTCCCACTTTTGGGACTTTGGTTACCCATTTGTCCCTTTGACATTTGGTTAACCATTTGTCCCTTTTTATTTCAGTTAATGAGTTCCCACTTTTGGGACTTTGGTTAACCATTTGTCCCTTTGACATTTGGTTAACCATTTGTCACATTGACTTTTGGTTAACCATTTGTCCCATTGAAATTTCAGTTAATGAGTTTCCACTTTTGGGACTTTGGTTAACCATTTGTCCCTTTGACATTTGGTTAACCATTTGTCCCATTGACATTTGGCTAACCATTTGTCCCTATGAAATTTCAGTTAATGAGTTCCCACTTTTGGGACTTTGGTTAACCATTTGTCCCTTTGACATTTGGTTAACCATTTGTCCCTTTGACATTTGGTTAACCATTTGTCCCTTTTTATTTCAGTTAATGAGTTCCCAATTTTGGGACTTTGGTTAACCATTTGTCCCTTTGACATTTGGTTAACCATTTGTCACATTGACTTTTGGTTAACCATTTGTCCCATTGACATTTGGTTAACCATTTGTCCCTATGAAATTTCAGTTAATGAGTTCCCACTTTTGGGACTTTGGTTACCCATTTGTCCCTTTGACATTTGGTTAACCATTTGTCACATTGACTTTTGGTTAACCATTTGTCCCTTTTTATTTCAGTTAATGAGTTCCCACTTTTAGGACTTTGGTTCACCATTTGTCCCTTTGACATTTGGTTAACCATTTGTCCCTTTTTATTTCAGTTAATGAGTTCCCAATTTTGGGACCTTGGTTAACCATTTGTCCCTTTGACATTTGGTTAACCATTTGTCCCTTTTTATTTCAGTTGCTGAGTTCCCACTTTTGGGACTTTGGTTCACCATTTGTCCCTTTGACATTTGGTTAACCATTTGTCCCTTTTTATTTCAGTTCATGAGTTCCCACTTTGGGGACTTTGGTTAACCATTTGTCCCTTTGACATTTGGTTAACCATTTGTCCCTTTGACATTTGGTTAACCATTTGTCCCTTTGACATTTGGTTAACCATTTGTCCCATTGACTTTTGGTTAACCATTTGTCCCTTTGACATTTCAGTTACTGAGTTCCCACCCGGCAACTCGGTAACCAGTGTTCGGAAGGCTGCCTGGCTGGCTGGCCAGAAAATGCACATGTCTATTTGCCGGGAGCGATTTGCTTGCCCCTGCGGGAAATCATCACCCGAAGTCCCGGTAAGGCGGCCGAACCCGACCCCTTCGGACCTCCAGAAACAACTTTGAACGACCATATCTCCGCACTCCGGCGTCGGAGCCAAGCGGTTTTGCCAGCGTTCGACGCGGCTTCCCGTGCCTCGTCGAATGCCACCCCGGCCGGAGGCCATGAATTTTTTTTAAAATTTTCGGCCGATTTCGGGAAAAAAAATTTTTTTGCCTGAAATCGGGTCTCTCGGCCTCCGTCGGTTCCGAGACGGTCCCTGACGCCAGGGAGCCGAATCCCCGGCCTCTGCCAGGCGGCAGGCTGCCGTTTGTGTCGCCCCACCAACCACCCGAAAGACGGCCCCGAAAATGGCAATAAATTTCCAGCCGAACAGGCTTAAAAGTCGGTGGGACGGCAGCCCGGACTGCCAGAAAAGGCGCTTGCCCATTTGCCGGGAGCAATTCGCTTCCCCCAGCGGGAAATCATCACCCGAAGCCCCGGTGGGGTGGGCACTTCCGGTCCCGTCGGACTTCCGGTCCAGCGACAAACGCTCATATCTCCGCACTCCGGCGTCGGAGACAAGCGGTTTTGGCAGCGTTCGACGCGGCTTCCCGTGCTCTCACGAATGCCTGAACGGCGGACGCCCAGGAGAAAAAAAAATTTTTTCGGCCGATTTCGGCAAAAAAAAATTTTTTGCCTCAAATCGGCTCTCTCGGCCTCCATCGGTACGGATACGGTCCCTTACGCAAGGGAGGCGATTACCCGGCCTCGGGCGACCGTTTTTCAAGCCCGAACACAAACCCGAAAAACGGGAAAAAATGGCATGAAATGTCCATCCAAAAAGGGTATATAGAGTGTCTTCCCTTTGACATTGGGTTATCCATTCGTCCCTTTGACATTTCACTGCATCAGTTCCCACTTTTGAGACTTTTGGTTAATCATTTGTCCCTTTGACATTTTGGTTAACCATTTGTCACTTGTTAATTTGCATGGATCATTGATCGATCACTTTGAGACTTTGGTTAACCATTTGTCTGTCCCATTGACACTTTGGTTCGTTCATGAGTTCCCACCCGGCAACTCTCTAACCAGTGTTTGGAACACTTGTCAGAAAATGCACATATGTCTATTTGCCGGGAGCAATTCGCTTCCCCAAGCGGGAAATCATCACCCGAAGCCCCGGTAAGGCGGTCGAATTCGATACCCCTTCGGACCACCAGAAACAACTTTGAACGACCATATCTCCGCACTCCGGCGTCGGAGACAAGCGGTTTTGCCAGCAGCGTTCGAAGCGGCTTCCCTTACTCACTCGAATGCCTGAACGGCGGACGCCCAGGAAAAAAAAAAAAAAAAAAAAAAATTTCGGCCGATTTCGGCAAAAAAGAATGTTTTTTTGCCTCAAATCGGGTCTCTCGGCCTCCATCGGTACGGATACGGTCCCTTACGCAAGGGAGGCGAATTCCCGGCCTCTGCCGGGCGTCGGGCGGCCGTTTTTCAAGCCCGAACACAAACCCGAAAAACGGGCAGAAATGGCATGAAATGTCCACCCAAAAAGGGGATATAGAATGTCGTCCCTTCGACATTCGGTTATCCATTTGTTCCCTTTGACATTTCAGTTCATCAGTTCTCACTTTTGAGACTGTGGTTAACCATTTGTCCCTTTGACATTTGGTTAACTATTTGTCCCGTTGACTTTTGGTTAATCATTTGTCACTACCCGACGATGTCTCTGTCTGCCACTGTTGCAAGAATTTTCGTTCGTATGGACGGCTTTGTTCAAAAATTTCACAACTTTGCAGATGACCGTTTCCCACTCGGCCCGACCTCCCCGTGTGGTTTTTGCGGCATTTTGCACCTTTTCCAGCGGGGGTGGTCACCTATGCCGAGTTTCGGCCACGGCCGACACGCTCCCCGGTGGGCCACCGCTTCGCTTCTGGTACCGGCCGATGCCCCTTGTCCTGGGCTTCCGCAAATGGTGCGCCCCCCTTCAGATCGGTGGCCGGCCCGCCGATTTAGCAGTCGGAAAGCGGTCTGCAGCCTGACTGCCGTCGCTCGGCCGGGCCGAGGCGCAGCTACACCGGTTCGGTGCTGGCCTGTGGAGCCCCGCAAGCCGATCGAGGTGCCGTTGACCCGGTGAGGATCCGACCTTCCTGCCCGAAGTTATACCCGATCAGCGGCCGTCGACCGACGGCCCGGCAGGCGGCACGGGCCTCCGACACTTTGCCGAACTCGCCCGGGTGCCAGCGCAGCGATATGGTGTGCGCCGGCGCCGGGGCTTTCCGACGAGCCATGCCCGACCGAAATCGGACACGCCAGGCCGGAACGACAGGCGTTTGACTGGCGCCCCGCCGACCGGGGCCAACGTTAATTGTATACGAAGAGCTGCAATGGCAGGATTCCACCACCTGAGGGCAGCACTCATTCCCGTCGTTTTAAACGGGAATTACCCAGGCTGGCTTCGGAGCGGTCGGCACCCGGCTTCCCGGTGTCGCACCGACACCGTTCTGGTATCGCTGGATGCCCCTTGCCCCCGGCCTGCCCAGGCCGCTCGGCCAGCCAGGTCGGTCGCCGGCCCGCCGACTCAGCTGTCGGAAAGCGGTCTGCAGCCTGACTGCCGTCGCTCGGCCGGGCCGAGGCGCAGCTAGACCGCGTCGGTGCTGGCCTGTGCAGCGCCGCCAGCCCATTCAGGCGCCCTTGACCCGGACCGGATCCGACATTCCTGCCCGAAGTTATACCCGATAACCGGCCTGTGACCGAGGGCCCGGCAGGCGGCACGGGACTCCGACACTTTCCCCGACTCGCCCGGGGCCAGCGCAGCAATATAGTGTGCGCCGGGGCCGGGGCTGTCCAAGCAGCCATGTCCGACCGAAATCGGACACGCCAGGCCGAAACGACAGGCGTTTGACTGCCGCCCAG
>JASTWF010001006.1:37500-47757 GCA_030390025.1 Squalus acanthias
TCTCTCCAGCAACCAAAACTTTTTGACTGGTTAATGATGTGCCCAGCCCGGGACTTAGTCTCTGCAGCAACCAAAACCTTTTACTGGTTAATGATGTGCCCAGCCCGGGACTTAGTCTCTCCAGCAAACCAAGTCTTTCATTTTTGGTTAATGAGTTGACCCGGCTCCAAATTCAGCCCGGCTTTTTTTCAATTTGGTTAATGAGGTGCCCAGCCCGGGACTTAGTCTCTGCAGCAACCAAAACCTTTTACTGGTTAATGATGTGCCCAGCCCGGGACTTAGTCTCTCCAGCAAACCAAGTCTTTCATTTTTGGTTAATGAGTTGACCCGGCTCCAAATTCAGCCCGGCTTTTTTCAATTTGGTTAATGAGGTGCCCAGCCCGGGACTTAGTCTCTGCAGCAACCAAAACCTTTTACTGGTTAATGATGTGCCCAGCCCGGGACTTAGTCTCTCCAGCAAACCAAGTCTTTCATTTTTGGTTAATGAGTTAGGCGCCGGGGCCTCCCCGGACCTGAACTCGGGTCTATCGGCCGACTTTGGATCCATTTTCGGGGCTGAATAGGGTCGGATACGGTCCCTTACGCAAGGGAGCCGAAGCCCCCGCCTCTGCCAGGCGTCAGGCCGCCGTTTTCTAAGACCGACCAAAAAACCCGAAAAATGGCCGAAAATGGAAAATAATTTCCGGCCAAAAAGGGTTAAAAGTCGGTCGGACGGCAGCCCGGGTCGGTCTCCGCAGACCTGGAGGCGCTAGACTGTCTTCTGGGAAACAGACCAAGTCTCGAAATGCCACCTCCTACCATTCTGCAGGTACCCCGCCAACCCCCCCCTACAGAAATGACAAGTGTCAAATCAGCGGGTCGAACGGCCACCTCGATCCGACCAGGAGCACCCAAATCCCCGCAAAGGGCCATTTGGTTTTCACAGCCAAACTTCCGTCTGGTTAATGATTTCCCACCATCAAAGTCGCTATTCGACACTTGCCAACAATTGCACATGACCATTCGCCGGGAGCAACTCGCTGGCTCATGCGGGAAAGCAGCACCCGAGGCCCCGGTCAGGCGGCCGAATCCGGTCCCATCGGACTTCCGTGACCAACTTCGAACGGCCGTATCTCCGCACTCCGGCGTCGGAGCCAAGCGGTTTTGCTCTCGTTAGACGCGGCTTCCCGTGCCCAGTCGAACGCCGCCCCGGCCGGCGGCCAGGGAATTTTTTATTTATTTTTGGCCGTTTTCGGGAAAAAAATTTCCCGGCCTGAACTCGGGTCTCTCGGCCGCAATCGGTTCGGATACGGTCCCTTACGCAAGGGAGCCGAAGTCCCGGTCTCCGCCGGGCGTCAGGCCGCCGTTTTCTAAGACCGACCCAAAAACCCGAAAAATGGAGAAAAATGGAAAATAATTTTCATCCAAAAAGGGTTAAAAGTCGGTCGGACGGCAGCCCGGGTCGGTCTCCGCAGACCTGGAGGCGCTAGACAGTCATTTGGAAAACAGACCAAGTCTCGAAATGCCACCTCCTACCATTCTGCAGGTACCCCGCCAACCCCCCCCCCCAGAAATGACAAGTGTCAAATCAGCGGGTCGAACCGCCAACTCGATCCGACCAGGAGCACTCAAATCGCCGCAAATGGCAAATTTTTTTTTCCCCATTAAAACTTCCGATCCAGTTTATGATTTGCCGCTCCCCAACTCATAAACCAGGCTTCCGAACACCTGCCAGAAATGACACTTGTCAATTTAGCGGGAGCAATTCGCTTCCCCCAGCGGGAAATCATCAACCGAGGCCCCGGTACGGCGGCCACTTCCGGTCCCTTAGGACTTCCGGTACAACTTTGAACACTCATATCTCCGCTCTCCGGCGTCGGAGACATGCGGTTTTGCCAGCGTTCGACTCGGCTTTCCGAGCCCACTCGAATGCCGCCCCGGCCGGGGGCCAGGAAAATTTTTTAAAATTTTCGGCCGATTTCGGAAAAAAATTTTTTTTGCCTCAAATCGGGTCTCTCGGCCTCCATCGCTTCGGAAACGCTCCCTGACGTCAGGGGGCCGTATCCCCGGCCTCGGCCGGGCGTCAGGCTGCCGTTTTTTAAGCCCGACCAAAAAGCCGAAAAACGGGCACAAATGGCATCAAATGTCCATCCAAAAAGGGTATAGAATTTGTCCCTTTGACATTTGGTTAACCATTTGTCCCACTGACATTTGGTTAACCATTTGTCCCATTGACATTTGGTTAACCATTTGTCTATTTGAAATTTCAGTTAATGAGTTCCCACTTTTGGGACTTTGGTTAACCATTTGTCACATTGACTTTTGGTTAACCATTTGTCCTATTGACTTTTGGTTAACCATTTGTCCCTATGAAATTTCAGTTAATGAGTTCCCACTTTTGGGACTTTGGTTGACCATTTGTCCCTTTGACATTTGGTTAACCATTTGTCCCATTGACTTTTGGTTAACCATTTGTCCCTTTTTAATTCAGTTAATGAGTTCCCAATTTTGGGACCTTGGTTAACCATTTGTCCCTTTGACATTTGGTTAACCATTTGTCACATTGACTTTTGGTTAACCATTTGTCCCTTTTTAATTCAGTTAATGAGTTCCCAATTTTGGGACCTTGGTTAACCATTTGTCCCTTTGACATTTGGTTAACCATTTGTCACATTGACTTTTGGTTAACCATTTGTCCCTTTTTAATTAAGTTAATGAGTTCCCAATTTTGGGACCTTGGTTAACCATTTGTCCCTTTGACATTTGGTTAACCATTTGTCACATTGACTTTTGGTTAACCATTTGTCCCTTTTTATTTCAGTTAATGAGTTCCCAATTTTGGGACTTTGGTTAACCATTTGTCCCTTTGACATTTGGTTAACCATTTGTCCCATTGACATTTGGTTAACCATTTGTCACATTGACTTTTGGTTAACCATTTGTCCCTTTTTAATTCAGTTAATGAGTACCCAATTTTGGGACTTTGGTTTACCATTTGTCCCTTTGACATTTGGTTAACCATTTGTCACATTGACTTTTGGTTAACCATTTGTCCCTTTCTAATTCAGTTACTGAGTTCCCAATTTTGGGACTTTGGTTAACCATTTGTCCCTTTGACATTTGGTTAACCATTTGTCCCTTTGACATTTGGTTAGCCATTTGTCACATTGACTTTTGGTTAACCATTTGTCCCTTTCTAATTCAGTTAATGAGTTCCCAATTTTGGGACTTTGGTTAACCATTTGTCCCTTTGACATTTGGTTAACCATTTGTCACATTGACTTTTGGTTAACCATTTGCCCCTTTTTATTTCAGTTAATGAGTTCCCAATTTTGTCATTTTGGTTGACCATTTGTCCCTTTGACATTTGGTTAACCATTTGTCACATTGACTTTTGGTTAACCATTTGTCCGTTTTTAATTCAGTTAATGAGTTCCCACTTTTGGGACTTTGGTTACCCATTTGTCCCTTTGACATTTGGTTAACCATTTGTCACATTGACTTTTGGTTGACCATTTGTCCCTTTTTAATTCAGTTAATGAGTTCCCAATTTTGTCATTTTGGTTAACCATTTGACCCTTTGACATTTGGTTAACCATTTGTCACATTGACTTTTGGTTAACCATTTGTCCCTTTTTAATTCAGTTAATGAGTTCCCACTTTTGGGACTTTGGTTACCCATTTGTCCCTTTGACATTTGGTTAACCATTTGTCCCTTTTTATTTCAGTTAATGAGTTCCCACTTTTGGGACTTTGGTTAACCATTTGTCCCTTTGACATTTGGTTAACCATTTGTCACATTGACTTTTGGTTAACCATTTGTCACATTGACTTTTGGTTAACCATTTGTCCCTTTTTAATTCAGTTAATGAGTACCCAATTTTGGGACTTTGGTTTACCATTTGTCCCTTTGACATTTGGTTAACCATTTGTCACATTGACTTTTGGTTAACCATTTGTCCCTTTCTAATTCAGTTACTGAGTTCCCAATTTTGGGACTTTGGTTAACCATTTGTCCCTTTGACATTTGGTTAACCATTTGTCCCTTTGACATTTGGTTAGCCATTTGTCACATTGACTTTTGGTTAACCATTTGTCCCTTTCTAATTCAGTTAATGAGTTCCCAATTTTGGGACTTTGGTTAACCATTTGTCCCTTTGACATTTGGTTAACCATTTGTCACATTGACTTTTGGTTAACCATTTGCCCCTTTTTATTTCAGTTAATGAGTTCCCAATTTTGTCATTTTGGTTGACCATTTGTCCCTTTGACATTTGGTTAACCATTTGTCACATTGACTTTTGGTTAACCATTTGTCCGTTTTTAATTCAGTTAATGAGTTCCCACTTTTGGGACTTTGGTTACCCATTTGTCCCTTTGACATTTGGTTAACCATTTGTCACATTGACTTTTGGTTGACCATTTGTCCCTTTTTAATTCAGTTAATGAGTTCCCAATTTTGTCATTTTGGTTAACCATTTGACCCTTTGACATTTGGTTAACCATTTGTCACATTGACTTTTGGTTAACCATTTGTCCCTTTTTAATTCAGTTAATGAGTTCCCACTTTTGGGACTTTGGTTACCCATTTGTCCCTTTGACATTTGGTTAACCATTTGTCCCTTTTTATTTCAGTTAATGAGTTCCCACTTTTGGGACTTTGGTTAACCATTTGTCCCTTTGACATTTGGTTAACCATTTGTCACATTGACTTTTGGTTAACCATTTGTCCCATTGAAATTTCAGTTAATGAGTTTCCACTTTTGGGACTTTGGTTAACCATTTGTCCCTTTGACATTTGGTTAACCATTTGTCCCATTGACATTTGGCTAACCATTTGTCCCTATGAAATTTCAGTTAATGAGTTCCCACTTTTGGGACTTTGGTTAACCATTTGTCCCTTTGACATTTGGTTAACCATTTGTCCCTTTGACATTTGGTTAACCATTTGTCCCTTTTTATTTCAGTTAATGAGTTCCCAATTTTGGGACTTTGGTTAACCATTTGTCCCTTTGACATTTGGTTAACCATTTGTCACATTGACTTTTGGTTAACCATTTGTCCCATTGACATTTGGTTAACCATTTGTCCCTATGAAATTTCAGTTAATGAGTTCCCACTTTTGGGACTTTGGTTACCCATTTGTCCCTTTGACATTTGGTTAACCATTTGTCACATTGACTTTTGGTTAACCATTTGTCCCTTTTTATTTCAGTTAATGAGTTCCCACTTTTAGGACTTTGGTTCACCATTTGTCCCTTTGACATTTGGTTAACCATTTGTCCCTTTTTATTTCAGTTAATGAGTTCCCAATTTTGGGACCTTGGTTAACCATTTGTCCCTTTGACATTTGGTTAACCATTTGTCCCTTTTTATTTCAGTTGCTGAGTTCCCACTTTTGGGACTTTGGTTCACCATTTGTCCCTTTGACATTTGGTTAACCATTTGTCCCTTTTTATTTCAGTTCATGAGTTCCCACTTTGGGGACTTTGGTTAACCATTTGTCCCTTTGACATTTGGTTAACCATTTGTCCCTTTGACATTTGGTTAACCATTTGTCCCTTTGACATTTGGTTAACCATTTGTCCCATTGACTTTTGGTTAACCATTTGTCCCTTTGACATTTCAGTTACTGAGTTCCCACCCGGCAACTCGGTAACCAGTGTTCGGAAGGCTGCCTGGCTGGCTGGCCAGAAAATGCACATGTCTATTTGCCGGGAGCGATTTGCTTGCCCCTGCGGGAAATCATCACCCGAAGTCCCGGTAAGGCGGCCGAACCCGACCCCTTCGGACCTCCAGAAACAACTTTGAACGACCATATCTCCGCACTCCGGCGTCGGAGCCAAGCGGTTTTGCCAGCGTTCGACGCGGCTTCCCGTGCCTCGTCGAATGCCACCCCGGCCGGAGGCCATGAATTTTTTTTAAAATTTTCGGCCGATTTCGGGAAAAAAAATTTTTTTGCCTGAAATCGGGTCTCTCGGCCTCCGTCGGTTCCGAGACGGTCCCTGACGCCAGGGAGCCGAATCCCCGGCCTCTGCCAGGCGGCAGGCTGCCGTTTGTGTCGCCCCACCAACCACCCGAAAGACGGCCCCGAAAATGGCAATAAATTTCCAGCCGAACAGGCTTAAAAGTCGGTGGGACGGCAGCCCGGACTGCCAGAAAAGGCGCTTGCCCATTTGCCGGGAGCAATTCGCTTCCCCCAGCGGGAAATCATCACCCGAAGCCCCGGTGGGGTGGGCACTTCCGGTCCCGTCGGACTTCCGGTCCAGCGACAAACGCTCATATCTCCGCACTCCGGCGTCGGAGACAAGCGGTTTTGGCAGCGTTCGACGCGGCTTCCCGTGCTCTCACGAATGCCTGAACGGCGGACGCCCAGGAGAAAAAAAAATTTTTTCGGCCGATTTCGGCAAAAAAAAATTTTTTGCCTCAAATCGGCTCTCTCGGCCTCCATCGGTACGGATACGGTCCCTTACGCAAGGGAGGCGATTACCCGGCCTCGGGCGACCGTTTTTCAAGCCCGAACACAAACCCGAAAAACGGGAAAAAATGGCATGAAATGTCCATCCAAAAAGGGTATATAGAGTGTCTTCCCTTTGACATTGGGTTATCCATTCGTCCCTTTGACATTTCACTGCATCAGTTCCCACTTTTGAGACTTTTGGTTAATCATTTGTCCCTTTGACATTTTGGTTAACCATTTGTCACTTGTTAATTTGCATGGATCATTGATCGATCACTTTGAGACTTTGGTTAACCATTTGTCTGTCCCATTGACACTTTGGTTCGTTCATGAGTTCCCACCCGGCAACTCTCTAACCAGTGTTTGGAACACTTGTCAGAAAATGCACATATGTCTATTTGCCGGGAGCAATTCGCTTCCCCAAGCGGGAAATCATCACCCGAAGCCCCGGTAAGGCGGTCGAATTCGATACCCCTTCGGACCACCAGAAACAACTTTGAACGACCATATCTCCGCACTCCGGCGTCGGAGACAAGCGGTTTTGCCAGCAGCGTTCGAAGCGGCTTCCCTTACTCACTCGAATGCCTGAACGGCGGACGCCCAGGGAAAAAAAAAAAAAAAAAAAAATTTCGGCCGATTTCGGCAAAAAAGAATGTTTTTTTTTGCCTCAAATCGGGTCTCTCGGCCTCCATCGGTACGGATACGGTCCCTTACGCAAGGGAGGCGAATTCCCGGCCTCTGCCGGGCGTCGGGCGGCCGTTTTTCAAGCCCGAACACAAACCCGAAAAACGGGCAGAAATGGCATGAAATGTCCACCCAAAAAGGGGATATAGAATGTCGTCCCTTCGACATTCGGTTATCCATTTGTTCCCTTTGACATTTCAGTTCATCAGTTCTCACTTTTGAGACTGTGGTTAACCATTTGTCCCTTTGACATTTGGTTAACTATTTGTCCCGTTGACTTTTGGTTAATCATTTGTCACTACCCGACGATGTCTCTGTCTGCCACTGTTGCAAGAATTTTCGTTCGTATGGACGGCTTTGTTCAAAAATTTCACAACTTTGCAGATGACCGTTTCCCACTCGGCCCGACCTCCCCGTGTGGTTTTTGCGGCATTTTGCACCTTTTCCAGCGGGGGTGGTCACCTATGCCGAGTTTCGGCCACGGCCGACACGCTCCCCGGTGGGCCACCGCTTCGCTTCTGGTACCGGCCGATGCCCCTTGTCCTGGGCTTCCGCAAATGGTGCGCCCCCCTTCAGATCGGTGGCCGGCCCGCCGATTTAGCAGTCGGAAAGCGGTCTGCAGCCTGACTGCCGTCGCTCGGCCGGGCCGAGGCGCAGCTACACCGGTTCGGTGCTGGCCTGTGGAGCCCCGCAAGCCGATCGAGGTGCCGTTGACCCGGTGAGGATCCGACCTTCCTGCCCGAAGTTATACCCGATCAGCGGCCGTCGACCGACGGCCCGGCAGGCGGCACGGGCCTCCGACACTTTGCCGAACTCGCCCGGGTGCCAGCGCAGCGATATGGTGTGCGCCGGCGCCGGGGCTTTCCGACGAGCCATGCCCGACCGAAATCGGACACGCCAGGCCGGAACGACAGGCGTTTGACTGGCGCCCCGCCGACCGGGGCCAACGTTAATTGTATACGAAGAGCTGCAATGGCAGGATTCCACCACCTGAGGGCAGCACTCATTCCCGTCGTTTTAAACGGGAATTACCCAGGCTGGCTTCGGAGCGGTCGGCACCCGGCTTCCCGGTGTCGCACCGACACCGTTCTGGTATCGCTGGATGCCCCTTGCCCCCGGCCTGCCCAGGCCGCTCGGCCAGCCAGGTCGGTCGCCGGCCCGCCGACTCAGCTGTCGGAAAGCGGTCTGCAGCCTGACTGCCGTCGCTCGGCCGGGCCGAGGCGCAGCTAGACCGCGTCGGTGCTGGCCTGTGCAGCGCCGCCAGCCCATTCAGGCGCCCTTGACCCGGACCGGATCCGACATTCCTGCCCGAAGTTATACCCGATAACCGGCCTGTGACCGAGGGCCCGGCAGGCGGCACGGGACTCCGACACTTTCCCCGACTCGCCCGGGGCCAGCGCAGCAATATAGTGTGCGCCGGGGCCGGGGCTGTCCAAGCAGCCATGTCCGACCGAAATCGGACACGCCAGGCCGAAACGACAGGCGTTTGACTGCCGCCCAGCCAAACCGGGGCAAATGGTTAACTGAAAACTAAAAGTCTTGCACCGCCAGAGGGCAGCACTCATTCTCGTCGTTTTAAACGGGGAAAACCCATGCTGGCTTCGGAGCGGTCGGCACCCGGCTTCCCGGTGTCGCACCGGCACCGTTCCGGCACGTCTGCATGCCCCTTGCCCCCGGCCTGCCCACGCCGCTCGGCCAGCAACGTCGCTCTCCGGCCCGCCCACTCAGCTGTCGGAAAGCGGTCTGCAGCCCGACTGCCGTCACTCGGCCGGGCAAAGGCGCAGCTACACCCCGCTGGTACAGCCCTCTGCAGCCCCGCCAGCCCATTCAGCCGCCCTTGACCCGGACCGGATCCGACATTCCTGCCCGAAGTTATTCCCGATAACCGGCCGCTGACCGACGGCCCGGCAGGCGGCACGGGACTCCGACACTTTCCCCAGCTCGCCCGGGGCCAGCGCAGCAATATAGTCTGCGCCCGCGCCGGGGCTTCCCAACCAGCCCACCCCGAACCTAATCGGACACGGGGTTCGGGAACAAAACCCATTTGACTGCGGCCCTGCAAACCGGGGCATATGGCTAACTGGACATGCTTCAACCAAGCTTTCTAATCACTTCGGGCGCTTTAAACAAGCCGACCATGCTCGTTTCCGAGCAGTGGCATGGCGTACAGCTTTCCACCGCTCAGTCATTCGGACGACCATGCGCGCTTCCGAGGATCAAACTACAAATACTCCAGCACAGCTTTCCACTGCTGACACTAAACCTGGCCCACCAAGCACTGCAAACACTCCAGCCTAGCTTCCCACTGCTGACACTAAACCTGGCCCATCAAGTTCGCTTCCTAAAACGGACACCCGGCTTCCCCCTTCGCACTCGCAGCAAACGCTTACCTGCAAACACTCCAGCACAGCTTCCCACTGCTGACACTAAACCTGGCCCATCAAGTTCGCTTCCCAAAACGGACACCCGGCTTCCCCCTTCGCCCTCAAAATCACCCTCCGTCAGCCACATCGACTAAAACAAAAAAACAAGACCGAAATAACACCCTCTATCCCGGCTACGCCCGGCTATGCACCCCCTTAGCGCGTATTAAGCCCGAAAACACTAATAGAGCCAACCGCAGCCACAAGTTGAAGTGGCAACTAATAAACCAACTTGTTTTTTGTCAGCAACTCATTAACCAACTTCTTTGTCAGCAACTCAGTAACCAACTTCTTTGTCAGCAAATCATTAACCAACTTCTTTGTCAGCAACTCAGTAACCAACTTCTGCCAAGGCAACTCAGAAACAAGACCGAAATAACAACCTCCATCCCGGCTACGCCCGGCTATGCACCCCCTTAGCGCGTATTAAGCCCGACAACACTAATTGTAGCCAACCGCAGCCACAAGTTGAAGTGACAACTAATAAACCAACTTGTTTTTTGTCAGCAACTTATAAACCAACTTCTTTCTAAGCAAATCATTAACCGATTTCATGTGTGCCAACTCTTTGGTTAATGATTTCTCTGATGCTACACTTCACATCTCACGTCATCAACAGGTAGCACCTGCCTGCCTGCCCAGCGCGAGTGAGTGAGCCCCCGGCTGCACTATGTGAGAGTGACTGCAAATGATGAACCGGAGAGGTCCAGC
>JASTWF010001006.1:60757-73257 GCA_030390025.1 Squalus acanthias
GAGTCGGCGGGCCGGCGAGCGACGTTGCTGGCCGAGCGGCCTGGGCAGGCCGGGGGCAAGGGGCATCCAGCGATACCAGAACGGTGTCGGTGCGACACCGGGAAGCCGGGTGCCGAACGCTCCGAAGCCAGCCTGGGTAATTCCCGTTTAAAACGACGGGAATGAGTGCTGCCCTCAGGTGGTGGAATCCTGCCATTGCAGCTTTTCGTATACAATTTACCCGTTCAGCCCCGGTCGGCGGGGCGGCAGTCAAACGCCTGTCCTTCAGGCCCGGAGTGTCCGATTTCGGTCGGACATGGCTCGTCGGAAAGCCCCGGCGCCGGCGCACACTATATTGCTGCGCTGGCCCCGGGCGAGTTCGGGAAAGTGTCGGAGGCCCGTGCCGCCTGCCGGGCCGTCGGTCGACAGCCGCTGATCGGGTATAACTTCGGACAGGAATGTCGGATCCGGTCCGGGTCAAGGGCGCCTGAATGGGCTGGCGGCGCTGCACAGGCCAGCACCGACGCGGTCTAGCTGCGCCTCGGCCCGGCCGAGCGACGGCAGTCAGGCTGCAGACCGCTTTCCGACAGCTGAGTCGGCGGGCCGGCGACCGACCTGGCTGGCCGAGCGGCCTGGGCAGGCCGGGGGCAAGGGGCATCCAGCGATACCAGAACGGTGTCGGTGCGACACCGGGAAGCCGGGTGCCGACCGCTCCGAAGCCAGCCTGGGTAATTCCCGTTTAAAACGACGGGAATGAGTGCTGCCCTCAGGTGGTGGAATCCTGCCATTGCAGCTCTTCGTATACAATTAACGTTGGCCCCGGTCGGCGGGGCGCCAGTCAAACGCCTGTCGTTCCGGCCTGGCGTGTCCGATTTCGGTCGGGCATGGCTCGTCGGAAAGCCCCGGCGCCGGCGCACACCATATCGCTGCGCTGGCACCCGGGCGAGTTCGGCAAAGTGTCGTAGGCCCGTGCCGCCTGCCGGGCCGTCGGTCGACGGCCGCTGATCGGGTATAACTTCGAGCAGGAAGGTCGGATCCTCACCGGGTCAACGGCACCTCGATCGGCTTGCGGGGCCCCACAGGCCAGCACCGAACCGGTGTAGCTGCGCCTCGGCCCGGCCGAGCGACGGCAGTCAGGCTGCAGACCGCTTTCCGACTGCTAAATCGGCGGGCCGGCCACCGATCTGAAGGGGGGCGCACCATTTGCGGAAGCCCAGGACAAGGGGCATCGGCCGGTACCAGAAGCGAAGCGGTGGCCCACCGGGGAGCGTGTCGGCCGTGGCCGAAACTCGGCATAGGTGACCACCCCCGCTGGAAAAGGTGCAAAATGCCGCAAAAACCACACGGGGAGGTCGGGCCGAGTGGGAAACGGTCATCTGCAAAGTTGTGAAATTTTTGAACAAAGCCGTCCATACGAACGAAAATTCTTGCAACAGTGGCAGACAGAGACGTCGTCGGGTAGTGACAAATGATTAACCAAAAGTCAACGGGACAAATAGTTAACCAAATGTCAAAGGGACAAATGGTTAACCACAGTCTCAAAAGTGAGAACTGATGAACTGAAATGTCAAAGGGAACAAATGGATAACCGAATGTCGAAGGGACGACATTCTATATCCCCTTTTTGGGTGGACATTTCATGCCATTTCTGCCCGTTTTTCGGGTTTGTGTTCGGGCTTGAAAAACGGCCGCCCGACGCCCGGCAGAGGCCGGGAATTCGCCTCCCTTGCGTACCGTACCGATGGAGGCCGAGAGACCCGATTTGAGGCAAAAAAAACATTCTTTTTTGCCGAAATCGGCCGAAATTTTTTTTTTTTTTTTTTTTCCCTGGGCGTCCGCCGTTCAGGCATTCGAGTGAGTACGGGAAGCCGCTTCGAACGCTGGCAAAACCGCTTGTCTCCGACGCCGGAGTGCGGAGATATGGTCGTTCAAAGTTGTTTCTGGTGGTCCGAAGGGGTATCGAATTCGACCGCCTTACCGGGGCTTCGGGTGATGATTTCCCGCTTGGGGAAGCGAATTGCTCCCGGCAAATAGACATATGTGCATTTTCTGACAAGTGTTCCAAACACTTTGTTAGAGAGTTGCCGGGTGGGAACTCATATGAACCAAAGTGTCAATGGGACAGACAAATGGTTAACCAAAGTCTCAAAGTGATCGATCAATGATCCATGCAAATTAACAAGTGACAAATGGTTAACCAAAATGTCAAAGGGACAAATGAGTAACCAAAAGTCTCAAAAGTGGGAACTGATGCAGTGAAATGTCAAAGGGACGAATGGATAACCCAATGTCAAAGGGAAGACACTCTATATATACCCTTTTTGGATGGACATTTCATGCCATTTTTGCCCGTTTTTCGGGTTTGTGTTCGGGCTTGAAAAACGGCCGCCCGAGGCCGGGAAATCGCCTCCCTTGCGTAAGGGACCGTATCCGTACCGATGGAGGCCGAGAGACCCGATTTCAGGCCAAAAATTTTTTTTTGCCGAAATCGGCCGAAATTTTTTTTTTTTCTCCTGGGCGTCCGCCGTTCAGGCATTCGTGAGAGCACGGGAAGCCGCGTCGAACGCTGCCAAAACCGCTTGTCTCCGACGCCGGAGTGCGGAGATATGAGCGTTTGTCGCTGGACCGGAAGTCCGACGGGACCGGAAGTGCCCACCCCACCGGGGCTTCGGGTGATGATTTCCCGCTGGGGGAAGCGAATTGCTCCCGACAAATGGGCAAGCGCCTTTTCTGGCAGTCCGGGCTGCCGTCCCACCGACTTTTAAGCCTGTTCGGCTGGAAATTTATTGCCATTTTCGGGGCCGTCTTTCGGGTGGTTGGTGGGGCGACACAAACGGCAGCCTGCCGCCTGGCAGAGGCCGGGGATTCGGCTCCCTGGCGTCAGGGACCGTCTCGGAACCGACGGAGGCCGAGAGACCCGATTTCAGGCAAAAAAAAATTTTTTCCCGAAATCGGCCGAAAATTTTAAAAAATTTTCATGGCCTCCGGCCGGGGTGGCATTCGACGAGGCTCGGAAAGCCGCGTCGAACGCTGGCAAAACCGCTTGTCTCCGACGCCGGAGTGCGGAGATATGGTCGTTCAAAGTTGTTTCTGGAGGTCCGAAGGGGTCGGGTTCGGCCGCCTTACCGGGACTTCGGGTGATGATTTCCCGCAGGGGCAAGCAAATCGCTCCCGGCAAATAGACATGTGCATTTTCTGCAGCAAGGCAGCCTTCCGAACACTGGTTACCGAGTTGCCGGGTGGGAACTCATTCACTGAAATGTCAAAGGAACAAATGGTTAACCAAATGAGGAGGAACAACTGGCGAACCAAAGTCCCAAAAGTGGGAACTCAGTAACTGCAATGACAAAGGGACAAATGGATTAACCAAATGTCAAAGGGACAAATGGTTAACCAAATGTCAAAGGGACAAATGGTTAACCAAGGTCCCAAAATTGGGAACTCATTAACTGAAATAAAAAGGGACAAATGGTTAACCAAATGTCAAAGGGACAAATGGTGAACCAAAGTCCTAAAAGTGGGAACTCATTAACTGAAATAAAAAGGGACAAATGGTTAACCAAATGTCAAAGGGACAAATGGTTAACCAAATGTCAAAGGGACAAATGGCTAACCAAGTTCCCAAAATTGGGAACTCATAAACTGAATTAAAAAGGGACAAATGGTTAACCAAAAGTCAATGGGACAAATGGTTAACCAAATGTCAAAGGGACAAATGGTTAACCAAGTTCCCAAAATTGGGAACTCATAAACTGAAAAAAAGGACAAATGGTTAACCAAAAGTCAATGTGACAAATGGTGAACCAAAGTCCCAAAAGTGGAACTCATTAACTGAAATTTCAATGGGACAAATGGTTAACCAAATGTCAAAGGGACAAATGGTTAACCAAAGTCCCCAAAGTGGGAACTCATGAACAAAATAAAAGGGACAAATGGTAACCAAATGTCAAGGGACAAATGGTGAACCAAAGTCCTAAAAGTGGGAACTCATTAACTGAAATAAAAAGGGACAAATGGTTAACCAAATGTCAAAGGGACAAATGGTTAACCAAATGTCACAGTGACAAATGGTCAACCAAAGTCCCAAAAGTGGAACTCATTAACTGAAATTTCATAGGGACAAATGTTAACCAAATGTCAATGGGACAAATGGTTAACCAAATTTCCAAGGAACAAATGGTTAACCAAGTCCCAAAAGTGGGAACTCATTAACTGAAATAATAGGGACAAATGGTTAACCAAAAGTCAATGGGACAAATGGGTAACCAAATGTCAAAGGGACAAATGGTCAACCAAAGTCCCAAAAGTGGGAACTCATTAACTGAAATTTCATAGGGACAAATGGTTAACCAAATGTCAATGGGACAAATGGTTAACCAAATTTCCAAGGAACAAATGGTTAACCAAAGTCCCAAAAGTGGGAACTCATTAACTGAATCAAAAACGGACAAATGGTTAACCAAAAGTCAATGGGACAAATGGTTAACCAAATGTCAAAGGGACAAGTGGTCAACCAAAGTCCCAAAAGTGAGAACTCAGTAACTGAAATTTCATAGGGACAAATGGTTAACCAAATGTCAATGGGACAAATGGTTAACCAAAAGTCAATGTGACAAATGGTTAACCAAATGTCAAAGGGACAAATGGTTAACCAAAGTCCCAAAAGTGGGAACTCATGAACTGAAATAAATAGGGACAAATGGTTAACCAAATGTCAAAGGGACAAATGGTCAACCAAATGTCAAAGGGACAAATGGTTAACCAAGGTCCCAAAATTGGGAACTCATTAACTGAAATAAAAAGGGACAAATGGTTAACCAAAAGTCAATGGGACAAATGGTTAACCAAATGTCAAAGGGACAAATGGTTAACCAAATGTCAAAGGGACAAATGGTTAACCAAAGTCCCAAAAGTGGGAACCCTGAACGAAATAAATAGGGACAAATGGTTAACCAAAAGTCAATGGGACAAATGTTTAACCAAATGTCAAAGGGACAAATGGTTAACCAAAGTCCCAAAAGTGGGAACTCATTACTGAAATAAATAGGGACAAATGGTTAACCAAAAGTCAATGGGACAAATGGTAACCAAATGTCAAAGGACAAGTGGTCAACCAAAGTCCAAAATTGGAACTCATAACTGAAATAAAAAGGGACAAATGGTTAACCAAATGTCAAGGGACAAATGGTGAACCAAAGTCCCAAAAGGGGAACTCATTAACTGAAATAAAAAGGGACAAAAACCAAAGTCCCAAAAGTGGGAACTCATTAACTGAAATACAAAGGGACAAATGGTTAACCAAATATCAATGGGACAAATGGTTAACCAAATGTCAAAGGGACAAATGGTTAACCAAAGTCCCAAAAGTGGGAACTCAGTAACTGAAATAAAAAGGGACAAATGGTTAACCAAATGTCAATGGGACAAATGGTTAACCAAATGTCAAAGGGACAAATGGTTAACCAAAGTCCCCAAAGTGGGAACTCATTAACTGAAATAAAAAGGGACAAATGGTTAGCCAAATGTCAATGTGACAAATGGTTAACCAAATGTCACAGTGACAAATGGTTAACCAAAGTCCCAAAAGTGGGAACTCATTAACTGAAATATCAAAGGGACAAATGGATAACCAAATGTTAAAGGGACAAATGGATAACCAAAGTCCCAAAAGTGGGAACTCATTAACTGAAATGTCAAAGGGACAAATGGTTAACCAAATATCAATGGGACAAATGGTTAACCAAATGTCAAAGGGACAAATGGTTAACCAAAGTCCCAAAAGTGGGAACTCATTAACTGAATTAAAAACGGACAAATGGGAACCAAATCAATGGACAAATGGTTAACCAAATTCAAAGGGACAAATGGTTAACCAAAGTCCCAAAAGTGGGACAATAACTGAATTAAAACGGACAAATGGTTAACCAAAGTCAATGGACAAATGGTTAACCAAATGTCAAAGGACAAATGGTCAACCAAAGTCCCAAAATTGGGAACTCATTAACTGAAATTTCATAGGGACAAATGGTTAACCAAATGTCAATGGGACAAATGGTTAACCAAATTTCCAGGAACAAATGGGTACCAAAGTCCCAAAAGTGGGAACTCATTAACTGAAATAAAAGGGACAAATGGTTAACCAAAAGTCAATGGACAAATGGTTAACCAAATGTCAAAGGGACAAATGGTTAACCAAAGTCCCAAAAGTGGGAACTCATTAACTGAAATTTCATAGGACAAATGGTTAACCAAATGTCAATGGGACAAATGGTTAACCAAATGTCAAAGGGACAAATGGTTAACCAAAGTCCCCAAAGTGGGAACTCATGAACTGAAATAAAAAGGGACAAATGGTTAGCCAAATGTCAATGTGACAAATGGTTAACCAAATGTCAAAGGGACAAATGGTTAACCAAAGTCCCAAAAGTGGGAACTCATTAACTGAAATAAAAAGGGACAAATGGTTAACCAAATGTCAAAGGGACAAATGGGTAACCAAAGTCCCAAAAGTGGGAACTCATTAACTGAATTAAAAAGGGACAAATGGTTAACCAAAAGTCAATGTGACAAATGGTTAACCAAATGTCAAAGGGTCAAATGGTTAACCAAAATGACAAAATTGGGAACTCATTAACTGAATTAAAAAGGGACAAATGGTCAACCAAAAGTCAATGTGACAAATGGTTAACCAAATGTCAAAGGGACAAATGGTTAACCAAAGTCCCAAAATTGGGTACTCTTAACTGAATTAAAAAGGGACAAATGGTTAACCAAAAGTCAATGTGACAAATGGTTAACCAAATGTCAATGGGACAAATGGTTAACCAAATGTCAAAGGGACAAATGGTTAACCAAAGTCCAAAATTGGAACTCATTAACTGAAATAAAAAGGACAAATGGTTAACAAAAGTCAATGTGACAAATGGTTAACCAAATGTCAAAGGGACAAATGGTTAACCAAGGTCCCAAAATTGGAACTCATTAACTGAAATAAAAAGGGACAAATGGTTAACCAAAAGTCAATGTGACAAATGGTTACCAAATGTCAAAGGGTCAAATGGTTAACCAAATGACAAAATTGGGGAACTCATTAACTGAAATAACCAATGTCAAAGGGACAAATGGTTAACCAAGTCCCAAAATTGGAACTCATTAACTGAAATAAAAAGGAACAATGGTTAACCAAAGTCAAAGGACAAATGGTTAACCAAATGTCAAAGTGACAAATGGTTAACCAAATGTCAAAGGGACAAATGGTTAACAAAGTCCCAAAATTGGGAACTCAGTAACTGAAATAAAAAGGGACAAATGGTTAACCAAAAGTCAATGTGACAAATGGTTAACCAAATGTCAAAGGGACAAATGGTTAACCAAGTCCCAAAAGTGGAACTCATTAACTGAATTAAAAGGGACAATGGTTAACCAAAAGTCAATGGGACAAATGGTTAACCAAAATCAATGTGACAAATGGTTAACCAAAAGTCAATGGACAAATGGTACCAAATGTCAAAGGGACAAATGGTTAACCAAAGTCCCAAAAGTGGAACTCATTAACTGAAATAAAAAGGGACAAATGGTTAACCAAAGTCAATGTGACAAATGGTTAACCAAATGTCAAAGGGACAAATGGTTAACCAAAGTCCCAAAATTGGGAACTCATTAACTGAATTAAAAAGGGACAAATGGTTAACCAAATGTCAATGGGACAAATGGTTAACCAAATGTCAAAGGACAAATGGTTAACCAAGTCCCAAATTGGGAACTCATAACTGAAATAAAAAGGGACAAATGGTTAACCAAATGTCAAAGGACAAATGGTTAACCAAATGTCAAAGGGACAAATGGTTAACCAAAGTCCCAAAAGTGGGAACTCATTAACTGAAATTTCAAATAGGGACAAATGGTAACCAAATGTCAATGGACAAATGGTTAACCAAATGTCAAGGGACAAATGGTTAACCAAAGTCCCAAAAGTGGGACTCATTAACTGAATCAAAGGACAAATGGTTAACCAAAAGTCAATGGACAAATGGTTAACCAAATGTCAAAGGGACAAATGGTAACCAAAGTCCCAAAAGTGGGAACTCATTAACTGAAATTTAAAAGTGACAAATGGTTAACCAAAAGTCAATGGGACAAATGGTTAACCAAAATGTCAAAGGGACAAATGGTCAACCCAAAGTCCCAAAAGTGGGAACTCATTAACTGAAATTTCAAAGGGACAAATGGTTAACCAAAAGTCAATGTGACAAATGGTTAACCAAATGTCAAAGGGACAATGGTTAACCAAAGTCCCAAAATTGGGAACTCATTAACTGAAATTAAAAGGGACAAATGGTTAACCAAAAGTCAATGTGACAAATGGTTAACCAAATGTCAAAGGGACAAATGGTTAACCAAAGTCCCAAAATTGGGAACTCATTAACTGAATTAGAAAGGGACAAATGGTTAACCAAAAGTCAATGTGACAAATGGCTAACCAAATGTCAAAGGGACAAATGGTTAACCAAATGTCAAAGGGACAAATGGTTAACCAAAGTCCCAAAATTGGGAACTCATTAACTGAATTAGAAAGGGACAAATGGTTAACCAAAAGTCAATGTGACAAATGGTTAACCAAATGTCAAAGGGACAAATGGTTAACCAAAGTCCCAAAATTGGGTACTCATTAACTGAATTAAAAAGGGACAAATGGTTAACCAAAAGTCAATGTGACAAATGGTTAACCAAATGTCAATGGGACAAATGGTTAACCAAATGTCAAAGGGACAAGTGGTCAACCAAAGTCCCAAAAGGATAACTCAAATGTCAAAGGGACAATGGTTAACCAAATGTCAAAGGACAAATGGTAACCAAAGTCCCAAAAGTGGGAACTCAGTAACTGAATTAAAAAGGGACAAATGGTTAACCAAAAGTCAATGGACAAATGGTTAACCAAATGTCAAAGGGACAAATGGTTAACCAAAGTCCAAAATTGGGAACTCATTAACTGAATTAAAAAGGGACAAATGGTTAACCAAAAGTCAATGTGACAAATGGTTAACCAAATGTCAAAGGGACAAATGGGTAACCAAAGTCCCAAAAGTGGGAACTCATTAACTGAATTAAAAAGGACAAATGGTTAACCAAATGTCAATGGGACAAATGGTTAACCAAATGTCAAAGGGACAAATGGTAACCAAAGTCCAAAATTGGGAACTCATTAACTGAAATAAAAAGGGACAAATGGTTAACCAAACAAAAGTCAACGGGACAAATGGTTAACCAAATGTCAAAGGGACAAATGGTTAACCAAAGTCCCAAAAGTGGGAACTCATTAACTGAATTAAAAAGGGACAAATGGTTAACCAAAAGTCAATGTGACAAATGGTTAACCAAATGTCAAAGGGACAAATGGTTAACCAAAGTCCCAAAAGTGGGAACTCATTAACTGAAATAAAAAGGGACAAATGGTTAACCAAAAGTCAATGTGACAAATGGTTAACCAAATGTCAAAGGGACAAATGGTTAACCAAAGTCCCAAAATTGGGAACTCATTAACTGAATTAAAAAGGGACAAATGGTTAACCAAAAGTCAATGGGACAAATGGTTAACCAAATGTCAAAGGGACAAATGGTTAACCAAGGTCCCAAAATTGGGAACTCATTAACTGAATTAAAAAGTGATAAATGGTTAACCAAAAGTCAATGGGACAAATGGTTAACCAAATGTCAAAGGGACAAATGGTTAACCAAAGTCCCAAAATTGGGTACTCATAAACTGAAATAAAAAGGGACAAATGGTTAACCAAAAGTCAATGTGACAAATGGATAACCAAATGTCAAAGGGACAAATGGTTAACCAAAGTCCCAAAATTGGGAACTCATTAACTGAAATAAAAAGGGACAAATGGTTAACCAAAAGTCAATGTGACAAATGGTTAACCAAATGTCAAAGGGACAAATGGTTAACCAAGGTCCCAAAATTGGGAACTCATTAACTGAATTAAAAATGGACAAATGGTTAACCAAAAGTCAATGGGACAAATGGTTAACCAAATGTCAAAGGGACAAATGGTCAACCAAAGTCCCAAAAGTGGGAACTCATTAACTGAAATTTCATAGGGACAAATGGTTAACCAAATGTCAATAGGACAAATGGTGAACCAAATTTCCAAGGAACAAATGGTTAACCAAAGTCCCAAAAGTGGGAACTCATTAACTGAAATTTCAAATAGACAAATGGGTAACCAAATGTCAATGGGACAAATGGTTAACCAAATGTCAGTGGGACAAATGGTTAACCAAATGTCAAAGGGACAAATTCTATACCCTTTTTGGATGGACATTTGATGCCATTTGTGCCCGTTTTTCGGCTTTTTGGTCGGGCTTAAAAAACGGCAGCCTGACGCCCGGCCGAGGCCGGGGATACGGCCCCCTGACGTCAGGGAGCGTTTCCGAAGCGATGGAGGCCGAGAGACCCGATTTGAGGCAAAAAAATTTTTTTTCCGAAATCGGCCGAAAATTTTAAAAAATTTTCCTGGCCCCCGGCCGGGGCGGCATTCGAGTGGGCTCGGAAAGCCGAGTCGAACGCTGGCAAAACCGCATGTCTCCGACGCGGGAGAGCGGAGATATGAGTGTTCAAAGTTGTACCGGAAGTCCTAAGGGACCGGAAGTGGCCGCCGTACCGGGGCCTCGGTTGATGATTTCCCGCTGGGGGAAGCGAATTGCTCCCGCTAAATTGACAAGTGTCATTTCTGGCAGGTGTTCGGAAGCCTGGTTTATGAGTTGGGGAGCGGCAAATCATAAACTGGATCGGAAGTTTTAATGGGGAAAAAAAAATTTGCCATTTGCGGCGATTTGAGTGCTCCTGGTCGGATCGAGTTGGCGGTTCGACCCGCTGATTTGACACTTGTCATTTCTGGGGGGGGGGGTTGGCGGGGTACCTGCAGAATGGTAGGAGGTGGCATTTCGAGACTTGGTCTGTTTTCCAAATGACTGTCTAGCGCCTCCAGGTCTGCGGAGACCGACCCGGGCTGCCGTCCGACCGACTTTTAACCCTTTTTGGATGAAAATTATTTTCCATTTTTCTCCATTTTTCGGGTTTTTGGGTCGGTCTTAGAAAACGGCGGCCTGACGCCCGGCGGAGACCGGGACTTCGGCTCCCTTGCGTAAGGGACCGTATCCGAACCGATTGCGGCCGAGAGACCCGAGTTCAGGCCGGGAAATTTTTTTCCCGAAAACGGCCAAAAATAAATAAAAAATTCCCTGGCCGCCGGCCGGGGCGGCGTTCGACTGGGCACGGGAAGCCGCGTCTAACGAGAGCAAAACCGCTTGGCTCCGACGCCGGAGTGCGGAGATACGGCCGTTCGAAGTTGGTCACGGAAGTCCGATGGGACCGGATTCGGCCGCCTGACCGGGGCCTCGGGTGCTGCTTTCCCGCATGAGCCAGCGAGTTGCTCCCGGCGAATGGTCATGTGCAATTGTTGGCAAGTGTCGAATAGCGACTTTGATGGTGGGAAATCATTAACCAGACGGAAGTTTGGCTGTGAAAACCAAATGGCCCTTTGCGGGGATTTGGGTGCTCCTGGTCGGATCGAGGTGGCCGTCCGACCCGCTGATTTGACACTTGTCATTTCTGGGGGGGGGGGTTGGCGGGGTACCTGCAGAATGGTAGGAGGTGGCATTTCGAGACTTGGTCTGTTTCCCAGAAGACAGTCTAGCGCCTCCAGGTCTGCGGAGACCGACCCGGGCTGCCGTCCGACCGACTTTTAACCCTTTTTGGCCGGAAATTATTTTCCATTTTCGGCCATTTTTCGGGTTTTTTGGTCGGTCTTAGAAAACGGCGGCCTGACGCCTGGCAGAGGCGGGGGCTTCGGCTCCCTTGCGTAAGGGACCGTATCCGACCCTATTCAGCCCCGAAAATGGATCCAAAGTCGGCCGATAGACCCGAGTTCAGGTCCGGGGAGGCCCCGGCGCCTAACTCATTAACCAAAAATGAAAGACTTGGTTTGCTGGAGAGACTAAGTCCCGGGCTGGGCACATCATTAACCAGTAAAAGGTTTTGGTTGCTGCAGAGACTAAGTCCCGGGCTGGGCACCTCATTAACCAAATTGAAAAAAAGCCGGGCTGAATTTGGACCCGGGTCAACTCATTAACCAAAAATGAAAGACTTGGTTTGCTGGAGAGACTAAGTCCCGGGCTGGGCACATCATTAACCAGTAAAAGGTTTTGGTTGCTGCAGAGACTAAGTCCCGGGCTGGGCACCTCATTAACCAAATTGAAAAAAGCCGGGCTGAATTTGGACCCGGGTCAACTCATTAACCAAAAATGAAAGACTTGGTTTGCTGGAGAGACTAAGTCCCGGGCTGGGCACATCATTAACCAGTAAAAGGTTTTGGTTGCTGCAGAGACTAAGTCCCGGGCTGGGCACATCATTAACCAGTCAAAAAGTTTTGGTTGCTGGAGAGACTAAGTCCCGGGCTGGGCACATCATTAACCAGTGAAAAGTTTTGGCTGCTGGAGAGACTAAGTCCCGGGCT
>JASTWF010001006.1:85757-95757 GCA_030390025.1 Squalus acanthias
CTCGGTCACAGGCCGGTTATCGGGTATAACTTCGGGCAGCAATGTCGGATGCGGACCGGGACAAGGGCGCCTGAATCGGCTTGCGGGGCTGCACAAGCCAGTACCGGCCTGGTGCAGCTGCGCCTTTGCCCGGCCGAGTGACGGCAGTCGGGCTGCAGACCGCTTTCCGACAGCTGAGTCGGCGGGCCGGCGAGCGACGTTGCTGGCCGAGCGGCCTGGGCAGGCCGGGGGCAAGGGGCATCCAGCGATACCAGAACGGTGTCGGTGCGACACCGGGAAGCCGGGTGCCGAACGCTCCGAAGCCAGCCTGGGTAATTCCCGTTTAAAACGACGGGAATGAGTGCTGCCCTCAGGTGGTGGAATCCTGCCATTGCAGCTTTTCGTATACAATTTACCCGTTCAGCCCCGGTCGGCGGGGCGGCAGTCAAACGCCTGTCCTTCAGGCCCGGAGTGTCCGATTTCGGTCGGACATGGCTCGTCGGAAAGCCCCGGCGCCGGCGCACACTATATTGCTGCGCTGGCCCCGGGCGAGTTCGGGAAAGTGTCGGAGGCCCGTGCCGCCTGCCGGGCCGTCGGTCGACAGCCGCTGATCGGGTATAACTTCGGACAGGAATGTCGGATCCGGTCCGGGTCAAGGGCGCCTGAATGGGCTGGCGGCGCTGCACAGGCCAGCACCGACGCGGTCTAGCTGCGCCTCGGCCCGGCCGAGCGACGGCAGTCAGGCTGCAGACCGCTTTCCGACAGCTGAGTCGGCGGGCCGGCGAGCGACGTTGCTGGCCGAGCGGCCTGGGCAGGCCGGGGGCAAGGGGCATCCAGCGATACCAGAACGGTGTCGGTGCGACACCGGGAAGCCGGGTGCCGACCGCTCCGAAGCCAGCCTGGGTAATTCCCGTTTAAAACGACGGGAATGAGTGCTGCCCTCAGGTGGTGGAATCCTGCCATTGCAGCTCTTCGTATACAATTAACGTTGGCCCCGGTCGGCGGGGCGCCAGTCAAACGCCTGTCGTTCCGGCCTGGCGTGTCCGATTTCGGTCGGGCATGGCTCGTCGGAAAGCCCCGGCGCCGGCGCACACCATATCGCTGCGCTGGCACCCGGGCGAGTTCGGCAAAGTGTCGGAGGCCCGTGCCGCCTGCCGGGCCGTCGGTCGACGGCCGCTGATCGGGTATAACTTCGGGCAGGAAGGTCGGATCCTCACCGGGTCAACGGCACCTCGATCGGCTTGCGGGGCCCCACAGGCCAGCACCGAACCGGTGTAGCTGCGCCTCGGCCCGGCCGAGCGACGGCAGTCAGGCTGCAGACCGCTTTCCGACTGCTAAATCGGCGGGCCGGCCACCGATCTGAAGGGGGGCGCACCATTTGCGGAAGCCCAGGACAAGGGGCATCGGCCGGTACCAGAAGCGAAGCGGTGGCCCACCGGGGAGCGTGTCGGCCGTGGCCGAAACTCGGCATAGGTGACCACCCCCGCTGGAAAAGGTGCAAAATGCCGCAAAAACCACACGGGGAGGTCGGGCCGAGTGGGAAACGGTCATCTGCAAAGTTGTGAAATTTTTGAACAAAGCCGTCCATACGAACGAAAATTCTTGCAACAGTGGCAGACAGAGACGTCGTCGGGTAGTGACAAATGATTAACCAAAAGTCAACGGGACAAATAGTTAACCAAATGTCAAAGGGACAAATGGTTAACCACAGTCTCAAAAGTGAGAACTGATGAACTGAAATGTCAAAGGGAACAAATGGATAACCGAATGTCGAAGGGACGACATTCTATATCCCCTTTTTGGGTGGACATTTCATGCCATTTCTGCCCGTTTTTCGGGTTTGTGTTCGGGCTTGAAAAACGGCCGCCCGACGCCCGGCAGAGGCCGGGAATTCGCCTCCCTTGCGTAGGACCGTATCCGTACCGATGGAGGCCGAGAGACCCGATTTGAGGCAAAAAAAACATTCTTTTTTGCCGAAATCGGCCGAAATTTTTTTTTTTTTTTTCCCTGGGCGTCCGCCGTTCAGGCATTCGAGTGAGTACGGGAAGCCGCTTCGAACGCTGCTGGCAAAACCGCTTGTCTCCGACGCCGGAGTGCGGAGATATGGTCGTTCAAAGTTGTTTCTGGTGGTCCGAAGGGGTATCGAATTCGACCGCCTTACCGGGGCTTCGGGTGATGATTTCCCGCTTGGGGAAGCGAATTGCTCCCGGCAAATAGACATATGTGCATTTTCTGACAAGTGTTCCAAACACTTTGTTAGAGAGTTGCCGGGTGGGAACTCATATGAACCAAAGTGTCAATGGGACAGACAAATGGTTAACCAAAGTCTCAAAGTGATCGATCAATGATCCATGCAAATTAACAAGTGACAAATGGTTAACCAAAATGTCAAAGGGACAAATGAGTAACCAAAAGTCTCAAAAGTGGGAACTGATGCAGTGAAATGTCAAAGGGACGAATGGATAACCCAATGTCAAAGGGAAGACACTCTATATACCCTTTTTGGATGGACATTTCATGCCATTTTTGCCCGTTTTTCGGGTTTGTGTTCGGGCTTGAAAAACGGCCTCCCGAGGCCGGGAAATCGCCTCCCTTGCGTAAGGGACCGTATCCGTACCGATGGAGGCCGAGAGAGCCGATTTGAGGCAAAAAATTTTTTTTTGCCGAAATCGGCCGAAAATTTTTTTTTTCTCCTGGGCGTCCGCCGTTCAGGCATTCGTGAGAGCACGGGAAGCCGCGTCGAACGCTGCCAAAACCGCTTGTCTCCGACGCCGGAGTGCGGAGATATGAGCGTTTGTCGCTGGACCGGAAGTCCGACGGGACCGGAAGTGCCCACCCCACCGGGGCTTCGGGTGATGATTTCCCGCTGGGGGAAGCGAATTGCTCCCGGCAAATGGGCAAGCGCCTTTTCTGGCAGTCCGGGCTGCCGTCCCACCGACTTTTAAGCCTGTTCGGCTGGAAATTTATTGCCATTTTCGGGGCCGTCTTTCGGGTGGTTGGTGGGGCGACACAAACGGCAGCCTGCCGCCTGGCAGAGGCCGGGGATTCGGCTCCCTGGCGTCAGGGACCGTCTCGGAACCGACGGAGGCCGAGAGACCCGATTTCAGGCAAAAAAAATTTTTTTCCCGAAATCGGCCGAAAATTTTAAAAAATTTTCATGGCCTCCGGCCGGGGTGGCATTCGACGAGGCTCGGAAAGCCGCGTCGAACGCTGGCAAAACCGCTTGTCTCCGACGCCGGAGTGCGGAGATATGGTCGTTCAAAGTTGTTTCTGGAGGTCCGAAGGGGTCGGGTTCGGCCGCCTTACCGGGACTTCGGGTGATGATTTCCCGCAGGGGCAAGCAAATCGCTCCCGGCAAATAGACATGTGCATTTTCTGACAAGTGTTCCAAACACTGGTTAACGAGTTGCCGGGTGGGAACTCAGTAACTGAAATGTCAAAGGGACAAATGGTTAACCAAATGTCAATGAGACAAATGGTTAACCAAATGTCAAAGGGACAAATGGTGAACCAAATGTCAAAGGGACAAATGGTGAACCAAAGTCCCAAAAGTGGGAACTCAGTAACTGAAATAAAAAGGGACAAATGGTTAACCAAATGTCAAAGGGACAAATGGTTAACCAAATGTCAAAGGGACAAATGGTTAACCAAGGTCCCAAAATTGGGAACTCATTAACTGAAATAAAAAGGGACAAATGGTTAACCAAATGTCAAAGGGACAAATGGTGAACCAAAGTCCTAAAAGTGGGAACTCATTAACTGAAATAAAAAGGGACAAATGGTTAACCAAATGTCAAAGGGACAAATGGTTACCCAAATGTCAAAGGGACAAATGGTTAACCAAGTTCCCAAAATTGGGAACTCATAAACTGAATTAAAAAGGGACAAATGGTTAACCAAAAGTCAATGGGACAAATGGTTAACCAAATGTCAAAGGGACAAATGGTTAACCAAAGTCCCCAAAGTGGGAACTCATTAACTGAAATAAAAAGGGACAAATGGTTAACCAAATGTCAATGGGACAAATGGTTAACCAAATGTCAAAGGGACAAATGGTTAACCAAAGTCCCCAAAGTGGGAACTCATGAACTGAAATAAAAAGGGACAAATGGTTAGCCAAATGTCAATGTGACAAATGGTTAACCAAATGTCAAAGGGACAAATGGTTAACCAAAGTCCCAAAAGTGGGAACTCATTAACTGAAATAAAAAGGGACAAATGGTTAACCAAATGTCAAAGGGACAAATGGGTAACCAAAGTCCCAAAAGTGGGAACTCATTAACTGAATTAAAAAGGGACAAATGGTTAACCAAAAGTCAATGTGACAAATGGTTAACCAAATGTCAAAGGGACAAATGGTCAACCAAAGTCCCAAAAGTGGGAACTCATTAACTGAAATTTCATAGGGACAAATGGTTAACCAAATGTCAATGGGACAAATGGTTAACCAAATTTCCAAGGAACAAATGGTTAACCAAAGTCCCAAAAGTGGGAACTCATTAACTGAAATAAATAGGGACAAATGGTTAACCAAAAGTCAATGGGACAAATGGGTAACCAAATGTCAAAGGGACAAATGGTCAACCAAAGTCCCAAAAGTGGGAACTCATTAACTGAAATTTCATAGGGACAAATGGTTAACCAAATGTCAATGGGACAAATGGTTAACCAAATTTCCAAGGAACAAATGGTTAACCAAAGTCCCAAAAGTGGGAACTCATTAACTGAATCAAAAACGGACAAATGGTTAACCAAAAGTCAATGGGACAAATGGTTAACCAAATGTCAAAGGGACAAGTGGTCAACCAAAGTCCCAAAAGTGAGAACTCAGTAACTGAAATTTCATAGGGAAGGACAAATGGTTAACCAAAAGTCAATGTGACAAATGGTTAACCAAATGTCAAAGGGTCAAATGGTTAACCAAAATGACAAAATTGGGAACTCATTAACTGAATTAAAAAGGGACAAATGGTCAACCAAAAGTCAATGTGACAAATGGTTAACCAAATGTCAAAGGGACAAATGGTTAACCAAAGTCCCAAAATTGGGTACTCATTAACTGAATTAAAAAGGGACAAATGGTTAACCAAAAGTCAATGTGACAAATGGCTTAACCAAATGTCAATGGGACAAATGGTTAACCAAATGTCAAAGGGACAAATGGTTAACCAAAGTCCCAAAATTGGGAACTCATTAACTGAAATAAAAAGGGACAAATGGTTAACCAAAAGTCAATGTGACAAATGGTTAACCAAATGTCAAAGGGACAAATGGTTAACCAAGGTCCCAAAATTGGGAACTCATTAACTGAAATAAAAAGGGACAAATGGTTAACCAAAAGTCAATGGGACAAATGGTTAACCAAATGTCAAAGGGACAAGTGGTCAACCAAAGTCCCAAAATTGGGAACTCATTAACTGAAATAAAAAGGGACAAATGGTTAACCAAATGTCAAAGGGACAAATGGTGAACCAAAGTCCTAAAAGTGGGAACTCATTAACTGAAATAAAAAGGGACAAATGGTTAACCAAAAGTCAATGTGACAAATGGTTAACCAAATGTCAAAGGGACAAATGGGTAACCAAAGTCCCAAAAGTGGGAACTCATTAACTGAAATTTCATAGGGACAAATGGTTAACCAAATGTCAATGGGACAAATGGTTAACCAAAAGTCAATGTGACAAATGGCTAACCAAATGTCAAAGGGACAAATGGTTAACCAAAGTCCCAAAATTGGGAACTCATTAACTGAAATAAAAAGGGACAAATGGTTAACCAAATGTCAAAGGGACAAATGGTTAACCAAATGTCAAAGGGACAAATGGTTAACCAAAGTCCCAAAAGTGGGAACTCATTAACTGAAATTTCATAGGGACAAATGGTTAGCCAAATGTCAATGGGACAAATGGTTAACCAAATGTCAAAGGGACAAATGGTTAACCAAAGTCCCAAAAGTGGGAACTCATTAACTGAAATTTCAATGGGACAAATGGTTAACCAAAAGTCAATGTGACAAATGGTTAACCAAATGTCAAAGGGACAAATGGTTAACCAAAGTCCCAAAAGTGGGAACTCATTAACTGAAATAAAAAGGGACAAATGGTTAACCAAATGTCAAAGGGACAAATGGTTAACCAAAGTCCCAAAAGTGGGAACTCAGTAAGTGAAATTTCAATGGGACAAATGGTTAACCAAAAGTCAATGGGACAAATGGTTAACCAAATGTCAAAGGGACAAATGGTTAACCAAAATGACAAAATTGGGAACTCATTAACTGAATTAAAAAGGGACAAATGGTTAACCAAATGTCAAAGGGACAAATGGTTAACCAAAGTCCCAAAATTGGGAACTCAGTAACTGAAATAAAAAGGGACAAATGGTTAACCAAAAGTCAATGTGACAAATGGTTAACCAAATGTCAAAGGGACAAATGGTTAACCAAGGTCCCAAAATTGGGAACTCATTAACTGAATTAAAAAGGGACAAATGGTTAACCAAAAGTCAATGGGACAAATGGTTAACCAAATGTCAAAGGGACAAATGGTTAACCAAAGTCCCAAAATTGGGAACTCATTAACTGAATTAAAAAGGGACAAATGGTTAACCAAAAGTCAATGTGACAAATGGTTAACCAAATGTCAAAGGGACAAATGGTTAACCAAAGTCCCAAAATTGGGAACTCATTAACTGAATTAAAAAGGGACAAATGGTTAACCAAAAGTCAACGGGACAAATGGGTAACCAAATGTCAAAGGGACAAATGGTCAACCAAAGTCCCAAAAGTGGGAACTCATTAACTGAAATTTCATAGGGACAAATGGTTAACCAAAAGTCAATGTGACAAATGGTTAATCAAAAGTCAATGTGACAAATGGTTAACCAAAGTCCCAAAAGTGGGAACTCATTAACTGAAATAAATAGGGACAAATGGTTAACCAAAAGTCAATGTGACAAATGGTTAACCAAATGTCAAAGGGACAAATGGTTAACCAAAGTCCCAAAATTGGGAACTCATTAACTGAAATAAAAAGGGACAAATGGTTAACCAAAAGTCAATGTGACAAATGGTTAACCAAATGTCAAAGGGACAAATGGTTAACCAAGGTCCCAAAATTGGGAACTCATTAACTGAATTAAAAAGTGATAAATGGTTAACCAAAAGTCAATGTGACAAATGGTTAACCAAAGTCCCAAAATTGGGTACTCATTAACTGAAATAAAAAGGGGCAAATGGTTAACCAAAAGTCAATGGGACAGATGGTTAACCAAATGTCAAAGGGACAAATGGTTAACCAAAGTCCCAAAATTGGGAACTCATTAACTGAATTAAAAAGTGATAAATGGTTAACCAAAAGTCAATGGGACAAATGGTTAACCAAAGTCCCAAAATTGGGAACTCATTAACTGAATTAAAAAGGGACAAATGGTTAACCAAAAGTCAATGTGACAAATGGTTAACCAAATGTCAAAGGGACAAATGGTTAACCAAAGTCCCAAAATTGGGTACTCATTAACTGAATTAAAAAGGGACAAATGGTTAACCAAAAGTCAATGTGACAAATGGTTAACCAAATGTCAAAGGGACAAATGGTTAACCAAAGTCCCAAAATTGGGAACTCATTAACTGAAATAAAAAGGAACAAATGGTTAACCAAAAGTCAAAGTGACAAATGGTTAACCAAATGTCAAAGGGACAAATGGTTAACCAAAGTCCCAAAATTGGGAACTCAGTAACTGAAATAAAAAGGGACAAATGGTTAACCAAAAGTCAATGTGACAAATGGTTAACCAAATGTCAAAGGGACAAATGGTTAACCAAGGTCCCAAAATTGGGAACTCATTAACTGAATTAAAAAGGGACAAATGGTTAACCAAAAGTCAATGTGACAAATGGTTAACCAAATGTCAAAGGGACAAATGGTTAACCAAAGTCCCAAAATTGGGTACTCATTAACTGAATTAAAAAGGGACAAATGGTTAACCAAAAGTCAATGTGACAAATGGTTAACCAAATGTCAAAGGGACAAATGGTTAACCAAAGTCCCAAAATTGGGAACTCATTAACTGAAATAAAAAGGAACAAATGGTTAACCAAAAGTCAAAGTGACAAATGGTTAACCAAATGTCAAAGTGACAAATGGTTAACCAAATGTCAAAGGGACAAATGGTTAACCAAAGTCCCAAAATTGGGAACTCAGTAACTGAAATAAAAAGGGACAAATGGTTAACCAAAAGTCAATGTGACAAATGGTTAACCAAATGTCAAAGGGACAAATGGTTAACCAAGGTCCCAAAATTGGGAACTCATTAACTGAATTAAAAAGGGACAAATGGTTAACCAAAAGTCAATGGGACAAATGGTTAACCAAAAGTCAATGTGACAAATGGTTAACCAAAAGTCAATGTGACAAATGGTTAACCAAATGTCAAAGGGACAAATGGTTAACCAAAGTCCCAAAAGTGGGAACTCATGAACTGAAATAAGTAGGGACAAATGGTTAACCAAAAGTCAATGTGACAAATGGTTAACCAAATGTCAAAGGGACAAATGGTTAACCAAAGTCCCAAAATTGGGTACTCATTAACTGAATTAAAAAGGGACAAATGGTTAACCAAATGTCAATGTGACAAATGGTTAACCAAATGTCAAAGGGACAAATGGTTAACCAAAGTCCCAAAATTGGGAACTCATTAACTGAAATAAAAGGGAGTAAAAGTCGTAACAAGGTTTCCGTAGGTGAACCTGCGGAAGGATCATTATCGGCCGGGGGCCCGCACGTGGCGGCCCGTCATCCGTTATTTAAGCCTGAGGCGCGGAGGCCAGCAGGAGTGCTCCCGGGATAGCTTGCAGGCCCGGAGCCATGGTCGACCGCGTCCGGCGCCTCTTGCGCGGGCGAGAGGTTTCATTCCGCAAAAAAAAACTCGCCGAACTCGTACGAACAGGCCAAAGTCGCCCACCGGTATCGGCCCGGAATAGCAAACGAGTTTTAAGATCGGTCACAGAGCCCGAGTTGGAAAAGTGGTTTGGAGATTCGAACGGTCCCACCGAGATGGTGGCACACACACACACAAACACGGCACGGCAGGTGGCTTTCGGTCGGCTTGAGACAGGGACGGCCCTGGCACGCTTGGGTAGTTTTCGTTCAGCAGGTCTTTGTGCGGGTTCCATGACAGGCAGAGAGAAATGGAGGCGTTGATCAGTTTGGCCCCTCCCGTCTTTCATTATTCTGCTGCCTACTCCCGACTCCGCATGTATCCGCTGTTCGTTTTGCCCCTGTGTGACCATGGCCTGCGGCCCTTCTTTCGACTTCCGTCTGTCTCTCTCTGTTTTGTGCTGTGCGTGTGTGTGCCCTCCCATCGACGTTGTGCCGAGCTCGTCTCTCTCTCTCTCTCGCTTTCTCTCTCTCACGTTCTGCTGCTCCCCTCTTCTCTCGTCCGGACCGGCCAACAATGGACTTTGTGCCACCGTCTTGCAAGCATTAACACCGCAGTCGAATTTAAGGGAGCTTCTGCGGGCTCGCGTGCTGCCTGGCGGCTCGTCGTCGAGACCTCGGCGAACGGCCACTGTGAGCTCTGCTGGGATTTGAACCGGTGATGCAGGCCCGGCTTTCTTTTCCCCACGTAGTGCAACTTTGGTCGATCTAGTCACTCTCCCTTTACCAGTACAGGGTACCTGGACGCTTCTCCACTCTGGCTCCCGCAAGCTGTTTGGGGTGCGGCGGTTTAAAGACTCGAGTGTCTTCTTGTCGGTGTCGAGAGCTGTAAGCAGCCACAGCAGCAGCAGCCAAAGTTCAACGTTCGAGAGAATGTACCTGCCCCGACCACACGGATTTCTAACCCCCCACCCTCCCACATGGTGGTACGCAGGGGGTTGGTTTTCACGCGGTCGGCTTGTACCCCACTCAGTTCGTTTTTCTGGTTCTGTCTGTCTGTCTCGCTCTCTCTTCCTCCCGGCAAGAGGTGGCAGCAGAGACCCTGCCTCTGTTGGCCGTGGTGCGTGTCGGACGGTGGGCTCAGGCGT
>JASTWF010001006.1:103257-115757 GCA_030390025.1 Squalus acanthias
ACATGGCTGCTTGGACAGCCCCGGCCCCGGCGCACACTATATTGCTGCGCTGGCCCCGGACGAGTCGGGGGAAAGTGTCGGAGTCCCGTGCCGCCTGCCGGGCCCTCGGTCACAGGCCGGTTATCGGGTATAACTTCGGGCAGCAATGTCGGATGCGGACCGGGACAAGGGCGCCTGAATCGGCTTGCGGGGCTGCACAAGCCAGTACCGGCCTGGTGCAGCTGCGCCTTTGCCCGGCCGAGTGACGGCAGTCGGGCTGCAGACCGCTTTCCGACAGCTGAGTCGGCGGGCCGGCGAGCGACGTTGCTGGCCGAGCGGCCTGGGCAGGCCGGGGGCAAGGGGCATCCAGCGATACCAGAACGGTGTCGGTGCGACACCGGGAAGCCGGGTGCCGAACGCTCCGAAGCCAGCCTGGGTAATTCCCGTTTAAAACGACGGGAATGAGTGCTGCCCTCAGGTGGTGGAATCCTGCCATTGCAGCTTTTCGTATACAATTTACCCGTTCAGCCCCGGTCGGCGGGGCGGCAGTCAAACGCCTGTCCTTCAGGCCCGGAGTGTCCGATTTCGGTCGGACATGGCTCGTCGGAAAGCCCCGGCGCCGGCGCACACTATATTGCTGCGCTGGCCCCGGGCGAGTTCGGGAAAGTGTCGGAGGCCCGTGCCGCCTGCCGGGCCGTCGGTCGACAGCCGCTGATCGGGTATAACTTCGGACAGGAATGTCGGATCCGGTCCGGGTCAAGGGCGCCTGAATGGGCTGGCGGCGCTGCACAGGCCAGCACCGACGCGGTCTAGCTGCGCCTCGGCCCGGCCGAGCGACGGCAGTCAGGCTGCAGACCGCTTTCCGACAGCTGAGTCGGCGGGCCGGCGACCGACCTGGCTGGCCGAGCGGCCTGGGCAGGCCGGGGGCAAGGGGCATCCAGCGATACCAGAACGGTGTCGGTGCGACACCGGGAAGCCGGGTGCCGACCGCTCCGAAGCCAGCCTGGGTAATTCCCGTTTAAAACGACGGGAATGAGTGCTGCCCTCAGGTGGTGGAATCCTGCCATTGCAGCTCTTCGTATACAATTAACGTTGGCCCCGGTCGGCGGGGCGCCAGTCAAACGCCTGTCGTTCCGGCCTGGCGTGTCCGATTTCGGTCGGGCATGGCTCGTCGGAAAGCCCCGGCGCCGGCGCACACCATATCGCTGCGCTGGCACCCGGGCGAGTTCGGCAAAGTGTCGTAGGCCCGTGCCGCCTGCCGGGCCGTCGGTCGACGGCCGCTGATCGGGTATAACTTCGAGCAGGAAGGTCGGATCCTCACCGGGTCAACGGCACCTCGATCGGCTTGCGGGGCCCCACAGGCCAGCACCGAACCGGTGTAGCTGCGCCTCGGCCCGGCCGAGCGACGGCAGTCAGGCTGCAGACCGCTTTCCGACTGCTAAATCGGCGGGCCGGCCACCGATCTGAAGGGGGGCGCACCATTTGCGGAAGCCCAGGACAAGGGGCATCGGCCGGTACCAGAAGCGAAGCGGTGGCCCACCGGGGAGCGTGTCGGCCGTGGCCGAAACTCGGCATAGGTGACCACCCCCGCTGGAAAAGGTGCAAAATGCCGCAAAAACCACACGGGGAGGTCGGGCCGAGTGGGAAACGGTCATCTGCAAAGTTGTGAAATTTTTGAACAAAGCCGTCCATACGAACGAAAATTCTTGCAACAGTGGCAGACAGAGACGTCGTCGGGTAGTGACAAATGATTAACCAAAAGTCAACGGGACAAATAGTTAACCAAATGTCAAAGGGACAAATGGTTAACCACAGTCTCAAAAGTGAGAACTGATGAACTGAAATGTCAAAGGGAACAAATGGATAACCGAATGTCGAAGGGACGACATTCTATATCCCCTTTTTGGGTGGACATTTCATGCCATTTCTGCCCGTTTTTCGGGTTTGTGTTCGGGCTTGAAAAACGGCCGCCCGACGCCCGGCAGAGGCCGGGAATTCGCCTCCCTTGCGTAAGGGACCGTATCCGTACCGATGGAGGCCGAGAGACCCGATTTGAGGCAAAAAAAACATTCTTTTTTGCCGAAATCGGCCGAAATTTTTTTTTTTTTTTTTTTTCCCTGGGCGTCCGCCGTTCAGGCATTCGAGTGAGTACGGGAAGCCGCTTCGAACGCTGCTGGCAAAACCGCTTGTCTCCGACGCCGGAGTGCGGAGATATGGTCGTTCAAAGTTGTTTCTGGTGGTCCGAAGGGGTATCGAATTCGACCGCCTTACCGGGGCTTCGGGTGATGATTTCCCGCTTGGGGAAGCGAATTGCTCCCGGCAAATAGACATATGTGCATTTTCTGACAAGTGTTCCAAACACTGGTTAGAGAGTTGCCGGGTGGGAACTCATATGAACCAAAGTGTCAATGGGACAGACAAATGGTTAACCAAAGTCTCAAAGTGATCGATCAATGATCCATGCAAATTAACAAGTGACAAATGGTTAACCAAAATGTCAAAGGGACAAATGATTAACCAAAAGTCTCAAAAGTGGGAACTGATGCAGTGAAATGTCAAAGGGACGAATGGATAACCCAATGTCAAAGGGAAGACACTCTATATACACCCTTTTTGGATGGACATTTCATGCCATTTTTGCCCGTTTTTCGGGTTTGTGTTCGGGCTTGAAAAACGGCCTCCCGAGGCCGGGAAATCGCCTCCCTTGCGTAAGGGACCGTATCCGTACCGATGGAGGCCGAGAGAGCCGATTTGAGGCAAAAAATTTTTTTTTGCCGAAATCGGCCGAAAAATTTTTTTTTTCTCCTGGGCGTCCGCCGTTCAGGCATTCGTGAGAGCACGGGAAGCCGCGTCGAACGCTGCCAAAACCGCTTGTCTCCGACGCCGGAGTGCGGAGATATGAGCGTTTGTCGCTGGACCGGAAGTCCGACGGGACCGGAAGTGCCCACCCCACCGGGGCTTCGGGTGCTGATTTCCCGCTGGGGGAAGCGAATTGCTCCCGGCAAATGGGCAAGCGCCTTTTCTGGCAGTCCGGGCTGCCGTCCCACCGACTTTTAAGCCTGTTCGGCTGGAAATTTATTGCCATTTTCGGGGCCGTCTTTCGGGTGGTTGGTGGGGCGACACAAACGGCAGCCTGCCGCCTGGCAGAGGCCGGGGATTCGGCTCCCTGGCGTCAGGGACCGTCTCGGAACCGACGGAGGCCGAGAGACCCGATTTCAGGCAAAAAAAAAAATTTCCCCGAAATCGGCCGAAAATTTTAAAAAAATTTTCATGGCCTCCGGCCGGGGTGGCATTCGACGAGGCTCGGGAAGCCGCGTCGAACGCTGGCAAAACCGCTTGTCTCCGACGCCGGAGTGCGGAGATATGGTCGTTCAAAGTTGTTTCTGGAGGTCCGAAGGGGTCGGGTTCGGCCGCCTTACCGGGACTTCGGGTGATGATTTCCCGCAGGGGCAAGCAAATCGCTCCCGGCAAATAGACATGTGCATTTTCTGGCCAGCCAGCCAGGCAGCCTTCCGAACACTGGTTACCGAGTTGCCGGGTGGGAACTCAGTAACTGAAATGTCAAAGGGACAAATGGTTAACCAAATGTCAATGAGACAAATGGTTAACCAAATGTCAAAGGGACAAATGGTTAACCAAATGTCAAAGGGACAAACTGAAATAAAAAGGGACAAATGGTTAACCAAATGTCAAAGGGACAAATGGTGAACCAAAGTCCTAAAAGTGGGAACTCATTAACTGAAATAAAAAGGGACAAATGGTTAACCAAATGTCAAAGGGACAAATGGTTAACCAAATGTCAAAGGGACAAATGGCTAACCAAGTTCCCAAAATTGGGAACTCATAAACTGAATTAAAAAGGGACAAATGGTTAACCAAAAGTCAATGGGACAAATGGTTAACCAAATGTCAAAGGGACAAATGGTTAACCAAGTTCCCAAAATTGGGAACTCATAAACTGAATTAAAAAGGGACAAATGGTTAACCAAAAGTCAATGTGACAAATGGTGAACCAAAGTCCCAAAAGTGGGAACTCATTAACTGAAATTTCAATGGGACAAATGGTTAACCAAATGTCAAAGGGACAAATGGTTAACCAAAGTCCCCAAAGTGGGAACTCATGAACTGAAATAAAAAGGGACAAATGGTTAACCAAATGTCAAAGGGACAAATGGTGAACCAAAGTCCTAAAAGTGGGAACTCATTAACTGAAATAAAAAGGGACAAATGGTTAACCAAATGTCAAAGGGACAAATGGTTAACCAAATGTCACAGTGACAAATGGTCAACCAAAGTCCCAAAAGTGGGAACTCATTAACTGAAATTTCATAGGGACAAATGGTTAACCAAATGTCAATGGGACAAATGGTTAACCAAATTTCCAAGGAACAAATGGTTAACCAAAGTCCCAAAAGTGGGAACTCATTAACTGAAATAAATAGGGACAAATGGTTAACCAAAAGTCAATGGGACAAATGGGTAACCAAATGTCAAAGGGACAAATGGTCAACCAAAGTCCCAAAAGTGGGAACTCATTAACTGAAATTTCATAGGGACAAATGGTTAACCAAATGTCAATGGGACAAATGGTTAACCAAATTTCCAAGGAACAAATGGTTAACCAAAGTCCCAAAAGTGGGAACTCATTAACTGAATCAAAAACGGACAAATGGTTAACCAAAAGTCAATGGGACAAATGGTTAACCAAATGTCAAAGGGACAAGTGGTCAACCAAAGTCCCAAAAGTGAGAACTCAGTAACTGAAATTTCATAGGGACAAATGGTTAACCAAATGTCAATGGGACAAATGGTTAACCAAAAGTCAATGTGACAAATGGTTAACCAAATGTCAAAGGGACAAATGGTTAACCAAAGTCCCAAAAGTGGGAACTCATGAACTGAAATAAATAGGGACAAATGGTTAACCAAATGTCAAAGGGACAAATGGTCAACCAAATGTCAAAGGGACAAATGGTTAACCAAGGTCCCAAAATTGGGAACTCATTAACTGAAATAAAAAGGGACAAATGGTTAACCAAAAGTCAATGGGACAAATGGTTAACCAAATGTCAAAGGGACAAATGGTTAACCAAAGTCCCCAAAGTGGGAACTCATTAACTGAAATAAAAAGGGACAAAATGGTTAACCAAATGTCAATGGGACAAATGGTAACCAAATGTCAAAGGGACAAATGGTTAACCAAAGTCCCCAAAGTGGGAACTCATTAACTGAAATAAAAAGGGACAAATGGTTAACCAAATGTCAATGTGACAAATGGTTAACCAAATGTCAAAGGGACAAATGGTTAACCAAAGTCCCAAAGTGGGAACTCATTAACTGAAATAAAAAGGGACAAATGGTTAGCCAAATGTTCATAGGGACAAATGGTTAACCAAATGTCAATGGGACAAATGGTTAACCAAAAGTCAATGTGACAAATGGCTAACCAAATGTCAAAGGGACAAATGGTTAACCAAAGTCCCAAAATTGGGAACTCATTAACTGAAATAAAAAGGGACAAATGGTTAACCAAATGTCAAAGGGACAAATGGTTAACCAAATGTCAAAGGGACAAATGGTTAACCAAAGTCCCAAAAGTGGGAACTCATTAACTGAAATTTCATAGGGACAAATGGTTAGCCAAATGTCAATGGGACAAATGGTTAACCAAATGTCAAAGGGACAAATGGTTAACCAAAGTCCCAAAAGTGGGAACTCATTAACTGAAATTTCAATGGGACAAATGGTTAACCAAAAGTCAATGTGACAAATGGTTAACCAAATGTCAAAGGGACAAATGGTTAACCAAAGTCCCAAAAGTGGGAACTCATTAACTGAAATAAAAAGGGACAAATGGTTAACCAAATGTCAAAGGGACAAATGAAATGGGTAACCAAAGTCCCAAAAGTGGGAACTCATTAACTGAATTAAAAAGGGACAAATGGTTAACCAAAAGTCAATGTGACAAATGGTTAACCAAATGTCAAAGGGTCAAATGGTTAACCAAAAGACAAAATTGGGAACTCATTAACTGAATTAAAAAGGGACAAATGGTGAACCAAAAGTCAATGTGACAAATGGTTAACCAAATGTCAAAGGGACAAATGGTTAACCAAAGTCCCAAAAGTGGGAACTCATTAACTGAATTAAAAACGGACAAATGGTTAACCAACAGTCAATGGGACAAATGGTTAACCAAATGTCAAAGGGACAAATGGTCAACCAAAGTCCCAAAATTGGGTACTCATTAACTGAAATTTCATAGGGACAAATGGTTAACCAAATGTCAATGGGACAAATGGTTAACCAAATTTCCAAGGAACAAATGGGTAACCAAAGTCCCAAAAGTGGGAACTCATTAACTGAAATAAATAGGGACAAATGGTTAACCAAAAGTCAATGGGACAAATGGTTAACCAAATGTCAAAGGGACAAATGGTCAACCAAAGTCCCAAAAGTGGGAACTCATTAACTGAAATTTCATAGGGACAAATGGTTAACCAAATGTCAATGGGACAAATGGTTAACCAAAAGTCAATGTGACAAATGGTGAACCAAAAGTCAATGTGACAAATGGTTAACCAAATTTCCAAGGAACAAATGGTTAACCAAAGTCCCAAAATTGGGAACTCATTAACTGAAATTTCAAATAGACAAATGGTTAACCAAATGTCAATGGGACAAATGGGTAACCAAAGTCCCCAAAGTGGGAACTCAGTAACTGAAATAAACAGGGACAAATGGTTAACCAAATGTCAATGGGACAAATGGTTAACCAAATGTCAAAGGGACAAATGGTTAACCAAAGTCCCAAAATTGGGAACTCATTAACTGAATTAAAAAGTGATAAATGGTTAACCAAAAGTCAATGGGACAAATGGTTAACCAAAGTCCCAAAATTGGGAACTCATTAACTGAATTAAAAAGGGACAAATGGTTAACCAAAAGTCAATGTGGCCAAAAAGTGGGAACTCATTAACTGAATTAAAAAGGAAAATGGTTAACCAAAAGTCAATGTGACAAATGGTTAACCAAATGTCAAAGGGTCAAATGGTTAACCAAAATGACAAAATTGTGGAATCATTAACTGAATTAAAAAGGGACAAATGGTCAACCAAAAGTCTATGTGACAAATGGTTAACCAAATGTCAAAGGGACAATGGTTACCAAAGTCCCAAAATGGGTACTCATTAACTGAAATAAAAAGGGACAAATGGTTAACCAAAAGTCAAAGTGACAAATGGTTAACCAAATGTCAAAGTGACAAATGGTTAACCAAATGTCAAAGGGACAAATGGTTAACCAAAGTCCCAAAATTGGGAACTCAGTAACTGAAATAAAAAGGGACAAATGGTTAACCAAAAGTCAATGTGACAAATGGTTAACCAAATGTCAAAGGGACAAATGGTTAACCAAAGTCCCAAAATTGGGAACTCATTAACTGAATTAAAAAGGGACAAATGGTTAACCAAAAGTCAATGGGACAAATGGTTAACCAAAAGTCAATGTGACAAATGGTTAACCAAAAGTCAATGTGACAAATGGTTAACCAAATGTCAAAGGGACAAATGGTTAACCAAAGTCCAAAAGTGGGAACTCATTAACTGAAATAAAAAGGGACAAATGGTTAACCAAAAGTCAATGTGACAAATGGTTAACCAAATGTCAAAGGGACAAATGGTTAACCAAAGTCCCAAAAGTGGGAACTCATTAACTGAATTAAAGGGACAAATGTTCAACCAAAGGTCAATGGGACAAATGGTTAACCAAATGTCAAAGGGACAAATGGTTAACCAAAGTCCCAAAAGTGGGAACTCATTAACTGAAATTAAAAAGGGACAAATGGGTGAACCAAAAGTCAATGGGACAAATGGTTAACCAAATGTCAAAGGGACAAATGGTAACCAAAGTCCCAAAATTGGGAACTCATTAACTGAATTAAAAAGGGACAAATGGTTAACCAAAAGTCAATGTGACAAATGGTTAACCAAATGTCAAAGGGACAAATGGTTAACCAAAGTCCCAAAAATTGGGAACTCATTAACTGAATTAATAGGACAAATGGTTAACCAAAAGTCAATGTGACAAATGGTTAACCAAAAGTCAAAGTGACAAATGGTTAACCAAAATGTCAAAGGGACAAATGGTTAACCAAAGTCCCAAAAATGGGAACTCATTAACTGAAATAAAAAGGGACAAATGGTTAACCAAATGTCAAAGGGACAAATGGTTAACCAAATGTCAAAGGGACAAATGGTTAACCAAAGTCCCAAAATTGGGAACTCATTAACTGAAATAAAAAGGGACAAATGGTTAACCAAAAGTCAATGTGACAAATGGTTAACCAAATGTCAAAGGGACAAATGGTTAACCAAAGTCCCAAAAGTGGGAACTCATTAACTGAAATTAAAAGGGACAAATGGTTAACCAAAAGTCAATGGACAAATGGTTAACCAAATGTCAAAGGGACAAATGGTTAACCAAAGTCCCAAAAGTGGGAACTCATTAACTGAATTAAAAAGGGACAAATGGTTAACCAAAAGTCAATGTGACAAATGGTTAACCAAATGTCAAAGGGACAAATGGTTAACCAAAGTCCCAAAAGTGGGAACTCATTAACTGAATTAAAAAGGGACAAATGGTTAACCAAAGTCAATGGGACAAATGGTTAACCAAATGTCAAAGGGACAAATGGTTAACCAAAGTCCCAAAAGGGGAACTCATTAACTGAAATAAAAAGGACAAATGGTTAACCAAAAGTCAATGTGACAAATGGTTAACCAATGTCAAAGGGACAAATGGTTAACCAAAGTCCCAAAAGTGGGAACTCATTAACTGAAATAAAAAGGGACAAATGGTTAACCAAAAGTCAATGGGACAAATGGTTAACCAAATGTCAAAGGGACAAATGGTTAACCAAAGTCCCAAAAGTGGGAACTCATTAACTGAAATAAAAAGGGACAAATGGTTAACCAAAAGTCAATGTGACAAATGGTTAACCAAATGTCAAAGTGACAAATGGTTAACCAAATGTCAAAGGGACAAATGGTTAACCAAAGTCCCAAAAGTGGGAACTCATTAACTGAAATAAAAGGGACAAAAGACAATGGTTAACCAAAAGTCAATGTGACAAATGGTTAACCAAATGTCAAAGGGACAAATGGTAACCAAAGTCCCAAAATTGGGAACTCATTAACTGAAATAAAAAGGGCAAATGGTTAACCAAAAGTCAATGTGACAAATGGTTAACCAAATGTCAAAGGGACAAATGGTTAACCAAAGTCCCAAAATTGGGAACTCATTAACTGAATTAAAAAGGGACAAATGGTTAACCAAAAGTCAATGTGACAAATGGTTAACCAATGTCAAAGGGACAAATGGTTAACCAAAGTCCCAAAATTGGGAACTCATTAACTGAAATAAAAAGGAACAAATGGTTAACCAAAAGTCAAAGTGACAAATGGTTAACCAAATGTCAAAGTGACAAATGGTTAACCAAATGTCAAAGGGACAAATGGTTAACCAAAGTCCCAAAATTGGGAACTCAGTAACTGAAATAAAAAGGGACAAATGGTTAACCAAAAGTCAATGTGACAAATGGTTAACCAAATGTCAAAGGGACAAATGGTTAACCAAGGTCCCAAAATTGGGAACTCATTAACTGAATTAAAAAGGGACAAATGGTTAACCAAAAGTCAATGTGACAAATGGTTAACCAAATGTCAAAGGGACAAATGGTTAACCAAAGTCCCAAAATTGGGAACTCATTAACTGAATTAAAAAGGGACAAATGGTTAACCAAAAGTCAATGTGACAAATGGTTAACCAAATGTCAAAGGGACAAATGGTTAACCAAAGTCCCAAAATTGGGAACTCATTAACTGAATTAAAAAGTGATAAATGGTTAACCAAAAGTCAATGTGACAAATGGTTAACCAAAGTCCCAAAATTGGGTACTCATTAACTGAAATAAAAAGGGGCAAATGGTTAACCAAAAGTCAATGGGACAGATGGTTAACCAAATGTCAAAGGGACAAATGGTTAACCAAAGTCCCAAAATTGGAAACTCATTAACTGAATTAAAAAGTGATAAATGGTTAACCAAAAGTCAATGTGACAAATGGTTAACCAAATGTCAAAGGGACAAATGGTTAACCAAGGTCCCAAAATTGGGAACTCATTAACTGAATTAAAAAGGGACAAATGGTTAACCAAAAGTCAATGGGACAAATGGTTAACCAAATGTCAAAGGGACAAATGGTCAACCAAAGTCCCAAAAGTGGGAACTCATTAACTGAAATTCATAGGGACAAATGGTTAACCAAATGTCAATAGGACAAATGGTGAACCAAATTTCCAAGGAACAAATGGTTAACCAAAGTCCCAAAAGTGGGAACTCATTAACTGAAATTTCAAATAGACAAATGGTTAACCAAATGTCAATGGGACAAATGGTTAACCAAATGTCAGTGGGACAAATGGTTAACCAAATGTCAAAGGGACAAATTCTATACCCTTTTTGGATGGACATTTGATGCCATTTGTGCCCGTTTTTCGGCTTTTTGGTCGGGCTTAAAAAACGGCAGCCTGACGCCCGGCCGAGGCCGGGGATACGGCCCCCTGACGTCAGGGAGCGTTTCCGAAGCGATGGAGGCCGAGAGACCCGATTTGAGGCAAAAAAAATTTTTTTTCCGAAATCGGCCGAAAATTTTAAAAAATTTTCCTGGCCCCCGGCCGGGGCGGCATTCGAGTGGGCTCGGAAAGCCGAGTCGAACGCTGGCAAAACCGCATGTCTCCGACGCGGGAGAGCGGAGATATGAGTGTTCAAAGTTGTACCGGAAGTCCTAAGGGACCGGAAGTGGCCGCCGTACCGGGGCCTCGGTTGATGATTTCCCGCTGGGGGAAGCGAATTGCTCCCGCTAAATTGACAAGTGTCATTTCTGGCAGGTGTTCGGAAGCCTGGTTTATGAGTTGGGGAGCGGCAAATCATAAACTGGATCGGAAGTTTTAATGGGGAAAAAAAAATTTGCCATTTGCGGCGATTTGAGTGCTCCTGGTCGGATCGAGTTGGCGGTTCGACCCGCTGATTTGACACTTGTCATTTCTGGGGGGGGGGGTTGGCGGGGTACCTGCAGAATGGTAGGAGGTGGCATTTCGAGACTTGGTCTGTTTTCCAAATGACTGTCTAGCGCCTCCAGGTCTGCGGAGACCGACCCGGGCTGCCGTCCGACCGACTTTTAACCCTTTTTGGATGAAAATTATTTTCCATTTTTCTCCATTTTTCGGGTTTTTGGGTCGGTCTTAGAAAACGGCGGCCTGACGCCCGGCGGAGACCGGGACTTCGGCTCCCTTGCGTAAGGGACCGTATCCGAACCGATTGCGGCCGAGAGACCCGAGTTCAGGCCGGGAAATTTTTTTCCCGAAAACGGCCAAAAATAAATAAAAAATTCCCTGGCCGCCGGCCGGGGCGGCGTTCGACTGGGCACGGGAAGCCGCGTCTAACGAGAGCAAAACCGCTTGGCTCCGACGCCGGAGTGCGGAGATACGGCCGTTCGAAGTTGGTCACGGAAGTCCGATGGGACCGGATTCGGCCGCCTGACCGGGGCCTCGGGTGCTGCTTTCCCGCATGAGCCAGCGAGTTGCTCCCGGCGAATGGTCATGTGCAATTGTTGGCAAGTGTCGAATAGCGACTTTGATGGTGGGAAATCATTAACCAGACGGAAGTTTGGCTGTGAAAACCAAATGGCCCTTTGCGGGGATTTGGGTGCTCCTGGTCGGATCGAGGTGGCCGTCGACCCGCTGATTTGACACTTGTCATTTCTGGGGGGGGGGGTTGGCGGGGTACCTGCAGAATGGTAGGAGGTGGCATTTCGAGACTTGGTCTGTTTCCCAGAAGACAGTCTAGCGCCTCCAGGTCTGCGGAGACCGACCCGGGCTGCCGTCCGACCGACTTTTAACCCTTTTTGGCCGGAAATTATTTTCCATTTTCGGCCATTTTTCGGGTTTTTTGGTCGGTCTTAGAAAACGGCGGCCTGACGCCTGGCAGAGGCGGGGGCTTCGGCTCCCTTGCGTAAGGGACCGTATCCGACCCTATTCAGCCCCGAAAATGGATCCAAAGTCGGCCGATAGACCCGAGTTCAGGTCCGGGGAGGCCCCGGCGCCTAACTCATTAACCAAAAATGAAAGACTTGGTTTGCTGGAGAGACTAAGTCCCGGGCTGGGCACATCATTAACCAGTAAAAGGTTTTGGTTGCTGCAGAGACTAAGTCCCGGGCTGGGCACCTCATTAACCAAATTGAAAAAAGCCGGGCTGAATTTGGACCCGGGTCAACTCATTAACCAAAAATGAAAGACTTGGTTTGCTGGAGAGACTAAGTCCCGGGCTGGGCACATCATTAACCAGTAAAAGGTTTTGGTTGCTGCAGAGACTAAGTCCCGGGCTGGGCACCTCATTAACCAAATTGAAAAAAGCCGGGCTGAATTTGGAGCCGGGTCAACTCATTAACCAAAAATGAAAGACT
>JASTWF010001006.1:128257-137257 GCA_030390025.1 Squalus acanthias
GACTTTTAGTTTTCAGTTAACCATTTGCCCCGGTTTGGCTGGGCGGCAGTCAAACGCCTGTCGTTTCGGCCTGGCGTGTCCGATTTCGGTCGGACATGGCTGCTTGGACAGCCCCGGCCCCGGCGCACACTATATTGCTGCGCTGGCCCCGGACGAGTCGGGGGAAAGTGTCGGAGTCCCGTGCCGCCTGCCGGGCCCTCGGTCACAGGCCGGTTATCGGGTATAACTTCGGGCAGCAATGTCGGATGCGGACCGGGACAAGGGCGCCTGAATCGGCTTGCGGGGCTGCACAAGCCAGTACCGGCCTGGTGCAGCTGCGCCTTTGCCCGGCCGAGTGACGGCAGTCGGGCTGCAGACCGCTTTCCGACAGCTGAGTCGGCGGGCCGGCGAGCGACGTTGCTGGCCGAGCGGCCTGGGCAGGCCGGGGGCAAGGGGCATCCAGCGATACCAGAACGGTGTCGGTGCGACACCGGGAAGCCGGGTGCCGAACGCTCCGAAGCCAGCCTGGGTAATTCCCGTTTAAAACGACGGGAATGAGTGCTGCCCTCAGGTGGTGGAATCCTGCCATTGCAGCTTTTCGTATACAATTTACCCGTTCAGCCCCGGTCGGCGGGGCGGCAGTCAAACGCCTGTCCTTCAGGCCCGGAGTGTCCGATTTCGGTCGGACATGGCTCGTCGGAAAGCCCCGGCGCCGGCGCACACTATATTGCTGCGCTGGCCCCGGGCGAGTTCGGGAAAGTGTCGGAGGCCCGTGCCGCCTGCCGGGCCGTCGGTCGACAGCCGCTGATCGGGTATAACTTCGGACAGGAATGTCGGATCCGGTCCGGGTCAAGGGCGCCTGAATGGGCTGGCGGCGCTGCACAGGCCAGCACCGACGCGGTCTAGCTGCGCCTCGGCCCGGCCGAGCGACGGCAGTCAGGCTGCAGACCGCTTTCCGACAGCTGAGTCGGCGGGCCGGCGACCGACCTGGCTGGCCGAGCGGCCTGGGCAGGCCGGGGGCAAGGGGCATCCAGCGATACCAGAACGGTGTCGGTGCGACACCGGGAAGCCGGGTGCCGACCGCTCCGAAGCCAGCCTGGGTAATTCCCGTTTAAAACGACGGGAATGAGTGCTGCCCTCAGGTGGTGGAATCCTGCCATTGCAGCTCTTCGTATACAATTAACGTTGGCCCCGGTCGGCGGGGCGCCAGTCAAACGCCTGTCGTTCCGGCCTGGCGTGTCCGATTTCGGTCGGGCATGGCTCGTCGGAAAGCCCCGGCGCCGGCGCACACCATATCGCTGCGCTGGCACCCGGGCGAGTTCGGCAAAGTGTCGTAGGCCCGTGCCGCCTGCCGGGCCGTCGGTCGACGGCCGCTGATCGGGTATAACTTCGAGCAGGAAGGTCGGATCCTCACCGGGTCAACGGCACCTCGATCGGCTTGCGGGGCCCCACAGGCCAGCACCGAACCGGTGTAGCTGCGCCTCGGCCCGGCCGAGCGACGGCAGTCAGGCTGCAGACCGCTTTCCGACTGCTAAATCGGCGGGCCGGCCACCGATCTGAAGGGGGGCGCACCATTTGCGGAAGCCCAGGACAAGGGGCATCGGCCGGTACCAGAAGCGAAGCGGTGGCCCACCGGGGAGCGTGTCGGCCGTGGCCGAAACTCGGCATAGGTGACCACCCCCGCTGGAAAAGGTGCAAAATGCCGCAAAAACCACACGGGGAGGTCGGGCCGAGTGGGAAACGGTCATCTGCAAAGTTGTGAAATTTTTGAACAAAGCCGTCCATACGAACGAAAATTCTTGCAACATTGGCAGACAGAGACGTCGTCGGGTAGTGACAAATGATTAACCAAAAGTCAACGGGACAAATAGTTAACCAAATGTCAAAGGGACAAATGGTTAACCACAGTCTCAAAAGTGAGAACTGATGAACTGAAATGTCAAAGGGAACAAATGGATAACCGAATGTCGAAGGGACGACATTCTATATCCCCTTTTTGGGTGGACATTTCATGCCATTTCTGCCCGTTTTTCGGGTTTGTGTTCGGGCTTGAAAAACGGCCGCCCGACGCCCGGCAGAGGCCGGGAATTCGCCTCCCTTGCGTACCGTACCGATGGAGGCCGAGAGACCCGATTTGAGGCAAAAAAAACATTCTTTTTTGCCGAAATCGGCCGAAATTTTTTTTTTTTTTTTTTTCCCCTGGGCGTCCGCCGTTCAGGCATTCGAGTGAGTACGGGAAGCCGCTTCGAACGCTGGCAAAACCGCTTGTCTCCGACGCCGGAGTGCGGAGATATGGTCGTTCAAAGTTGTTTCTGGTGGTCCGAAGGGGTATCGAATTCGACCGCCTTACCGGGGCTTCGGGTGATGATTTCCCGCTTGGGGAAGCGAATTGCTCCCGGCAAATAGACATATGTGCATTTTCTGACAAGTGTTCCAAACACTTTGTTAGAGAGTTGCCGGGTGGGAACTCATATGAACCAAAGTGTCAATGGGACAGACAAATGGTTAACCAAAGTCTCAAAGTGATCGATCAATGATCCATGCAAATTAACAAGTGACAAATGGTTAACCAAAATGTCAAAGGGACAAATGAGTAACCAAAAGTCTCAAAAGTGGGAACTGATGCAGTGAAATGTCAAAGGGACGAATGGATAACCCAATGTCAAAGGGAAGACACTCTATATACCCTTTTTGGATGGACATTTCATGCCATTTTTGCCCGTTTTTCGGGTTTGTGTTCGGGCTTGAAAAACGGCCGCCCGAGGCCGGGAAATCGCCTCCCTTGCGTAAGGGACCGTATCCGTACCGATGGAGGCCGAGAGACCCGATTTCAGGCCAAAAATTTTTTTTTGCCGAAATCGGCCGAAATTTTTTTTTTTTCTCCTGGGCGTCCGCCGTTCAGGCATTCGTGAGAGCACGGGAAGCCGCGTCGAACGCTGCCAAAACCGCTTGTCTCCGACGCCGGAGTGCGGAGATATGAGCGTTTGTCGCTGGACCGGAAGTCCGACGGGACCGGAAGTGCCCACCCCACCGGGGCTTCGGGTGATGATTTCCCGCTGGGGGAAGCGAATTGCTCCCGACAAATGGGCAAGCGCCTTTTCTGGCAGTCCGGGCTGCCGTCCCACCGACTTTTAAGCCTGTTCGGCTGGAAATTTATTGCCATTTTCGGGGCCGTCTTTCGGGTGGTTGGTGGGGCGACACAAACGGCAGCCTGCCGCCTGGCAGAGGCCGGGGATTCGGCTCCCTGGCGTCAGGGACCGTCTCGGAACCGACGGAGGCCGAGAGACCCGATTTCAGGCAAAAAAAAATTTTTTCCCGAAATCGGCCGAAAATTTTAAAAAATTTTCATGGCCTCCGGCCGGGGTGGCATTCGACGAGGCTCGGAAAGCCGCGTCGAACGCTGGCAAAACCGCTTGTCTCCGACGCCGGAGTGCGGAGATATGGTCGTTCAAAGTTGTTTCTGGAGGTCCGAAGGGGTCGGGTTCGGCCGCCTTACCGGGACTTCGGGTGATGATTTCCCGCAGGGGCAAGCAAATCGCTCCCGGCAAATAGACATAGGTGCATTTTCTGACAAGTGTTCCAAACACTGGTTAACGAGTTGCCGGGTGGGAACTCATTCACTGAAATGTCAAAGGAACAAATGGTTAACCAAATGAGGAGGACAAATGGTTAACCAAATGTCAAAGGGACAAATGTGAACCAAATGTCAAAGGGACAAATGGTGAACCAAAGTCCCAAAAGTGGGAACTCAGTACTGAAATAAAAAGGGACAAATGGTTAACCAAATGTCAAAGGGACAAATGGTTAACCAAATGTCAAAGGGACAAATGGTTAACCAAGGTCCCAAAATTGGGAACTCATTAACTGAAATAAAAAGGGACAAATGGTTAACCAAATGTCAAAGGACAAATGGTGAACCAAAGTCCTAAAAGTGGGAACTCATTAACTGAAATAAAAAGGGACAAATGGTTAACCAAATGTCAAAGGGACAAATGGTTAACCAAATGTCAAAGGGACCAAATGGCTAACCAAGTTCCCAAAATTGGGAACTCATAAACTGAATTAAAAAGGGACAAATGGTTAACCAAAAGTCAATGGGACAAATGGTTAACCAAATGTCAAAGGGACAAATGGTTAACCAAGTTCCAAAATTGGGAACTCATAAACTGAATTAAAAAGGGACAAATGGTTAACCAAAAGTCAATGGGACAAATGGTTAACCAAATGTCAAAGGGACAAATGGTTAACCAAGTTCCCAAAATGGGAACTCATAAACTGAATTAAAAGGGACAAATGGTTAACCAAAAGTCAATGTGACAAATGGTGAACCAAAGTCCCAAAAGTGGGAACTCATTAACTGAAATTTCAATGGGACAAATGGTTAACCAAATGTCAAAGGGACAAATGGTTAACCAAAGTCCCCAAAGTGGGAACTCATGAACTGAAATAAAAAGGGACAAATGGTTAACCAAATGTCAAAGGGACAAATGGTGAACCAAAGTCCTAAAAGTGGGAACTCATTAACTGAAATAAAAAGGGACAAATGGTTAACCAAATGTCAAAGGGACAAATGGTTAACCAAATGTCACAGGGACAAGTGGTCAACCAAAGTCCCAAAAGTGAGAACTCAGTAACTGAAATTTCATAGGGACAAATGGTTAACCAAATGTCAATGGGACAAATGGTTAACCGAATGTCAAAGGGACAAATGGTTAACCAAAGTCCCAAAATTGGGAACTCATTAACTGAATTAAAAAGGGACAAATGGTTAACCAAATGTCAATGGGACAAATGGTTAACCAAATGTCAAAGGGACAAATGGTTAACCAAAGTCCCAAAATTGGGAACTCATTAACTGAATTAAAAAGGGACAAATGGTTAACCAAATGTCAATGGGACAAATGGTTAACCAAATGTCAAAGGGACAAATGGTTAACCAAAGTCCCAAAAGTGGGAACTCATTAACTGAATTAAAAAGGGACAAATGGTTAACCAAAAGTCAATGGGACAAATGGTTAACCAAATGTCAAAGGGACAAATGGTTAACCAAAGTCCCAAAAGTGGGAACTCATTAACTGAAATTAATAGGGACAAATGGTTAACCAAAAGTCAATGTGACAAATGGTTAACCAAATGTCAAAGGGACAAATGGTTAACCAAAGTCCCAAAAGTGGGAACTCATTAACTGAAATAAATAGGGACAAATGGTTAACCAAATGTCAATGGGACAAATGGTTAACCAAATGTCAAAGGGACAAATGGTTAACCAAAGTCCCAAAATTGGGAACTCATTAACTGAAATAAAAAGGGACAAATGGTTAACCAAAAGTCAATGGGACAAATGGTTAACCAAATGTCAAAGGGACAAATGGTTAACCAAAGTCCCAAAAGTGGGAACTCATTAACTGAATTAAAAAGGGACAAATGGTTAACCAAAAGTCAATGGGACAAATGGTTAACCAAATGTCAAAGGGACAAATGGTTAACCAAAGTCCCAAAATTGGGAACTCATTAACTGAAATAAAAAGGGACAAATGGTTAACCAAAAGTCAATGTGACAAATGGTTAACCAAATGTCAAAGGGACAAATGGTTAACCAAAGTCCCAAAATTGGGAACTCATTAACTGAAATAAAAAGGGACAAATGGTTAACCAAATGTCAAAGGGACAAATGGTGAACCAAAGTCCTAAAAGTGGGAACTCATTAACTGAAATAAAAAGGGACAAATGGTTAACCAAAAGTCAATGTGACAAATGGTTAACCAAATGTCAAAGGGACAAATGGGTAACCAAAGTCCCAAAAGTGGGAACTCATTAACTGAAATTTCATAGGGACAAATGGTTAACCAAATGTCAATGGGACAAATGGTTAACCAAAAGTCAATGTGACAAATGGCTAACCAAATGTCAAAGGGACAAATGGTAACCAAAGTCCCAAAATTGGGAACTCATTAACTGAAATAAAAAGGGACAAATGGTTAACCAAATGTCAAAGGGACAAATGGTTAACCAAATGTCAAAGGGACAAATGGTTAACCAAAGTCCCAAAAGTGGGAACTCATTAACTGAAATTTCATAGGGACAAATGGTTAGCCAAATGTCAATGGGACAAATGGTTAACCAAATGTCAAAGGGACAAATGGTTAACCAAAGTCCCAAAAGTGGGAACTCATTAACTGAAATTTCAATGGGACAAATGGTTAACCAAAAGTCAATGTGACAAATGGTTAACCAAATGTCAAAGGGACAAATGGTTAACCAAAGTCCCAAAAGTGGGAACTCATTAACTGAAATAAAAAGGGACAAATGGTTAACCAAATGTCAAAGGGACAAATGGTTAACCAAAGTCCCAAAAGTGGGAACTCAGTAAGTGAAATTTCAATGGGACAAATGGTTAACCAAAAGTCAATGGGACAAATGGTTAACCAAATGTCAAAGGGACAAATGGTTAACCAAAATGACAAAATTGGGAACTCATTAACTGAATTAAAAAGGGACAAATGGTTAACCAAATGTCAAAGGGACAAATGGTTAACCAAAGTCCCAAAATTGGGTACTTAGTAACTGAAATAAAAAGGGACAAATGGTTAACCAAAAGTCAATGTGACAAATGGTTAACCAAATGTCAAAGGGACAAATGGTTAACCAAGGTCCCAAAAGTGGGAACTCATTAACTGAATTAAAAAGGGACAAATGGTTAACCAAAAGTCAATGGGACAAATGGTTAACCAAATGTCAAAGGGACAAATGGTTAACCAAAGTCCCAAAAGTGGGAACTCATTAACTGAATTAAAAACGGACAAATGGTTAACCAAAAGTCAATGTGACAAATGGTTAACCAAATGTCAAAGGGACAAATGGTTAACCAAAGTCCCAAAATTGGGAACTCATTAACTGAATTAAAAAGGGACAAATGGTTAACCAAAAGTCAATGGGACAAATGGTTAACCAAATGTCAAAGGGACAAATGGTCAACCAAAGTCCCAAAATTGGGAACTCATTAACTGAAATTTCATAGGGACAAATGGTTAACCAAATGTCAATGGGACAAATGGTTAACCAAATGTCAAAGGACAAATGGTTAACCAAAGTCCCAAAAGTGGGAACTCATTAACTGAATTAAAAAGGGACAAATGGTTAACCAAAAGTCAATGTGACAAATGGTTAACCAAATGTCAAAGGGACAAATGGTTAACCAAAGTCCCAAAATTGGGAACTCATTAACTGAAATAAAAAGGGACAAATGGTTAACCAAAAGTCAATGGGACAAATGGTTAACCAAATGTCAAAGGGACAAATGGTTAACCAAAGTCCCAAAATTGGGAACTCATTAACTGAAATAAAAAGGGACAAATGGTTAACCAAAAGTCAATGGGACAAATGGTTAACCAAATGTCAAAGGGACAAATGGTTAACCAAAGTCCCAAAATTGGGAACTCATTAACTGAATTAAAAAGGGACAAATGGTTAACCAAAAGTCAATGGGACAAATGGTTAACCAAAGTCCCAAAATTGGGAACTCATTAACTGAATTAAAAAGGGACAAATGGTTAACCAAAAGTCAATGTGACAAATGGTTAACCAAATGTCAAAGGGACAAATGGTTAACCAAAGTCCCAAAATTGGGTACTCATTAACTGAATTAAAAAGGGACAAATGGTTAACCAAAAGTCAATGTGACAAATGGTTAACCAAATGTCAAAGGGACAAATGGTTAACCAAAGTCCCAAAATTGGGAACTCATTAACTGAAATAAAAAGGAACAAATGGTTAACCAAAAGTCAAAGTGACAAATGGTTAACCAAATGTCAAAGTGACAAATGGTTAACCAAATGTCAAAGGGACAAATGGTTAACCAAAGTCCCAAAATTGGGAACTCAGTAACTGAAATAAAAAGGGACAAATGGTTAACCAAAAGTCAATGTGACAAATGGTTAACCAAATGTCAAAGGGACAAATGGTTAACCAAGGTCCCAAAATTGGGAACTCATTAACTGAATTAAAAAGGGACAAATGGTTAACCAAAAGTCAATGTGACAAATGGTTAACCAAATGTCAAAGGGACAAATGGTTAACCAAAGTCCCAAAATTGGGTACTCATTAACTGAATTAAAAAGGGACAAATGGTTAACCAAAAGTCAATGTGACAAATGGTTAACCAAATGTCAAAGGGACAAATGGTTAACCAAAGTCCCAAAATTGGGAACTCATTAACTGAAATAAAAAGGAACAAATGGTTAACCAAAAGTCAAAGTGACAAATGGTTAACCAAATGTCAAAGTGACAAATGGTTAACCAAATGTCAAAGGGACAAATGGTTAACCAAAGTCCCAAAATTGGGAACTCAGTAACTGAAATAAAAAGGGACAAATGGTTAACCAAAAGTCAATGTGACAAATGGTTAACCAAATGTCAAAGGGACAAATGGTTAACCAAGGTCCCAAAATTGGGAACTCATTAACTGAATTAAAAAGGGACAAATGGTTAACCAAAAGTCAATGGGACAAATGGTTAACCAAAAGTCAATGTGACAAATGGTTAACCAAAAGTCAATGTGACAAATGGTTAACCAAATGTCAAAGGGACAAATGGTTAACCAAAGTCCCAAAAGTGGGAACTCATGAACTGAAATAAGTAGGGACAAATGGTTAACCAAAAGTCAATGTGACAAATGGTTAACCAAATGTCAAAGGGACAAATGGTTAACCAAAGTCCCAAAATTGGGTACTCATTAACTGAATTAAAAAGGGACAAATGGTTAACCAAATGTCAATGTGACAAATGGTTAACCAAATGTCAAAGGGACAAATGGTTAACCAAAGTCCCAAAATTGGGAACTCATTAACTGAAATAAAAAGGGACAAATGGTTAACCAAATGTCAATAGGACAAATGGTGAACCAAATTTCCAAGGAACAAATGGTTAACCAAAGTCCCAAAAGTGGGAACTCATTAACTGAAATTTCAAATAGACAAATGGGTAACCAAATGTCAATGGGACAAATGGTTAACCAAATGTCCA
>JASTWF010001007.1:0-52108 GCA_030390025.1 Squalus acanthias
TGGCACACCGAGCAATCGCACCAAAAATGTCAAAACCCAATCAGATTTTAAAAAACAGACCGTGTCAGTAGATTAGCGTCAACCCGTTATGTGAAAGAGAATTAACGGGTAAAGCCAAGCACAAGGAGCAGGAGGGTGTCAATCAAATATTTAAACAAGAAGTTAACCAACGGACTCCTCAAACAACCGACTGGAAACATGACAGAGCCAGAGACACACTGTCCACACAACATCCCCGAGACCTGACAGAGCCAGAGACACACTGTCCACACAACATCCCCGAGACCTGACAGAGCCAGACACACTGTCCAGAGAACATCCCCGAGACCTGACAGAGCCAGAGACACACTGTCCAGAGAACATCCCCGAGACCTGACAGAGCCAGAGACACACTGTCCACACAACATCCCCGAGACCTGACAGAGCCAGAGACACACTGTCCAGAGAACATCCCCGAGACCTGACAGAGCCAGAGACACACTGTCCACACATCCCCGAGACCTGACAGAGCCAGAGACACACTGTCCAGAGAACATCCCCGAGACCTGACAGAGCCAGAGACACACTGTCCAGAGAACATCCCCGAGACCTGACAGGGCCAGAGATACACTGTCCACACAACATCCCCGAGACCTGACAGAGCCAGAGACACACTGTCCAGACAACATCCCCGAGACCTGACAGAGCCAGAGACACACTGTCCACACAACATCCCCGAGACCTGACAGAGCCAGAGACACACTGTCCACACAACATCCCCGAGACCTGACAGAGCCAGAGATACACTGTCCAGAGAACATCCCCGAGACCTGACAGAGCCAGAGACACTCTGTCCAGAGAACATCCCCGAGACCTGACAGAGCCAGAGACACACTGTCCAGAGAACATCCCCGAGACCTGACAGGGCCAGAGATACACTGTCCACACAACATCCCCGAGACCTGACAGAGCCAGAGACACACTGTCCAGACAACATCCCCGAGACCTGACAGAGCCAGAGACACACTGTCCACACAACATCCCCGAGACCTGACAGAGCCAGAGACACACTGTCCACACAACATCCCCGAGACCTGACAGAGCCAGAGATACACTGTCCAGAGAACATCCCCGAGACCTGACAGAGCCAGAGACACTCTGTCCAGAGAACATCCCCAAGACCTGACAGGGCCAGAGACACACTGTCCAGAGAACATCCCCGAGACCTGACAGAGCCAGAGACACACTGTCCACACAACATCCCCGAGACCTGACAGAGCCAGAGACACACTGTCCAGAGAACATCCCCGAGACCTGACAGAGCCAGAGACACACTGTCCAGAGAACATCCCCGAGACCTGACAGAGCCAGAGACACACTGTCCAGAGAACATCCCCGAGACCTGACAGAGCCAGAGACACACTGTCCTCACAACATCCCCGAGACCTGACAGAGCCAGAGACACACTGTCCAGAGAACATCCCCGAGACCTGACAGAGCCAGAGACACACTGTCCACACAACATCCCCGAGACCTGACAGAGCCAGAGACACACTGTCCAGAGAACATCCCCGAGACCTGACAGAGCCAGAGACACACTGTCCAGAGAACATCCCCGAGACCTGACAGAGCCAGAGACACACTGTCCAGAGAACATCCCCGAGACCTGACAGAGCCAGAGACACACTGTCCACACAACATCCCCGAGACCTGACAGAGCCAGAGACACACTGTCCACACAACATCCCCGAGACCTGACAGAGCCAGAGACACACTGTCCACACAACATCCCCGAGACCTGACAGAGCCAGAGACACACTGTCCAGAGAACATCCCGAGACCTGACAGAGTCAGAGACACACTGTCCAGAGAACATCCCCGAGACCTGACAGAGCCAGAGACACACTGTCCAGAGAACATCCCCGAGACCTGACAGGGCCAGAGACACACTGTCCAGAGAACATCCCCGAGACCTGACAGAGCCAGAGACACACTGTCCACACAACATCCCCGAGACCTGACAGAGCCAGAGACACACTGTCCACACAACATCCCCGAGACCTGACAGAGCCAGAGACACACTGTCCACACAACATCCCCGAGACCTGACAGAGCCAGAGACACACTGTCCAGAGAACATCCCCGAGACCTGACAGAGCCAGAGACACACTGTCCACACAACATCCCCGAGACCTGACAGAGCCAGAGACACACTGTCCACACAACATCCCCGAGACCTGACAGAGCCAGAGACACACTGTCCACACAACATCCCCGAGACCTGACAGAGCCAGAGACACACTGTCCACACAACATCCCCGAGACCTGACAGAGCCAGAGACACACTGTCCACACAACATCCCCGAGACCTGACAGAGCCAGAGACACACTGTCCAGAGAACATCCCCGAGACCTGACAGAGCCAGAGACACACTGTCCACACAACATCCCCGAGACCTGACAGAGCCAGAGACACACTGTCCACACAACATCCCCGAGACCTGACAGAGCCAGAGACACACTGTCCAGAGAACATCCCCAAGACCTGACAGAGACAGAGACACACTGTCCACACAACATCCCCGAGACCTGACAGAGCCAGAGATACACTGTCCAGAGAACATCCCCGAGACCTGACAGAGCCAGAGACACACTGTCCAGAGAACATCCCCGAGACCTGACAGAGCCAGAGACACACTGTCCACACAACATCCCCGAGACCTGACAGAGCCAGAGACACACTGTCCAGAGAACATCCCCGAGACCTGACAGAGCCAGAGATACACTGTCCAGAGAACATCCCCGAGACCTGACAGAGCCAGAGACACACTGTCCAGAGAACATCCCCGAGACCTGACAGAGCCAGAGACACACTGTCCAGAGAACATCCCCGAGACCTGACAGGGCCAGAGACACACTGTCCACACAACATCCCCGAGGCCTGACAGAGCCAGAGACACACTGTCCAGACAACATCCCCGAGACCTGACAGAGCCAGAGACACACTGTCCACACAACATCCCCGAGACCTGACAGAGCCAGAGACACACTGTCCTCACAACATCCCCGAGACCTGACAGGGCCAGAGACACACTGTCCACACAACATCCCCGAGGCCTGACAGAGCCAGAGACACACTGTCCACACAACATCCCCGAGACCTGACAGAGCCAGAGACACACTGTCCAGAGAACATCCCCGAGACCTGACAGAGCCAGAGACACACTGTCCAGAGAACATCCCCGAGACCTGACAGAGCCAGAGACACACTGTCCACACAACATCCCCGAGACCTGACAGAGCCAGAGACACACTGTCCACACAACATCCCCGAGACCTGACAGAGCCAGAGACACACTGTCCAGAGAACATCCCCGAGACCTGACAGAGCCAGAGACACACTGTCCAGAGAACATCCCCGAGACCTGACAGAGCCAGAGACACACTGTCCACACAACATCCCCGAGACCTGACAGAGCCAGAGACACACTGTCCACACAACATCCCCGAGACTTGACAGAGCCAGAGACACACTGTCCAGAGAACATCCCCGAGACCTGACAGAGCCAGAGACACACTGTCCACACAACATCCCCGAGACCTGACAGAGCCAGAGACACACTGTCCAGAGAACATCCCCGAGACCTGACAGAGCCAGAGACACACTGTCCACACAACATCCCCGAGACCTGACAGAGCCAGAGACACACTGTCCAGAGAACATCCCCGAGACCTGACAGAGCCAGAGACACACTGTCCAGAGAACATCCCCGAGACCTGACAGAGCCAGAGACACACTGTCCACACAACATCCCCGAGACCTGACAGAGCCAGAGACACACTGTCCAGAGAACATCCCCGAGACCTGACAGAGCCAGAGACACACTGTCCAGAGAACATCCCCGAGACCTGACAGAGCCAGAGACACACTGTCCAGAGAACATCCCCGAGACCTGACAGGGCCAGAGACACACTGTCCACACAACATCCCCGAGGCCTGACAGAGCCAGAGACACACTGTCCAGACAACATCCCCGAGACCTGACAGAGCCAGAGACACACTGTCCACACAACATCCCCGAGACCTGACAGAGCCAGAGACACACTGTCCTCACAACATCCCCGAGACCTGACAGGGCCAGAGACACACTGTCCACACAACATCCCCGAGGCCTGACAGAGCCAGAGACACACTGTCCACACAACATCCCCGAGACCTGACAGAGCCAGAGACACACTGTCCAGAGAACATCCCCGAGACCTGACAGAGCCAGAGACACACTGTCCAGAGAACATCCCCGAGACCTGACAGAGCCAGAGACACACTGTCCACACAACATCCCCGAGACCTGACAGAGCCAGAGACACACTGTCCACACAACATCCCCGAGACCTGACAGAGCCAGAGACACACTGTCCAGAGAACATCCCCGAGACCTGACAGAGCCAGAGACACACTGTCCAGAGAACATCCCCGAGACCTGACAGAGCCAGAGACACACTGTCCACACAACATCCCCGAGACCTGACAGAGCCAGAGACACACTGTCCACACAACATCCCCGAGACTTGACAGAGCCAGAGACACACTGTCCAGAGAACATCCCCGAGACCTGACAGAGCCAGAGACACACTGTCCACACAACATCCCCGAGACCTGACAGAGCCAGAGACACACTGTCCAGAGAACATCCCCGAGACCTGACAGAGCCAGAGACACACTGTCCACACAACATCCCCGAGACCTGACAGAGCCAGAGACACACTGTCCACACAACATCCCCGAGACCTGACAGAGCCAGAGACACACTGTCCAGAGAACATCCCCGAGACCTGACAGAGCCAGAGACACACTGTCCACACAACATCCCCGAGACCTGACAGAGCCAGAGACACACTGTCCACACAACATCCCCGAGACCTGACAGAGCCAGAGACACACTGTCCACACAACATCCCCGAGACCTGACAGAGCCAGAGACACACTGTCCAGAGAACATCCCCGAGACCTGACAGAGCCAGAGACACACTGTCCAGAGAACATCCCCGAGACCTGACAGAGCCAGAGACACACTGTCCACACAACATCCCCGAGACCTGACAGAGCCAGAGACACACTGTCCACACAACATCCCCGAGACCTGACAGAGCCAGAGACACACTGTCCAGACAACATCCCCGAGACCTGACAGAGCCAGAGACACACTGTCCAGAGAACATCCCCGAGACCTGACAGAGCCAGAGACACACTGTCCACACAACATCCCCGAGACCTGACAGGGCCAGAGACACACTGTCCACACAACATCCCCGAGACCTGACAGAGCCAGAGACACACTGTCCAGAGAACATCCCCGAGACCTGACAGAGCCAGAGATACACTGTCCAGAGAACATCCCCGAGACCTGACAGAGCCAGAGACACACTGTCCAGAGAACATCCCCGAGACCTGACAGAGCCAGAGACACACTGTCCAGAGAACATCCCCGAGACCTGACAGGGCCAGAGACACACTGTCCACACAACATCCCCGAGGCCTGACAGAGCCAGAGACACACTGTCCAGACAACATCCCCGAGACCTGACAGAGCCAGAGACACACTGTCCACACAACATCCCCGAGACCTGACAGAGCCAGAGACACACTGTCCTCACAACATCCCCGAGACCTGACAGGGCCAGAGACACACTGTCCACACAACATCCCCGAGGCCTGACAGAGCCAGAGACACACTGTCCACACAACATCCCCGAGACCTGACAGAGCCAGAGACACACTGTCCAGAGAACATCCCCGAGACCTGACAGAGCCAGAGACACACTGTCCAGAGAACATCCCCGAGACCTGACAGAGCCAGAGACACACTGTCCACACAACATCCCCGAGACCTGACAGAGCCAGAGACACACTGTCCACACAACATCCCCGAGACCTGACAGAGCCAGAGACACACTGTCCACACAACATCCCCGAGACCTGACAGAGCCAGAGACACACTGTCCACACAACATCCCCGAGACCTGACAGAGCCAGAGACACACTGTCCAGAGAACATCCCCGAGACCTGACAGAGCCAGAGACACACTGTCCACACAACATCCCCGAGACCTGACAGAGCCAGAGACACACTGTCCACACAACATCCCCGAGACCTGACAGAGCCAGAGACACACTGTCCAGAGAACATCCCCGAGACCTGACAGAGCCAGAGACACACTGTCCACACAACATCCCCGAGACCTGACAGAGCCAGAGACACACTGTCCACACAACATCCCCGAGACCTGACAGAGCCAGAGACACACTGTCCACACAACATCCCCGAGACCTGACAGAGCCAGAGACACACTGTCCACACAACATCCCCGAGACCTGACAGAGCCAGAGACACACTGTCCAGAGAACATCCCCGAGACCTGACGAACATCCCCGAGACCTGACAGAGACAGAGACACACTGTCCACACAACATCCCCGAGACCTGACAGAGCCAGAGACACACTGTCCACACAACATCCCCGAGACCTGACAGAGCCAGAGACACACTGTCCAGAGAACATCCCCGAGACCTGACAGAGACAGAGACACACTGTCCACACAACATCCCCGAGACCTGACAGAGCCAGAGACACACTGTCCACACAACATCCCCGAGACCTGACAGAGCCAGAGACACACTGTCCAGAGAACATCCCCGAGACCTGACAGAGACAGAGACACACTGTCCACACAACATCCCCGAGACCTGACAGAGCCAGAGACACACTGTCCACACAACATCCCCGAGACCTGACAGAGCCAGAGACACACTGTCCAGAGAACATCCCCGAGACCTGACAGAGCCAGAGACACACTGTCCACACAACATCCCCGAGACCTGACAGGGCCAGAGACACACTGTCCACACAACATCCCCGAGACCTGACAGAGCCAGAGACACACTGTCCAGAGAACATCCCCGAGACCTGACAGAGCCAGAGACACACTGTCCAGAGAACATCCCCGAGACCTGACAGAGCCAGAGACACACTGTCCACACAACATCCCCGAGACCTGACAGAGCCAGAGACACACTGTCCACACAACATCCCCGAGACCTGACAGAGCCAGAGACACACTGTCCAGACAACATCCCCGAGACCTGACAGAGCCAGAGACACACTGTCCACACAACATCCCCGAGACTTGACAGAGCCAGAGACACACTGTCCACACAACATCCCCGAGACCTGACAGAGCCAGAGACACACTGTCCAGAGAACATCCCCGAGACCTGACAGAGCCAGAGACACACTGTCCAGAGAACATCCCCGAGACCTGACAGAGCCAGAGACACACTGTCCACACAACATCCCCGAGCGGCCAGAGAGGTTCCAGCCGGTGAAAGTGAAGCTCGCCAAAGCCGCCAACCTCACTCCGCCACAAGATATCGAGAGCAGCAATTCTTCATGGCAGGAGGCGAACTATGGAGAACCGGCGGAGGCTGTGAGCCTGTCTGACTCTGACCGAGACTGGGAGTGAGAGGAGCAAACTCCGGGTCCACCTGGCTTCTTCTTCAACAGTTTGCCCAGTGTTTGAATCACCTCCCCGAGCTGTTTGCTCAATCAATTCTTCTTCTTCGCGACCTACGCCAAAACTCACCCCAAGCAGTGAGGAGACCTGCGCCAGTAGTTAGAAACAACGGAAGAGCTGGCAGGCATTGGCCTGGGAATCTGGTACATTCCCAGGGCGTCCCTGTCTGAGAGTGTGTGTGTGTGGAGTTGTTGAACTTTCCTGGCCCACAAATCTTGAACAAGTGCAAGTATTGCATTAGTTTTGAAAGTCTGTCTTGAGAAAGTGTCTGTGTGATTGTTTCCTACTCTCAACGCCACCCTGTGTTCTGTTCAGAGAGCTCAAAGCCGCTTAACCCTCTCGGCGAGGCAACATCCGTGGAGAGAGAAACAGAGTTAACTCAGGTCGATGACACTTCATCAGAACTGGAAAAAAGCAGGCCTGCTTTTCTCTCAGATCTGACGAAGGGTCTTGGACCTGAAGCGTTAACTCTGTTTCTCTCTCCAGGATGCTGCCTCGCCTGCTGAGTTTTTCCAGCGTTTTCTGTTGTTATTTCAGTTTTGCAGCAGCAGCAGTATTTTGCTATTGTAACCCTCTGGGCTTGTCTTTGACGAGTATGTAGTATTTTAAGCATTTTAATCAATGCCTTCTCTATAAGCACATGCTGCTTTAAGTTCGTCAATTGTTTTCTGGGTGTCTTATTCTGCAGATACTTTGAGTCATGTTTTTGGTTGTGAACTGAGACAAGGATACGGCAAATGGAATATAATGTGGAGAAATGTGAAGTTCTCCACTTTGGTAGGAAAAATAGAAAAGCAGAGTATTTTTTAAATGGTGAGAGATTGGGAAATATTGGTGTTAGCATGGAAGTTAGGAGCAGGAGTAGGCCATTCGGCCCCTCGAGCCTGCTCCACCATTCATGGCTGATCATCCAAATTCAGTACCCTGTCCCTGCTTTCTCCCCATATCCCTTGATCCCTTTAGCCTTAAGAAATATATCTAACTCCTTCTTGAATATATTTACTGACTTGGCCTCAACTGCCTTCTGTGGTAGAGAATTCCACAGGTTCACCACTCTCTGGGTGAAGAAATTCCTCCTCATCTCAGTCCTAAATGGCTTACCCCTTATCCTTAGACTGTGACCCCTGGTTCTGGACTCCCCCGCCATCGGGACCATCCTTCCTGCATCTAGTCTGTCTCGTCCTGTTAGAATTTTATAAGTTTCAATGAGATCCCCTCTCATTCTTCGAAACTCTGGCGAATATAAGCTGAGACAGATTAAATAATGTAACGCACCCAGTCCTCACCATTGCTAGTTGGAATATCACGCGAGGGGATTCGCTCACCCACCCGCCATATAATTAACCCATAAACTGCAGCTCAAAACTCGGCTGCCCGTGTCCTAACTCGCACCAAGTCCCGTTCACCCATCACCCACTGTGCTCGCTGACCTACATTGGCTCCCGGTTTAGCAACGCCTCGATTTCAAAATTCTCATCCTTGTTTTCAAATCCCTCCATGGCCTCGCCCCTGCCTAAGTGATAGGCGCTGGATAAATGCAAGTTTTTGTTGTTGATCAGATGGGGCCTGGGAGATATGAGCAGGAAGCCATCAGTCTCAGGCTTGTCTAACGAGGTGATTGGAGCAAAGTGAGATCACCCCAAGGAAACTTCTCCGGCAAAGCACCGCGTGGAACGGTTTCGGATTTTATTACCACTTCCAGCGTGGCCGTTGGTCTCTTTACCGCCACTGTTTCCAGTCGTTCCCAGCAGTGCCCCCTGCCTCGTACACCAGGGACAAGGGCCCACAGCAATCATCAGCCCCGATACATCCACAAGGCCATGTGATAAAGTCAAAAAACACTCCAGGCCGTGATTGTAAACAGCCCACTGGCCCCAGCACTGGGGCAGGGTCAGGGGAAGGTCACAGCTGGACTTTGGATGGTCATTGTCACCCCAACCCAAACCCACCCCCGCCACCCCCTCCCATCCCCACCCTCACATCCCCAACCTCCCATCCCCACTCTCACAACCCCACCCTCACATCCCCACCCTCACAACCCCACCCTCAGAACCCCACCCTCACAACCCCACCCTCACAACCCCACCCTCAGAACCCCACCCTCACAACCCCACCCTCACAACCCCACCCTCACAACCCCACCCTCACAACCCCACCCTCACAACCCCACCCTCACAACCCCACCCTCACAACCCCACCCTCACAACCCCACCCTCACATCCCCACCTCACAACCCCACCCTCACAACCCCACCCTCACAACCCCACCCTCAGAACCCCACCCTCACAACCCCACCCTCACAACCCCACCCTCACAACCCCACCCTCACAACCCCACCCTCACATCCCCACCCTCACATCCCCACCCTCACATCCCCACCCTCACATCCCCACCCCACAACCCCACCCTCACAACCCCACCCTCCCATCCCCACCCTCACATCCCCCTCACATCCCCACCCTCCCATCCCCACCCTCCAATCCCCACCCTCACAACCACCTCACATCCCCACCCTCACATCCCCACCCTCCAATCCCCACCCTCACATCCCCCTCACATCCCCACCCTCCCATCCCCACCCTCACATCCCCCTCACATCCCCACCCTCACATCCCCACCCTCCAATCCCCACCCTCACATCCCCCTCACATCCCCACCCTCCCATCCCCACCCTCACATCCCCCTCACATCCCCACCCTCACATCCCCACCCTCCCATCCCCACCCTCACATCCCCCTCACATCCCCCACCCTCCCATCCCCACCCTCCAATCCCCACCCTCACAACCACCTCACATCCCCACCCTCCCATCCCCACCCTCCAATCCCCACCCTCACAACCACCTCACATCCCCACCCTCCCATCCCCACCCTCCAATCCCCACCCTCACAACCACCTCACATCCCCACCCTCACATCCCCACCCTCCAATCCCCACCCTCCCATCCCCACCCTCACATCCCCCTCACATCCCCACCCTCACATCCCCACCCTCACATCCCCACCCTCCCATCCCCACCCTCACATCCCCCTCACATCCCCACCCTCCCATCCCCACCCTCCAATCCCCACCCTCACAACCACCTCACATCCCCACCCTCCCATCCCCACCCTCCAATCCCCACCCTCACAACCACCTCACATCCCCACCCTCCCATCCCCACCCTCCAATCCCCACCCTCACATCCCCCTCACATCCCCACCCTCCCATCCCCACCCTCACATCCCCCTCACATCCCCACCCTCACATCCCCACCCTCCCATCCCCACCCTCCCATCCCCACCCTCACATCCCCACCCTCACATCCCCACCCTCACATCCCCACCCTCACATCCCCACCCTCCCATCCCCACCCTCACAACCCCACCCAGTTTGTGCCGTCATTTTCACCATCCCATTGCCGCTGGAACGCACTGCCTGAAAGGGCGGGGGATTCAACAGTAACTTCCAAAAGGAAATTTGATAAATACTTCAAACATTTGCAGGGCTACGGGGAAAGAGCAAGGGGGAGTGGGACTAATTGGAGAGCTCTTTCAAAGGAGCCGGCACAGGGCACGATGGGCCGAATGGCCTCCTTCTGTGCCGTGCTGCACCTGGTCTGGTCTATATGTGACTCCAGACCCACAGCAATGTGGTTGACTCTTAACTGCCCTCTGAAATAGCCGAGCGAGGCACTCAGTTGTAACAAACTGCTTAGAGAAACACTGATAAGAATAAAACTGGACGGACCATCCGGCATCGATCCAGGCACTGGCTTCAGACACGAGAACGGCACACCCAACCCCCCTCTCCCCCTCACCCCTCTCCCCCTCTCCCCTCTCCCCTCTCCCTCTCCCCTCTCCCCTCTCCCCTCTCCCCCTCACCCCCTCACCCCTCTCCCCCTCTCCCCTCTCCCCCTCACCCCTCTCCCCTCTCACCCTCTCCCCTCTCCCCCTCACCCCCTCTCCCCCTCTCCCCTCTCCCCTCTCCCCTCTCACCCTCTCCCCTCTCCCCCTCACCCCCTCTCCCCCTCACTCCCTCCCCCCTCTCCCCCTCTCCCCTCACCCCCTCTCACCCCTCTCCCTCTCTCCCTCTCCCCCTCACTCCCTCACCCCTCTCCCCCTCTCCCCTCTCCCCCTCACCCCTCTCCCCTCTCACCCTCTCCCCTCTCCCCTCACCCCCTCTCCCCCTCTCCCTCTCCCCCTCACTCCCTCCCCCCTCTCCCCTCTCCCCCTCACCCCCTCTCCCCCTCACTCCCTCACCCCTCTCCCCCTCTCCCCTCTCCCCCTCACCCCTCTCCCCTCTCACCCTCACCCCTCTCACCCTCTCCCCTCTCCCCCTCACCCCCTCTCCCCTCTCCCCTCACTCCTCCCCCCTCTCCCCCTCACCCCCCTCTCCCCCTCTCCCCTCTCCCCCTCTCCCCTCTCCCCTCTCCCCCTCTCCCCCTCTCCCCTCTCCCCCTCACCCCCTCACCCCCTCTCCCCCTCTCCCCTCTCCCCTCTCCCCTCTCTCCCTCTCCCCTCTCCCCTCACCCCCTCTCCCCCTCTCCCCTCTCCCCTCTCCCCCTCTCCCCTCTCCCCTCTCCCCTCTCCCCCTCTCCCCTCTCACCCTCTCCCCTCTCCCCTCTCCCCCTCTCCCCCTCTCCCCTCTCCCCTCTCCCCCCTCTCCCCTCTCCCCCTCTCCCCCTCTCCCCTCTCCCCTCTCCCCTCTCACCCTCTCCCCTCTCCCCTCTCCCCCTCACCCCCCTCTCCCCCTCTCCCCTCTCCCCTCTCCCCCTCTCCCCTCTCCCCCTCTCCCCCTCTCCCCTCTCCCCCTCTCCCCCTCTCCCCTCTCCCCCTCTCCCCTCTCCCCCTCTCCCCTCTCCCCCTCACCCCCTCTCTCCCCTCTCCCCTCTCCCCTCTCCCCTCTCACCCTCTCCCCTCTCCCCTCACCCCCTCTCCCCCTCTCCCCTCTCCCCTCTCCCCTCTCCCCTCTCCCCTCTCCCCTCTCCCCTCTCACCTCTCCCCTCTCCCCCTCTCCCCTCTCACCCTCTCCCCTCTCCCCCTCACCCCCTCTCCCCCTCTCCCCTCTCCCCCTCTCCCCCTCTCCCCTCTCCCCCTCTCCCCTCACCCCCTCTCCCCTCTCCCCCTCACCCCCTCACCCCTCTCCCCTCTCCCCTCTCCCCTCTCCCCTCTCCCCTCCCCCTCACTCCCTCCCCCTCACCCCCTCTCCCCCTCTCCCTCTCACCTGGAGTGAATCACTCCTGGGGGTTCTCACTGGTATCGAGTGTGCGAGTGAACCCTGGAGCTTTGCAGAATTGAGCAATAATCTTCTGAGCGGCCACGATGAAGCTGGAACTAAAACTCACCACTTCCTACAAAAACAGGAAGTCCTGCCAGGGGCTTGAATCACTCTCGGGATTGTGCAATAAAGTGAGACACCCTATTTTTCTTTATTTGTTCATTTACAGGATGTGGGCATCACTGGCAAGGCCAGCCTTTATTGCTTGCCCCCTCTCACCCTCTCACCTCACCCCCTCTCCCTCCCCCTCACCCCTCCCCCCTCACCCTCACCCCTCACCCCTCACCCCTCACCCCCTCTCCCCTCCCCCCTCACCCTCACCCCTCACCCCTCACCCCCTCTCCCCTCCCCCCTCCCCCTCACCCCTCACCCCTCACCCCCTCTCCCCTCTCCCCTTCCCTCCCTCCCCGCTTCCCGCTCCCCCTCAACCCCTATCAACCTCTCTCCCCCTCCCCCTCACCCCTCCCCCCTCTCCCCTTCCCCCCCACCCCCTCTCCCTCCCCCCTCCCCCTCCCCCTCACCCCTCACCCCTCACCCCCTCTCCCCTCTCCCCTTCCCTCCCTCCCCGCTCCCCGCTTCCCGCTCCCCTCAACCCCTATCAACCTCTCTCCCCCTCCCCCCTCATGCCCTCTCCTCTCCCCCCCTCCCTCCCCACTCCCTCTCAACCTCTCCCCCCCTCCCCGCTCCTCGCTCCCCTCACCCCTCACCCCCTCTCCCTCTCCCCCTCACCCCTCACCCCACCCCCTCCCCCTCCCTCTCCCCTCTCCCCCCACACCCCTTCACCCCCTCACCCCACACCCCTTCACACCTCTTCCCCTCTCTCCTCCACCCCTCTCCCTCCTGCCCCTCCCCCTCTCCCCCTCACCCCTTCACCCCCTCACCCCACACCACCTCACCCCGCACCCCCTCTCCCCCTCTCCCCACACCCCCACCACCCCTCACCCCCTCCCCTCTCCCCCCTTCTCCCTTCCCCACTCTCCCCTCTCCCCCTCACCCCTCTCCCCTTTCCCCCTCCCCCTCTCCCCCTCTCCCCTCTCCCCCTCACCCCTCTCACCCTCACCCCCACTCCCCCTCACCCCTCTCCCCCTCACTCCTCTCCCCTCAACCACTTTCCCCTCTCCCCTACCCCCTCCCCCCTCTCCCTCTCCCCCTCTCCCCCTCCCCCCCTCCCCGCTCCCCTCACCCCCTCAACCCCTCTCCCCCCCCCCTCTCCCTCTCCCCTCTCCCCTCTCCCCCCTCCCCTCTCCCCCTCAACCCTCTCCCCCTCCCCTTTCCCCCTCTCCGCCCTCCCCCTCTCCCCTCTCCCCCCTCTCCCTCTCCCCCTCTCCGCTCTCCCCCCTCCCCCTCACCCCCTCTCCCCTCCCCCTCTCCCCCTCCCCCCTCCCCCTCCCCCCCTCCCCCCTCCCCCTCCCCCCTCCCCCCTCCCCTCTCCCCTTTCCCCTCTCCCCTCACCCCTCCCCCCACACCCCCTCACCCCTCACCCCCTCTCCCACACCCCCACCCCCCCTCACGCCCACCACCCCTCACCCCCTCCCCCTCTCCCTTCCCCCCTCCCCTCCCCCCATTCCCCCCTCCCCCCCTCTCCCCCTCTCTTCCCTCTCCCCCTCACCCCCTCTCCCCCCTCATCCCTCACCGCTCTCCTCCTCTCCCCCTCACTCCTCTCCCCCTCACTCCTCTCCCCCTCACCCCCTCACCCCCTCTCCCCGCCCCTCATCCCTCACCCCTCTCCTCCTCTCCCCCTCACTCCTCTCCCCCTCACTCCTCTCCCTCTTACTCCTCTCCCCCTCTCCCCCTCTTATGGAGTGTCCTCCTCAAAATAGGCTGCCCTCAAAAGTTTGTCACCATCCTCCGCCTGCTTCACGACGACATGCAAGCCGTGATCCTGACCAACGGATCCACCACAGACCCAATTCACGTACGGACCGGGGTCAAGCAAGGCTGTGTCATCGCACCAACGCTCTTCTCGATCCTCCTGGCTGCAATGCTCCATCTCACCCTCAGTAAGCTCCCCGCTGGAGTGGAGCTAATTTACAAACGGGAAACTGTTCAACCTCCATCGCCTCCAGTCCAGATCCAAGGTCATCCCATCCTTGAGTCTCTTCGCCGGGAGCAAGCGGAAGCCAAGCGCAGGCAACGCAAGGAGCACACGTCAACCCAAGTACCCCACCCACCCGCCCCTTCAACCACCACCTGCCCCTCCTGTGACAGAGACTGTAGGTCCCACATTGGACTCATCAGTCACCTGAGAACTCATTTTTAATGTGGAAGCAAGTCATCCTCGGTTCTGAGGGACTGCCTAAGAAGAAGATCATAAGGTCAGAGGTGGGGCAGTTTGCTGCTGATTGCACAGTGTTAAGACAACCTCTTCAACTCAGGAATGTAACTTATGTGGAAAGGTTGAGCAGGTTGGGCCTATACTCATTGGAGTTTAGAAGAATGAGAGGTGATCTTATTGAAACATATAAGATTCTGATGGGGCTTGACAAGTTCGATGCAGAGAGGATGTTTCCCCTCGTGGGGGAATCTAGAACTTGGGGGCATAGTTTCAGAATAAGGGGTCGCCCATTTACAATGGAGATGAGGAGGAATTTCTTCTCTCAGAGGGTCGTGAATCTTTGGAATTCTCTACCCCAGAGAGCTGTGGAGGCGGAGTCATTGAATATATTCAAGGCTGCAGATAGACAGATTTTTGAAAAACAGGGGAGTCAAGGGTTATGGGGAGCGAGCGGGAAAGTGGAGTTGAGGCGAAGATCAGATCAGCCATGATCTTATTGAATGGCGGAGCAGGCTCGAGGGGCCGAATGACCTCCTCCTGCTCCTGATGTTCTTATTCGCAATTCCTCAGGTAATGAAGCAGTCCGTGCCCGCATGCAGCAAGACGGGAACAACATCCAGGATTGGGCTGATAAATGGCAAGTAACAGTTGTGCAACACAAGTGCCAGGCAATAACCACCTCTCCATGTCTTTTAAAGGCTGATGTCGGGAGCGGCGAGACCGGAGGGCCAGTGAGTATTTAAACTCACTTTCGCAGGCTTTTCATTTACAGGCTGGTGTCAGGAGTGACGAGACCGGAGGCCCAGTGAGTATTTAAACTCACTTTCGCGGGCTTTTCATTCACAGGCATACCAATCTCAGACCGGCGGCGGCGTTCCAGAGCCACGTCACGATTCAAAACGTGACACGGGCAGGAGGGAGCAGCTGATTGGGTGAGTACGGCTAGGTAAGTATTTATACTACTCTATAGTTTGACAGTTAAGGTTCATAGTTTATAAAGTTTAGAAGGTCTTAATTTTGTGGATATAGTTTCTAGTGCTAGTAACCAAGGGCCCTTGAGTATATCATTTAATTGAGTGTAATTGGTGGTATTGATTTGATTTAATTTAAGTTCAATTAATTAAAGGGTAAGTCATGACAGGACAGCCCAGCCCCGTGTTATGCTCCTCCTGCTCGATGTGGGAAATCAGGGACCCTTCCGGTGTCCCTGACAACCATGTGTGCGGGAAGTGTATCCAGCTGCAGCTACTGACAGACCGCATTGCGGCGCTGGAGCTGCGGATGGATGCGTATTGGAGCATTCGCGATGCTGAGAACCTCATGGATAGCACGTTTAGAGAGTTGGTCACACTGTAGGCAAAGGGTGTACAGGCAGGAAGTAAATGGGTGACCACCAGGCAGAGTAAGAGGTGCAGGCAGGTAGTGCAGGGGTCCCCTGTGGACATCCCCCTCTCAAACAGATATACCACTTTGGATACTGTTGGGGGGGATGACTTATCAGGGGAAGGTAGCAGCAGCCAACTTCCTGGCACCATGGTTGGCTCTGCTGCACAGGCTGGGAGGAAAAAGAGTGGAAGAGCTATAGTGATAGGGGACTCAATTGTAAGGGGAATAGATAGGCGTTTCTGCGGCCGCAACCGAGACTCCAGGATGGTGTGTTGCCTCCCTGGTGCAAGGGTCAAGGACGTCTCGGAGCGGCAACAGAACATTTTGGAGGGGGAGGGCGAACAGCCAGCTGTCGTCACCAACGATATAGGTAAAAAAAGGGGATGAGGTCCTAAAAGCAGAATATAGGGAGTTAGGAGGTAAATTAAAAAATAGGACCTCAAAGGTAGTAATCTCAGGATTGCTACCAGTGCCACGTGCTAGTCAGAGTAGAAATAGGAGGATATTTCAAATGAATACGTGGCTAGAGGAATGGTGCAAGGAGGAGGGATTCAAATTCCTGGGACATTGGAACCGGTTCTGGGGGAGGTGGGACCAGTACAAACCGGACGGTCTGCACCTGGGCAGGGCCGGGACCGCTGTCCTAGGGGGAGTGTTTGCTAGTGCTGTTGGGGAGGGTTTAAACTAAAGTGGCAGGGGGTTGCGCACCTGAGCAGGGAGACAGAGGAAAGCGTGTCAGGAAGGGACAGAAGGTATGGAGTAAAAGGTAAAATGTTAAAAAAGGAAAAAGCAGGAACTAAGTGTCACAAAACATATTTGAAAGTTCTTTATCTGAATGCACGTAGCATTCGTAACAAAATGGACGAGTTAACTGCACAAATAACTACGGGTATGATCTTGTGGCCATTTCAGAAACATGGCTGCAGGGTGACAACGACTGGGAATTAAATATGCCAGGGTATTTAATAATCAGAAGGACAGGCAGGAAGGAAGGGGAGGTGGGGTGGCTATGTTAATAAAGGAAGGAATCACTGTAATACAGAGAAATGATATTGGGTCAAAGGATCAGGATAATGAAACAGTTTGGGTGGAGATAAGGAATAATAAGGGGAAAAAAACACTAGTGGGAGTAGTATATAGGCCTCCTAATAGTTCCAACTCTGCTGGAAGAAGTATTAATCAGGAAATAGTTGGGGCATGTAATAAGGGAACAGCTATAATTCTGGGGGATTTTAACTATCATATTAACTGGACAAATCAAATTGGGCAGGGCAGCCTTGAGGAAGAGTTTATTGAGTGTATTAGGGATGGATTTCTTGAGCAGTATGTAACTGATCCTACAAGGGGGCAAGCAACCTTGGACCTGGTCCTGTGTAATGAGTCAGGATTAATTAATAATGTCCTAGTTAAGGATCCCCTTGGAATGAGTGACCATAACATGGTTGAATTCCATATCCAATTAGAGGGTGAGAAGGTTGGTTCTCAAACAAGCATACTGAGCTTGAATAAAGGAGACTATGATGGCATGAGAGCAGAATTGATGAAAGCGGACTGGGAAAATAGATTAAAGGGTAAGACGGTACATGAGCAGTGGTGTACATTCAAGGAGTTATTTTACAACTTTCAAAATAAATATATTCCACTGAGGAAAAAAGGGTGTAAAAGAAATGACAGCCATCCATGGCTAAGTAAAGAAATTAAAGAAAGTATCCAACTAAAAGCAAGGACATATAAGGTAGCCAAAGTTAGTGGGAGGATAGAAGATTGGGAAGTCTTCAAAAGACAACAAAAAGTAACTAAAGTATTGATTAAGAAAGGGAAAATAGACTATGAAAATAAATTAGCAAAAAATATAAAAACAGATTGCAAGAGTTTCTATAGTTATATAAAAAGAAAAAGGGTGGTTAAGGCAACCGTAGGTCCCTTAGAGGATGAGACCGGGAAATTAATGGTGGGAAACATGGAGATGGCAAAAATGCTTAACAAATATTTTGTTTCAGTCTTTACGGTAGAGGACACTAAGAATATCCCAACACTGGACAAACAGGGGGCTCTAGTGGGGGAGGAGCTAAATACGATTAAAATCACTAAGGAATTGGTACTCAGTAAAATAATGGGACTCAAGGCAGATAAATCCCCTGGACCTGATGGCTTACATCCTAGGGTCTTGAGGGAAGTGGCAGCAGGAATTGTGGATGCTTTGGTAATAATTTTCCAAAACTCCCTGAACTCAGCAAAGATCCCGGCAAATTGGAAAACTGCTAATGTAACACCCTTATTTAAAAAGGGTTGTCGGCAGAAGGCTGGAAATTATAGACCAGTTAGCCTAACATCTGTGGTGGGTAAAATTTTGGAGTCTATTATTAAGGAAACAGTAACGGAACATTTAGATAAACATAATTTAATAGGACAAAGTCAGCATAGCTTTATGAAGGGGCAGTCATGTCTGACAAATTTGCTCGAGTTCTTTGAGGACATAACGTACAGGGTGGATAAAGGGGAACCAGTGGATGTAGTGTATTTAGACTTCCAGAAGGCATTCGACAAGGTGCCACATAAAAGATTATTACTCAAGATAAAAAATCAATGGATTGGGGGTAATATTCTGGCATGGGTGGAGGATTAGTTATCTAACCCTAACCCTAACCCTAACCCTAACCCGGACGTATGGCACCCGGACAGTCACCCTCGACCTCGCTGGTCACCACTACCGATGGGAGTTCATCACTGCCAAGGTGCTCTCCCCCCTCATCGGAGCAGATTTCCTGTGCGCCCACGGCCTACTGGTAGACATCCCTCGTCACCGCCTCATGGACATGAACACCATATCCCCCATCCTGGGCGCCATGGCCCCCCGCCGACATGGCGTCACAGAGGGGAACAGGGCGGAGTGGGACTGAGAGTCCAGGATCAGACTGGGAACAGGGCGGGAGTGGGACTGAGAGTCCAGGATCAGACTGGGAACAGGGCGGGAGTGGGACTGAGAGTCCAGGATCAGACTGGGAACAGGGCGGGAGTGGGACTGAGAGTCCAGGATCAGACTGGGAACAGGGCGGGAGTGGGACTGAGAGTCCAGGATCAGACTGGGAACAGGGCGGGAGTGGGACTGAGTCCTGGATCAGACTGGGAACAGGGTGTGAGTGGGACTGAGAGTCCAGGATCAGACTGGGAACAGGGCGGAGTGGGACTGAGAGTCCAGGATCAGACTGGGAACAGGGCGGAGTGGGACTGAGAGTCCAGGATCAGACAGGGAACAGGGCGGGAGTGGGACTGAGAGTCCAGGATCAGACTGTGAACAGGGCGGGAGTGGGACTGAGAGTCCAGGATCAGACTGGGAACAGGGCGGAGTGGGACTGAGAGTCCAGGATCAGACTGGGAACAGGGCGGAGTGGGACTGAGAATCCAGGATCAGACTGGGAACAGGACGGAGTGGGAATGAGAGTCCAGGATCAGACTGGGAACAGAGCGGGAGTGGGACTGAGAGTCCAGGATCAGACTGGGAACAGGGCGGAGTGGAACTGAGAGTCCAGGATCAGACTGGGAACAGAGCGGGAGTGGGACCGAGTCCTGGATCAGACTGGGAACAGGGCGGGAGTGTGACTGAGAGTCCAGGATCATACTGGGAACAGGGCGGGAGTGGGACTGAAAGTCCAGGATCAGACTGGGAACACGGCCAGAGTGGGATCTGTGATGAACGGAGATAGTTATAATGAGAGACTCGGAAAATGCCAAAACCTTCTGTAAGGAGATCAGGACGGCTCTGCAAACCTGGTATTAACAGTGTGATATATTGTCACATGATTTGTCACGTGGTTTAGTGTGAGCATGCTCAGTCCGCTCTGGCCGAGTAAACAAGCACCTTGACTGCCACTCATCGTGTCTCTGCCCGTCATTTGTTGGACCCACATAGATTACAACTATTGAATCTGCTTCCACCGCCCTGTCAGGCAGTGCATTCCAGAAATTATTGCAGAGATTATCAGTAGAATGTTTTCCAACCTGTTCTGGTACTGAGAATAGATTGTTAAAAATGTTTAAATTGTGGCGGATCGCCACCTAAAACGGGCATAATCCACTCTTCCGTCTGTGGACAAATTTCCAGCACCTTCCCCTTTAAGGCACTTTACCTTTAAGGCAGAAGGGGGCGGGGCCTCAGGTTTTACCCAGAGAATTCTGGGAGTTTTTCCAGAGAATTCTGGGAGCAGCTTTCTCAGCCATTTTGTGTGCCCTGCAGTGAATAAAAGTTTCTTGTTTTTCACATATGGATTCAGCCTCCATTCGTGTTTCGCGGCAGCCTCAACATTGGTGACCCCGACGCTCAGAACGTATTCCGAGCACTGCAATGGCGGACACGAACGCAGTTTCCGTGAAACTGCCGGAGTTTTGGGAAAACCAGCCCGAAGCCTGGTTTCTCCAAGCTGAATCTCGCTTCCGGCTGCGAAATATCACCACAGATGGGACGAAGTACGACTATCTCATCACATTACTCAGCAGCGCCACAGTTTCCAAGGTTTGGACAACGCTGCAGAACCCACCAGAGGAAGGCAAGTACGCACACCTCAGGACAATCAGGAAGGACAGGCAGGAAGGAAGGGGAAGGGGAGGTGGGGGTGGCTATGTTAATAAAGGAAGGAATCACTGTAATACAGAGAAATGATATTGGGTGAAAAGATTAGGATAATGAAACAGTTTGGGTAGAGATAAGGAATAATAAGGGGAAAAAAACACTGGTGGGCGTAGTATATAGGTCTCCTAATAGTTGCAACTCTGTTGGAAGAAGTATTAATCAGGAAATAGTTGGGGCATGTAATAAGGGAACAGCTATAATTATGGGGGATTTTAACTATCATATTAACTGGACAAATCAAATTGGGCAGGGCAGCCTTGCGGAAGAGTTTATTGAGTGTCTTAGGGATGGATTTCTTGAGCAGTATGTAACTGATCCTACAAGGGGGCAAGCAACCTTGGACCTGGTACTGTGTAATGAGTCTGGATTAATTAATAATGTCCTAGTTAAGGATCCCCTTGGAATGAGTGACCATAACATGGTTGAATTCCATATCCAATTAGAGGGTGAGAAGGTTGGTTCTCAAACAAGCGTACTGAGCTTGAATAAAGGAGACTATGATGGTATGAGAGCGGAATTGATTAAAGTGGACTGGGAAAATAGATTAAAGGGTAAGATGGTACATGAGCAGTGGTGTTCATTTAAGGAGTTATTTTACAACTTTCAAAAAAAATATATTCCACTGAGGAAAAAAGGGTGTAAAAGAAATGACAGCCATCCGTGGCTAAGTAAAGAAATTAAGGATAGTATCCAACTAAAAACAAGGACATATAAGGTAGCCAAACTTAGTGGGAGGATAGAAGATTGGGAAGTCTTCAAAAGACAGCAAAAAGTAACTAAAGGATTGATTAAGAAAGGGAAGATAGATTATGAAAATAAATTAGCAAAAAATATAAAAACAGATAGCAAGAGTTTTTATAGTTATATAAAAAGAAAAAGGGTGGCTATGGCAAACGTAGGTCCCTTAGAGGATGAGACCGGGAAATTAATGGTGGGAAACATGGAGATGGCAAAAATGCTGAACAAATATTTTGTTTCAGTCTTTACGGTAGAGGACACTAAGAATATCCCAACACTGGACAAACAGGGGGCTCTAGGGGGGGAGGAGCTAAATACGATTAAAATCACTAAGGAATTGGTACTCAGTAAAATAATGGGACTCAAGGCGGATAAATCCCCTGGACCTGATGGCTTACATCCTAGGGTCTTGAGGGAAGTGGCAGTAGGGATTGTGGATGCTTTGGTAATAATTTTCCAAAATTCCCTGGACTCAGCAAAGGTCCCGGCAGATTGGAAAACTGCTAATGTAACACCCTTATTTAAAAAGGGTAGTAGGCAGAAGGCTGGAAATTATAGACCAGTTAGCCTAACATCTGTGGTGGGTAAAATTTTGAAGTCTATTATTAAGGAGACAGTAACTGTGGGAGAAAACGTATTAAACATTAAGGCATGCTGGGATACTTGACCACTTTACTAATTGAACAAAGGACACTAAACTAGTTAAGACTAAAAGAACTGCTGACTGCCATAATAAAGTCAAGCTGACCTTTTGGCTTAGGACATCTGGTGATAAAATGTGAACATGTTAATCTGTTTCTTGAGAATAATGGAACCTATGAAACCATACGTTGAAATGTAAAGTAAGCTAATCACATGAAGTTGTTTACTTTGCTGTATGACTATGAGCGCTGTACAATAGTAATTTAGAGTGCTGGTGAGCAGTAGGGACTGCTGCAGACTCTCCGTGATATCATTAAATAAATTCCTAAAGCGAACCTTGAAGTCTCCATCTGATAGTTAATTTCCGCGACAGAATTTGGCGTAGTCGGCAGGATCCCTAACAACGGGATCCAAAAGAACTAAGAAGGTGGGTATAGCGTCGACCTTGTATATCACTTGGCCCGCTTAGGCTCCAATTAGACAAAGGAAATTTTAAAAAGGGACTCTCCAAAAAAAAAAAAAAGGAAAGTGCCCGGTGCCTCCCAGCTGAAAGGGGGACGGCGCGCGGTTGCCTAGTTATCCGGCCGGTGACTCATGCTGAGTCAAGAAGCCCGTCCGGCTGAGGCAAGACTGCTGAGAAGAGAGAAAAGACTATGGCACCGAATTAAGTAGCTACAAAGAGAATAAAGGGTTGACTTCGAGACTCGCGGACGGAAAGACCGGTGAGCGCTCATTGTATTTTGTGTATATAAAATAACCTGTGGTTGTATAACCAGTAAGTTTAAAACTAAGTTACAGGAGTAAGGAGAAGATGGGAAGTAACGGCAGTCGAGCGGATTCGTCCGATCCTGCCAAGAACGGAGCCCGAGGCAAGGTCAAACAGGAGGCTGCAAATGGTAAAATCAAGATATGTAAAAGAACGAATGACAGAATAAAGAAGCTCGTGCGACATCGAAAAAAGGTAGGAGATCCCATCGTTCCACCGGGATCGCCAGCCGATACTGTAATAAAAGAAACAGGAGACGATCGGTAGGCGGTAACTTTTAGTAGTGATCTGCATGGATGGTCGGGTGGAGATTGGCCTTATGGGGGAAGTTTTAAAATACCTTTAATAAAAGAATGGGAAGAAATTACTAGAAATAAAGGAGGGGATCCTGAGTGGGACACCCCCGATATGTTATGGTGCTTTGTTGGGTGGATGGAAGGAGCAAAAAGACACCAACCCCCAAAGAAGAAGGGGAAACAGGAAGAGGCAGAGGCAAGTCAGAAGAAGGAAGAGGTGCTGCCTAAGGCTCCTGTTGTGGGAATGTATCCCCGAACCCCAGCGGGAGATCCGGTTGAGATGGGGGAAGAGTTAGATCATTTACTAATGATAGCGGCTGCTCTAAGACAGCAACCGGCACGATTTCCGGCGCCGTCTCCATACAATCCAGCAGGTCTAGCGGCACCACAGCCAGTTGTACCCCCACCAGGGGCACAGCCTGGAGCTCCACCCCCACCCGCAGATGAACCCGTAATTGAACCTCCTCCTCCAGCAGAGGCACTCGGAGCAGGAGCTGCTGCACTGCCTGGTAGTAATCTACAGGACCTACCCTCACGTAAAGGACCTACAACTAGGTCACAAACAAAAGAAACAGCCCCTAGAGACAGAGGCGCGCTCAAACCTGACACTACTACCCATCAACTTCCTCGAGTCATGATAGGAGAGGTGGCAGTGTTAAAACCATGCTCCCCAGCGGAAGCTAGAGCTATGATAGCCGAGGCACCAGACCCTTAAAGAAGCCCACTGCCTTTCATAATTGGCTAGAACAAATGTGTACCATTTACAGCCCTCTTCCTGGGGATGTGCTAATGCTGCTAAAATGTGCGTATGGGTCCTCATGGTCGACCCTAAGGGACGGATTTGCTGTTCCCCCGGGAGAAAATGGAGATTGGCGACAAGATGATGTACAACTGGACCAAGGAAATGAGTCTTTTGCTCACTGGTTAGAACATAGAGGTAAAGAGGCCATAATGAGAGGAGCCAAGAAGCGTAGTGACATAGGAGAAGTTACTCGATGTCTGCAGAGAAAGGAGGAGACAATTCCTGATTTTGTAGCTCGATTTAAAAGCAAGTGGGAGGAACATGCAGGAGTTCTGTTAGTAGACAATGGACCTTTGGCAGTACAAACACTGCTAAACTGCATGTTACCCTGTCAAGCTCAAGCATTTAAAATGATTAATCTAAATTGGCAGACTCAGCCCTGGGCGGACGTAGTTACTGCTCTGGTAAATATGGATAGGGAAGGACTCTGTACTCAGTCGAAAGAGCAAAAGCCAAAAACAGCGGGACAATATTTCCAACAGAATAAAAGAGGATTTGCAGGAAGAGGAGGTTATGGTAGAGGCAGAGGAAGGGGAAGAGGACAATGGCAAATGAGAGATAGATCACAGGATGAATGTAGGAACTGTGGGAAAAGAGGACATTGGGCTAGAGATTGCTGATGCCCCCCAAGGCCACAGCAGGGGTACGGCCAACAAGGAGGGTATCCAGCTCCAGGGGCAGAAGGAACTTCCTTTTCTTTCAGTAACCCTAATCCATCCGCATAGGGGTGCCACGGAGAAGCGGTGGTACAGGCGGCTGTGATCAGATTGTCCAAATCCATGAGAGAACAGCCTATGGCTACAGTTAAAATAGGAAATAGCCATTTGGACCTTCTGGTCGATATCGGTGCAACAATGTCCTCTGTACCCACCTCCGTGGATATACCCGCCAGTCAATTTAACGTTGTAAGCATGGGAGTAGCCGGTATCCCTATGTTAGAACCCCTCTCCAAACCTACCGAAATTCAAGTGCACGGGCAATCCGTCACAGACACCCTCATAATTTCCCAGACCGCCCCTCTCCCTATGTTGGGAAGACAGGCTTTATGTAAATTGGGAGCAGTTATATACTGCACTCGAGACGGCATGTTCATGGAACTGCCTCAAATACAAACTCATCAGCTAATGAATTTAATGATAGAGGAAAAGCAAGGAGACGGAGCCCCCATTTTGTACTGCTGGCAGCTGAATAGCAATCCTTATGGCCAATTGGTAAAAAATGTATACCAAGCCTTGCAGGAATTGGAAGATCCTCAGGGGCAGTATTTACAATATCTTATTGAAACCAGTAGAGAAAAGAAACGGACCCATTGTACGGCATGGTACACGTATAAAGAAACACCCAATTATCAAGAATTGGTTTGCTCATACCTAAACCAGCCAGAATTGCTGCAGATTTCACCTTATTTATTCTTTGGAGATAAAGGCCTGGGAATGTTGGTTCACCTTACACACGAACAAAAAGAAAGATTTAGGATGCATCACACATCCGAACCCCACCTGACTATAGCAGTCAGAGCCCCGGCTAAGGCGAAGGAAGTAGGGGAGATGATAAAAAGAATACAACACCACAAGCCAGTCTATTCCATCACGTTGCCAATTCAAGCTGGAAAGGTGGAGATAGAATTCTTTAATGAAACAGAAGTAAAATTCGCTGGTTAAGAAAAGAATGGGATACTAGTTTTGAAAGACAGCAGCCCCCTAAGGAAAATCCGCAATTGTTACCATGGGCATTGACTAAAGTACCTTCTGAATTATGGGCAAAGCACAAGAATCATGTGGGAAAGGTGCATTCGGCACCTGAACATAGGGTCCAGCCACAGAAGAATGCTGTTTTGCCCTGTCTAAAGCAGTACCGCCTGGCCCCAGAGGCCGAGGAAGGAATAGCAGCGGTAATACATTCTTTACTGCAGCAAGGGGTTTTAGTCAAAACACAGAGCCCCTGCAACACTCCTATTTTGCCCATCCCGAAAGTAGGAAGACCAAATGACTGGCGTTTTGTGCAAGATCTCCGGGCGATCAATAAAATAGTCATTCCCATTGCTCCCTTGGTGCCAGATACCAACATCATCCTCTCCTCTATACCAGCTGATGCAACTACCTTTTGGGTTATCGATTTGTGTTCTGCTTTCTTCTCCATACCACTGCATAAGGACAGTCAATATCTGTTTGCCTTTACTTATAAAAATCAGCAATATACCTGGACCAGGTTGCCCCAGGGGTATACTGAAAGTCCTGCGGTGTATGCGGCAGCGGTTAAAAATGACTTGGAGGAATGTCAGTTATCGGATCAGTCCACCTTAATCCAGTACGCAGATGACCTTTTGGTTGCCTCCCGAACCGGGCCAGACTGCCAAAAAGATTCTATAAAATTGCTCCAGCATCTGGCTAGCAGGGGACACAGGGTGTCCTCCGAGAAGCTGCAGTTCTGCCAAACGTCCGTCCAGTATTTGGGTTTTCAGTTGGAGTATGGACAGCGAAGATTGGGACTGGGAAGAATCAGAGCAGTGGATAAAGTGCCGATCCCACGAACAAAGAAGGACATTTTGTCGTTTCTGGGAATGGTGGGTTATTGTAGACAATGGATATATGACTACAGAGAAATGGATGCGGTCTTACGATCAGCTACGCTGCAGACAGAGCCCCCCATAGTCGAATGGACGTCAGAACGAGATAAGGCATTCAGTGATCTAAAAAAGGCTATGGTCAGTGCTCCCGCGTTAGGACTACCGAAGTATAATAAGCCTTTTCAGTTATACGTCAATGAAAGAGGAGGCTTTGCAACAGGAGTACTGACACAAGAACATGGGGGAGGAAAAAGGCCTGTAGCATATTACTCTGTAGCCTTCGCAGCCGTAGTGAGAGGCTTGCCAGCCTGCTTCCGAGCCATTGCTGCAACCGCCACAATAGTGGAAAAATCCATCCCTATTGTGCTTGATCACCCTTGTGTGGTAATCGTTCCCCACGCAGTACTGCTATTACTATATTCGGCAGCTACTCAGCACTTTACGGTGGCAAGAAAGACTGGGTATGAGATAATCCTCTTGTTACACTCTAATTATACCGACCAGCAATCACCAGCTGTCAACCCGGCGACCTTCGTGCCAATACCAACAGAATATCCAGATGAACCAGAGCACGACTGCTTGTTAACTGTTGAAGCCACCACTACACCCAGGCCAGATTTGCTAAGTAATCCTATTGATAATCCTGACTTGATCCTCTTCACGGATGGTTCTTCGCTTCGACCTAGTGATGATCAACTATTGGCAGGTTATGCGGTGGTGACTCCTCATGAAGTATTGGAAGCTTATGCGTTGCCACCTGGCACATCTGCACAGGCAGCTGAACTATATGCATTAACCAGAGCCTGTATTTTGGCTAAAGATCAAAGCGTCAATATCTATACTGACTCCCATTATGCATTTGGGGTAGTGCATGATTTTGGACAATTATGGAAAAACAGAGGTTTTATTACATCCTCAGGAAAACCTATTAAGCATGCGCAAATGGTGTTAAATTTGTTGGAGGCTATTCAGTTGCCAAGTAAAATTGCAGTACTCAAATGTGAGGCCCACACCATGGCAGGTGATGAAGTCTCGTGTGGAAATAGGTTTGCTGATAGTGCGGCTAAAGAGGTCGCACTGAGGCAGGCCCCACAGCTTCAAGCCGCCAAAAATACCGTTAGTAACTTTCCTCCAGAACTTCCTAGTAGCATTGATGCTGATCTACTACGACAGGCCCAAAGTCAGGCAACAGTCCAAGAAAAACGTACTTGGAGTAAGGCAGGTTGCTATCAAGATCATGATGCATGGATGTGGAGATGCCGGCGTTGGACTGGGGTGGACAAAAATGAGAAGTCGCACAACACCAGGTTATAGTCCAACAGATTTATTTAATTTTACAAGCTTTCGGAGCTGTCGCTCCTTCCTCAGGTAAGTTAGCAGTGAGAGAATCTCCCAGAATTCACAATTTAAACACAGACAAAATCTATTCAAATATTTCCCTACATCAAAGACACACTAAGAGCACAGCCAAGACAATGAGATGTGTCCCAGGGGGTCCAACGTGTCAAACCACCTGCTGGCTGCATATCCTGTCAATTTGTGTTAGTCTTTTAATGATGCATCCTGATGGCCGAGTGGTTTCAACAGGTTTATCTTTTTTAGATACTTTAAAGAAAGGTAAGTTTATTTTTAGCACTGTTAAAAAGTATTTTAATTTTTGTTTAAAGTAGTTAATTTATTTAATTTATAGTTATTTTAAAAATGTGATTTAAAAAAAAAAAATTATTTGAAGTTTAGGTGTTGTTTTGGGGCCGATTTCAATTCATCGATTTGACAGGTCTTCCTGTCAAATCTATGAATGAAAGATGGTCTGCTGCCATTGGCTCTCCATGGCCCACGTGATCCCAGGGGACGCATCGCACTAACTACGCCCCTGGGATACACAAGCACTGCGCGCCGGCAGCTGCAGGAGGCCCAGGAGCTGAAGTCCCCGTGGGCCCAGAGGTCAACGGCAGGCGCGGGAGGTAGGTGCGCGCGGGATCCTTGCACCCACGGGAAGCCAGGGAGCCGAATTTCTGGGCCATTAATTTCAACATAGATAAATGTGAGGTATTAGATTTTGGTATGAAAAATAAGGTCACGTTATACTTGGAAAATAAGAATCTAAATGGGGTGGAGGAGCAAAGGGGTCTCGGAGTACAAATACACAAATCACTAAAAGTAGCAACGCAGGTTAATAAGGCGTGAGTCGGTCAAGTGACCACTCAGAGTTCTTGGACACGACACAAATAGGCAGCAGCCAGTATGTTTGAGCAATAGATCCGATTTATTAAGCTTACAGCGTAATTAATACTTAAGATTAGACGATAGTAAAATGAATAGCTGGCAGCCCGAGATCTCTGGAGCCCTTCGGACACCGGCAACGTCGTCGTAAGTCTGTCCCTTTTCTTCGCAGCAAAGCTGTGTGTGAAGCTGTTCTTTGAGTATCGAGGTTTTAACCCTTTCCTTATCAACAGTTCCTTTGGCCAGAGTCCATATATGGTCTTTAACAAAATCACCTTTTTTAATTGGTTCTAATGGTCAGAATACCATTGTCACTCAGGTTAAGGCTAGTAACCTGGCTACTCCTTCTCCAGTACATTTCCACTAACTCTAATCCTGCTGTCTTGTTATCTTGTTTATAGCTTTTCACCCCATTGGAATTGACCATATCTCTTTCATTTCATTGTCTCCCTGGTACAAGGCCTTTATACCAAGGGCCCATATCATTCTCACTTGTCTTGAGGTATCCAGGCTATCTCACTTTAATCTACCAGATAAATACCTCAACTTCCATGATCGCTCTCATTTTATTGGAATTTATACTAATTATCCTTTAAATATTGTTGCAATGAGTTTTGTTAAGTGAATTCTAAGTTCTATTCAGCATTATAATATGTTTTTCTCAGCAATTTCATGATTTGACCTTCACTCGCAGTCTGTGGCTGTTTGTTATCAAAACTTAGGCAAAACTGCTTTTGACTGTCTTTGCTGCATTTTGGCTTTTTTAGTTACTCAGAAGGTGTAGGGGGTGGTGGTGGTAGGGATCAGCCTTACCCCTGACTCAGTGAGCGGTTCGAATCGCTCCCACGCCCCAGGTTCAGACCTTGGACTTATTTAGGGGTTGTGAATAAAGATGCAGTAGACAACAGGTTCCGATGAAAGAATTTTGACTTTTATTAAAAGGAAAAGGTAACAAACTTAAAACACACTCACACTTAAACAGGTTGGGGAACACACGGTACAGGCGAGGGAGAATAACAATATACAAAAACCCGTATCCCTCCCAAAAATCCCACTATCTAGCTAGGTTTCGGTTTCAGGAGATCAGGGAAAATGCTCACCAAACGGGGGTTTTAACAGTGCGAAATCCAACCAGGTAAGTTGATGGTGGTCTGGTCGTCGAGTGTCTTCCTGGAACGTGCTGCTTCTGGAACAGAGCCGAGAGGGAGAGTCTGGAGAGAGAGGCCTCTTGGGGAATTAGGCCCTCCTTTTATACTTGTTCAGCTCCTTTGTTCCTTTTCGCTCCCAGAACCCCTTACTGAAAATGGTTTCGTGCCGAAGTGATTTGGTTTCAGTTGAGGCCTGTTCGTTCCATTGTCTTGGTTCCTTGCAGGCTTGTTAAGTTTTGATGGGTTTAACTTGGTGTTAAAATGTTCTGAACTCTCTTCTTACTGAACTGTTGTAACTGCTTGATGGGCCTTCAATTATGCTGAACCAAATCAAATCCTGGTCATTGTAAGACTTCGTCAACAGTAACGGCTTTTTACTGAGAGTCAAATGGCTTGCGTCCTGTCGATCTGTTGTTTAATCGGAGTTTGCATTGTCCTCATGTTATGGGTTTCTTGCTGGGCCTTGCACTCCTATCTTTATGCGTCTCTTTAATGGGTTCTGTGGTTTGGGTGGGGCGGCCTTCTCCCAGGGCCTATTGTCCAAATGTTAATGTTTGCTGGGGCTTGAATTCCAGCCTTTTAAAATGCCAAAGCTTGGTTTTGGTCTTAAATTCCTTATGTTAGGCCCAAATGCATTTTTATCACTCTGGGGTAGTTCCAAAGTCCTTTTTCCTTAGATTTTTGGGGATCTGCAAATTTTGGAAACTTTACAGTCCCTCCTCCGATACTTTGAGGTCACTACAGTATCGTCCTGGGTGGACAAAATTCCTGATCCCCGAAAACCAACCTTCCCCTGTAATACCTAAACTAAAACCCAAACATACATTCCCCTTTAAATGTGATGTTTTAGGTACATACAGGTAAGAAAATCTTTATTTCACAACCAAGCACGGAGCGGGTCTGACACCCCTGCACTGCTTGGGAAAACACATATATCTTTATTAAAAAGAACAAAACACAAAAAAACAAAAATCTTTATTCAGGAACACAGAATAAAAAGATTCAAACAGGTGTATCTCTCTCCACCTCAGCATAATGCTTCTTCCAAGTCCTTTCATTTCGGAACTGTAGTATTCTGCCCTTTCCCTTGCACTGAGTGCACAACAGGTACAACACTATTCCCAGTTGGCAAACTACGAGGATGTGGGAAGCCATTCTGACCCATGAAGGGGCCTCTATGTTTTCGAGGATGTCCCACCAGGGTGGGACTGTGATACTTTGAATCTCCCTCTCTATCTCGTGTGTTTTCTGTTCTAGAGTGTAGAAATGTTTTTGTGATAGCTCTACAGCTTTTAGTAACTTGGTAAGGCGTTCTGGTAGAGGGGGAATTTCGTAGCCAAAATGTGCTACATATTTTTGCAGGTTGGTGAAATTTTGTGTTACAGTGAGGTGAACAGTGGAGGGTTCAGGAATGGGGACAATCCGTTCCTGGGCCACTTGAACTTCTGCCTCGGGTTTAAAGCAGAAACTGCTGTCACTTACCGGACACCAGGTATGCTGTCCATGCTGGTAGTGAGGCGCGCTGGTGGTGACACAATATGTCCCACCTCCTATATATGTAACCTGTGGGGGAACATGGTCTTGTGCCATTACCTCCATGGTACAGTTTATAGGTCATGCGCCAGCAGCTTTAAACCCGCACTGTGGTTTAGAATAGGTGTTCAAGTGCTGGGGGCACAGTATTATGTATGCTCCCCGGCTCCGGCACCCGGAGAGGTCAGTACCTGTCATAGCGTGCTCCCACTTTATGACATAAGGTGGGACCGCTGTGAAACGGATGTGTGCACCCCCTTGAATGACTCCAATGTTCTCCACCCTGTATACCGGTGCGGGTCGGGCGGTCCCACCCATGACCGGCATCCTCACCACTATCCCCATGATAGTGTGATTGGAACACCCACAATCTACTGGTACAGGGTAGGCTTCAGAGGCTAGACGGAGCTGACACGGGCTTAGTGAATTCTCAAATGGGTGGAGGGCTGCGAGGTGCTTGTTGCTGATCCAGGAGGGGACTAAACCTTGCTTTAAATCCTCCAGGTTACTCCGGCCCTCGCCTAGCAACCATGCCCCATACAGAACGCACACCTCGTTCTGTGCAGCCTGGTCTGATGCATCCCTGTCCTCCCGTATGAGTGCATTTACTGTCTTTGCGTGCCTTTCCAGCTCAGCAATGATTTCTTTTAAATGGATCGTCATAGCTTGGTCCTCGTGTAACTCTGAGCCCACTATTGTATTTTCATCCATTAAGATTTTGCGTAATTGTGTTTTTAAACCGTTTATTTGTGTCTGCAATTCTATGTCATCCAAACTGTTGATGACAGAGGATCCTGTATTATATGCTATAAAAACATAATTCCAGGCTCCCCTCCTTTGTCTCCCCGTATTGCGAAAATACTCAGTGTGTGCAGTGTACAGTTCTGCTTTGTCTACGTTTGCGAAATTGAACTCGTAGAACTTCCTGAACATTTCTCTGCACAGGGCCTGGTATAGCTGTTCCGTCTCTTTGGGGCACCACTCAGGTGAGTGTACCTCCATGAGGTTTAGGATCACGGAAGCTACCGCATAGTGTACCCCCTGGTATAGCACCTTTTCGGTTGGCACTAGTACCAGCCCATTCCCTGGTCCCTTGGTGGTGGTAGGGCACGTCCCTGTGTGTGTTCTTGCTGTCTGGGTCGTGGGCAGGGGCTTACGGGCGTGTACCACGAGTTCAGTGGCCTTGACTGGGGCTGGAAAGGGCGGGACTATGCAAGTGTGTAGGTGGGAATCCCATTCCACCCCCTTCCACTTATCCAGCCGAGCTGCAGAAAAGATAATGGATATGCCCGTGGGGCAGGCCTTCCGCGACCCCCACATGCAGACATAAATCCCCTGTTCCGATTTCCACCACTTGTCCCAGCACACACTCACCCCCCTATGGTCCCCTGTAATGGTCCGATGGGTGTCATAAGAACATAACATAAGAACATAAGAAATAGGAGCAGGAGTAGGCCAATCGGCCCCTCGAGCCTGCTCCGCCATTCAATAAGATCATGGCTGATCTGATCCTAACCGCCAATCTACAATCTATCACAGAACCATCTCCTGCATCTAACAGAATTGCACACACGAAATAGGAGCAGAATCAGGCTACACAGTCCCTGGGCCCGCTCCACTAACCACAGGGCCATGACCGATCCGAACCTAGACTCATGTCCAAATTCCTGCCCGCTCCCCGTAACCCTTAATGCCCTTTACTTCTAGGAAACTGTCTATTTCTGTTTTAAATTTAATTAATGTTGTAGCTTCTACAGCTTTTTGTGGCAGCATATTCCATGGACCTACCACCCTCTGAGTGAAGTAGTTCCTCCTCATCTCAGTTTTGAAAGAGCAGCCCCTTATTCTAAGACTATGTCCCCTAGTTCTCGTCTCACCCGTCATCGGGAACATCCTCCCCGCATCCACCCGATCCAACCCCTTCACAATCTTATATGTTTCAATAAGATCGCCTCTCATTCTTCTGAACTCCAATGAGTAGAGTCCCAATCTACCCAACCTCTCCTCATATGACCGCCCCCTCATCCCCGGGATTAACCGAGTGAACCTTTTTTGCACTGCCTCGAGAGCAAGGATGTCTTTCCTTAAGTAAGGACACCAAAAGTGTATGCAGTATTCCAGGTGCGGTCTCACCAATACCTTGTACAACTGAAGCAATTTTTATTTTTATATTCTATCCCCCTAGCAATGAAAGCCAACATTCCATTTGCCTTCTTAATCACTTGCTGCACCTGCATACTAACCTTTTGAGTTTCGTGCACCAGGACCCCCAGATCCCTTTGCACTTCAGTACTCTCCAGTTTCTTGCCATTAAGATAATAAATTGCTCTCGGATTTTTCCTGCCAAAGTGCATCACCTCACACTTTCCAGTGTTGTATTCCATCTGCCAAATCTCTGCCCACTTACTTAGCCTGTCTATGTCCCCTTGCAGGTTTTTTATGTCCTCCTCACTCACTACTTTCCCTCCCATCTTTGTATCATCTGCAAATTTTGATATGTTACACTTGGTCCCTTCCTCCAAATCGTTAATATAGATTGTGAAGAGTTGGGGACCCAGCACTGACCCCTGTGGAACACCACTAGTTACTGATTGCCAGTCTGAGAATGAACCATTTATCCCAACTCTTTGCTTTCTGTTAGATAGCCAATCCTCTATCCATGCCAGAATATTACCCCCAATCCCGTGATTTTTTACCTTAAGCAATAATCTTTTGTGTGGCACCTTGTCAAATGCCTTTTGGAAGTCTAAATACACTACGTCCACTGGTTCCCCTTTATCCACTCTATATGTTACTTCCTCAAAGAACTCCAGCAAATTTGTCAAACATGACTTCCCCTTCGTAAAACCATGCTGACTTTGTCCTATTAAATTATGATTATCCAAATGTCCTGTTACTGTTTCCTTAATAATGGACTCCAAAATTTTACCTACCACAGATGTTAGGCTAACCGGTCTATAGTTACCAGCCTTCTGTCTACTGCCCTTTTTAAATAAGGGTGTTACATTAGCAGTTTTCCAGTCTGCCGGGACCTTAGCGGAATCCAGGGAGTTTTGAAAAATTATTACCAATGCATCTACAATCCCTACCGCCACTTCCTTCAAGACTCTAGGATGTAAGCCATCAGGTCCAGGTGATTTATCCGCCTTGAGTCCCATTATTTTACCGAGTACCACTTCCTTAGTGATTTTGATCGTGTTTAGCTCCTCTCCCCCTATAGCCCCCTGTTTGTCCAGTGTTGGGATATTCTTAGTGTCCTCTACTGTAAAGACTGATACAAAATATTCATTCAGTGTTTTTGCCATCTCCATATTTCCCACCATTAATTTCCCGGTCTCATCCTCTAAGGGACCAACATTTACTTTAGCCACCCTTTTTCTTTTTATATAACTATAAAAACTCTTACTATCTGTTTTTATATTTTTTGCTAATTTACTTTCATAATCTATCTTCCCTTTCTTAATCAATCTTTTTGTTATTTTTTGCTGCCTTTTAAAGTTTTCCCAATCCTCTGTCCTCCCACTAGATTTCGCTACCTTATATGCCCTTGTTTTTAGTCGAATACTATCCTTAATTTCTTTACTTAGTCGTTCCCCAGTCGCTCCTAGTCAGCTGTACGGTCCCCCATGTCTCTGCTCAGCTTCCTGAGCCACCACCACCTTCCCAGGGGAATCTGTCCTCTGCAGGTCAGGCACACGCGTTTCCCCTCAGTGACCCTGACCCGAGTGGCTACAACCTGTATGCTGGGACAGGGGAGGGAGGCCTCCCCGTAGGTGAGCCCGGTCTGACTGGAGTATCGGGTGGAGTTAGATCCCAGCCACCCTGGCCATCTTCCCACATGGGAATAGGTAGCGAGCTCCTTCACGCCTCGCTTGCTGCCACCCGCAGTCACCACCGGTGCTCTCTCTCCTGAGCACCCAAAATGTGGGAGTCCTCCACGTCACCTCGCCTCCCAGCGCTCATTCCTATCAGAGCGAGTAGGAGTATGCCCCCCTTCATATCGACAATCCCTTCTGTAAAGAGACACAAGAGCATATAGCCAGGTCCCGAGTAGATTCTCTGGCTTGGGTGAAGCATAGTCGGGTCTTGCGACCTCGACTCAATACAAACACTCTTGAAACTATAATATTTAAAACTACCAACCACCTTACTTAAAATTTAACTAAAACACCCAAACTTAACAATCTCAAAATTTAACAACAAAAGCTATGTACATTCGCCGCCCGTCTCCGAGCGGCCAGACTAAACCCTGTTCGGGCTGCAGCACACTTCTCCCTTTGGTGTGGCCGCCCTGTCCTGTACCTTTGGTCCCTTGCAGCCCATGGCTGCTGGCTGGGGACCTCTGTCCTCAGATCGATCTCTGGCTTGAGGGGCGGCCCCTTTAAATTGGGGAGCCGGTGACCACGGTTTCTTTGGCTGTGGCGTACGTGGGGACCTTCTCGGGGCTCTGGCTGGTGGGGGTTTTGTGGCTGGTGGGTCTTTAACACGAGCCACTGCCCCCTGTTGTGTGGTCTGTGAATCTTCCACTGCCACTGACTGGGGATTTCTATCCCCAGGCTGTACCTCTTCTAAACCTGTGTCAGGGTCAGGTGACTCTTCGCAGCCTGATGCTGCAGGCTGAGGGTCATCGCCCTCAGGTCCCACCTCCTCTAAATCCCAGAGGATTGGGGGAAGGTCCCAAACGGTGGGTGGGGTGGCCCCTCCCCTAAGACAGGCCACCGCCCCTGCCTGTGCAATCTGTGAATTTGCTCCTGCTGCAGGCTGAGGATTTCTATCCTGTTTTAATTTGGGCAACTCTGCTACCATGGCTTGCAACTGCGGGGTGGTGAATACCCCCGGGGTTGTTAAGCAAACCATCTCTCTGGCTTTGGATAGGGCTTGGGTCAGACCTTTTATCCTTTCCTCACAGGGCCCATGGTTTAACTCCTCATACCCCCTGCTCCTGGCTACCCTGTAGGCTGCCTTTATGTCCCGCATCCCCGTTATCAGCGGGTGGGCCAAATCTGTCCTGCCGGGCCGGGCACATCGGCCCCGGTCCCAGCCTCTCTTGCGGGGGTTTTTCCACCTCAGCTTCTGCCCCTAACTCCACCCCTTCTTGCCAGACTTCGCTAAAGCTTGGCGCTATGGGTGGTGGTCGTGGGCCCTCCCGCTCCTCAACCGGGTCGTCCCTTGGCGCAATCTTTGGTGTCTGAACCGTTCTCCCCAGGTTCCCTGTAAAGTCGACCTGGGCTGCACTTGGGCTTATGAGGCACGCCACGCCACTTGCCTTCCTTAGAGCAAGGCTGAGACTCTCTATCTGCTTCTGGCAGGGGCCATAGGTCCGCATCCTCAAACCCCTGTGCGCTCATTACCTTATAGGCTGCCTGTAAGCCTTTTACTGTCTCCTCCTGCTCTCTTACTTGTTTTGCCAGGCGGGCATTCTTTTCCCGCAACCTCAGCTCATTGTTCTTGGCCTCTGTGACCTGGCACTGTAAATAATCCTGCCGGGTCTTATGTTCCCCCACTAAATGCACCCTTTCCTGGTTTAGCGCCTGCAATGCTAACAGTAACTTCCCGAATCTCGGCTGCCTGTGCTTCAAGGAGTCTGTCCAAAAGTTGGATCGGTTTCTTGAAGCACATCAGCCAGACTGCCTTTGCTAAGGATTTTTTATGATCCTTCCCTTCTGTCCATTTAGCTGCAGCATCTACCGGGCGGCCAGTCTTTAACAGATTAGTGACCCACTTCTTTTCCATATTCACTTTGCTGAATACATAATCTGAAATCCTCTCTTCCATTACAGTTCTCTCTTCCGAATCAGTGTCGACTGCTTCACAAGCCTTTTGCCAAGTCCGTGCCATGGTCGCCATTATGTAGGGGGTGGTGGTGGTAGGGGTCAGCCTTACCCCTGACTCAGTGAGCGGTTCGAATCGCTCCCATGCCCCAGGTTCAGACCTTGGACTTATTTAAGGGTTGTGAATAAAGATGCAGTAGACAACAGGTTCCGATGAAAGAATTCTGACTTTTATTAAAAGGAAAAGGTAACAAACTTAAAACACACTTCACACTTAAACAGGTTGGGGAACACACGGTACAGGCGAGGGAGAATAACAATATACAAAAACCCGTATCCCTCCCAAAAATCCCACTATCTAGCTAGGTTTCGGTTTCAGGAGATCAGGGAAAATGCTCACCAAACGGGGGTTTTAACAGTGCGAAATCCAACCAGGTAAGTTGATGGTGGTCTGGTCGTCGAGTGTCTTCCTGGAACGTGCTGCTTCTGGAACAGAGCCGAGAGGGAGAGTCTGGAGAGAGAGGCCTCTTGGGGAATTAGGCCCTCCTTTTATACTTGTTCAGCTCCTTTGTTCCTTTTCGCTCCCAGAACCCCTTACTGAAAATGGTTTCGTGCCGAAGTGATTTGGTTTCAGTTGAGGCCTGTTCGTTCCATTGTCTTGGTTCCTTGCAGGCTTGTTAAGTTTTGATGGGTTTAACTTGGTGTTAAAATGTTCTGAACTCTCTTCTTACTGAACTGTTGTAACTGCTTGATGGGCCTTCAATTATGCTGAACCAAATCAAATCCTGGTCATTGTAAGACCTCGTTACCAGTAACGGCTTTTTACTGAGAGTCAAATGGCTTGCGTCCTGTCGATCTGTTGTTTAATCGGAGTTTGCATTGTCCTCATGTTTTGGGTTTCTTGCTGGGCCTAGCACTCCTATCTTTATGCGTCTCTTTAATGGTTCCTGTGGTTTGGGTGGGGCGGCCTTCTCCCAGGGCCTATTGTCCAAATGTTAATGTTTGCTGGGGCTTGAATTCCAGCCTTTTAAAATGCCAAAGCTTGGTTTTGGTCTTAAAGTCCTTATGTTCGGCCCAAATGCATCTTTATCACTCTGGGCTAGTTCCAAAGTCCTTTTTCCTTAGATTTTTGGGGATCTGCAGATTTTGGAAACTTTACAAAGGGAAATTATGGGTAATATTATTTGGTCAATGACTACACTTGAAGTTATACATATATGATTCTCATCTACTAAATATCTTTAAGTATCAGCCTTTCCTACAAGTGCCATAAAAAAAGCAAACCAAGTACTGGGGTTTATTTCTAGAGGATAGAATTGAAAAGTAGGGAAGTTTTGCTAAACTTGTATCGAACCTTGGTTAGACCACACTTGGAGGACTGTGTACAATTCTGGTCACCGTATTATAAAAAGGATATAGGGGCACTGGAGAGGGTACTAAAAAGCTTGACAAGGATGATCCAGAAATGCGACAGTATACCTATCGGGAAAGGATGAACAGACTGGGTCTCTTTTCTCTTGAAAAGAGAAGGCCGAGGGGTGACCTAATACAGCTCTTTAAAATTATGAAAGGTTTTGATAGAGTGGATACAGAGAGAATTTTTCCACTTGTGGGGAAGAGCAAAACTAGAGACCATCAATATAAGATAGTCACCAAGAAATCAAATAGGGAATTCAGAAGAAACTTCTTTACCCAGAGAGTGGTGAGAATGTGGAACTCACTACCACAGGGAGTGGTTGAAGCGAATAGTATAGATGCATTTAAGGGGAGGCTAGACAAGCATATGAGGGAGAAGGGAATAGAGGGTTATGCTGATAGAGTTAGATGAGGAAAGACGGGAGGAGGCTCGAGTGGAGCATAAACGGCGTCATGGACTGGTTGGGCCGAATGGCCTGTTTCTGTGCTGTATATCCGGTGTAACCTCGCTTTATTCTGCTAGAAAACATGCTCCCTCAAGTCACTAACGGCACTATCAAACTCCTAACTTCCCAGCATTAGACCCTCCATTCACCACGATACCTCTATGGCTCTCAATCTTCTCAGCCACTTTTTCATCTCCACCTTTGATGCCTTTGTCCCCAGCAAAACCTTCACTCTCTCCCACCCCAGTCATTCCTCCGGAATGGCTCCAATATTAGCGCGTTCAAGTCCAAGGAACGTAAACTTGAGAGTGTCTGGTTTAGTCACCAATCACCATATCTGGCTGGATTGCATCAAGTGTTATCAGGCCGCACTTTCCTCTGGGAAAACCATAAACTGCTCCAGGGCCATCCTGGACAGTAAAGGTCTGTCTTCTCCACTTCCAACTGTCTCCTTAAATCCCTCTCCTCTGCCCACTCGACCTTCACCTCCAACCAGTGTGAGTAGCTCTTGGTCACTAAGATTGAGACCCTCTCTTCAGCTTCCTCTGTTGCTTCCCCCCTTCCCCTTTGCTACCAAGCCAAAGCTCCCCCAGGCCTTAGCCCTGGACTCGTGTCTTTCTCCAGTTTCTCTCCCTCTCTGGCCTCCTCTTCCATAAAATTCACCTCCTGCTCTTGCCCCCCTCCCCCCCCCATCCCATATTATTTAACATCACAAATGATTCTGACTCCTGAGGTACTGTTTCCCTCCCTTTCAAAAGTGCCATTATTACCACCACCTCAAAACAGCCACCTTGATCCCTCTGTCCTTCCAAAGTACCACCCCATACCCTCCTCCCTTTTCCAAGATCCTTGAACCTGTCACTTCCAAAATCTGTACCCAACTTTCCTACAACTCCATGTTTAAATGGCTCCAATTAAGTTTAATTGGCCGTAAAGCACTTTGCAACATCCTGAGGTTGTGAAAGGGTCGATATAAATGCCTCTTTCTCTCTTTCTATATGGGACACCAAAAGGCATAAGGCTTCACACAACAAATTATTAACAAAAATGAGAGCACATAGAATTGGAGGTAACCTCATGACATAGGTCAGCCATTGGTTGGGAGTAGGAGACAGAGAGTAGGGATAAAGGGAACGTTCTCTGATTGGGGGGCTGTGAAAAGTCGTGTTCCCCAGCGATCTGTACTGGGGCTCCAGCTTTTCACCATAGATATCAATGACTTGGATGAAGGAATAGAGCGTTGTATGTCCAAGTTTGCAGATGACACTAAGTTAAGAGGCACAGTAAGCTGTGTAGATGGGAGCAGGAAGTTACAAATGCATATCGACAGACGAAGTGAGTGGGCAAAAGTATGGCAGATGGAGTTCAGTGTGGGAAAGTGTGAGCTCGTCCACTTTAAATCAGAGAAAGACAAATGGTGAGAGACTCGGAGCTGTGGAGGAGCAAAGCCGTGTTAGCCGTGGCTCAGTGGGTAGTGTTGGTAGATGAGGGAGATAGCCAAGCAACAGTCGAGGGAGAGAGAGAGAGACAGAGTTACCTTAGCCTAGCAACAGCCATTCGCAATCAAAGTAGACCTTGGACACGTTCATAATAAGAATGTCTAGATTAGAAATGCTATGTTCATAATAAGAATGTCTAGAGACCAGAAGGGTTATGCTCACCACAGCAAAGACACAGCATCTTACGTCCCAGATTGTTGATGTATTTTGAAGAAATATAGACTTGTGTCTCTGTACTATGCAGTAGCCAGACAATACCAGATAAGGCAATGCAGGTTCCAGTTTGATAAGAAAATAGTTTATAAATAGAGGCTTTTCCCTTGTTCAAGCAGCATGAGAAGGAACGCATGCCTATGCTCGCGTGCTCTATCTGTGACAATACTCCACTTGTAAATTGCTTTTTATGCTGAAGTTAAAGAATAAAATGATTCTAACCAGAAGACTGAACCTGTTACTACTCAAGTGAACAACAGAAGGTTGCTTTAAAACAACAGGCAGCACCCTCACCCTCTGAGTCAGTGTGGCTCTGTGGGCACCCTCACCCTCTGAGTCAGTTGGTCTCTGTGGGCACCCTCACCCTCTGAGTCAGTGTGTCTCTGTGGGCACCCTCACCCTCTGAGTCAGAAGGTTGTGGGTTCGAGTCCCACTCCAGGGATTTGAGCACAGAAATCAAGACTGGCACTCCAGTGCTAGTGCTGAGGGAGCGCTGCACTGTTGGAGGTGCCGTCTTTCTGATGAGATGTTAAACCGAGGCCCCGTCTGCTCTCTCAGGTGGACGTAAAAGATCCCTGGCACTATTTTGAAGAAGAGCAGGGGAGTTCTCCCCGGTGTCCTGGGGCCAATATTTATCCTTCAATCAACATCACTAAAAACAGATTATCTGGTCATTATCACATTGCTGTTTGTGGGAGCTTGCTGTGCGCAAATTGGCTGCCGCGTTTCCCACATTACAACAGTGACCACACTTCAAAAAGTATTTCATTGGCTGTAAAGCCCTTTGGGACATCCGGTGGTCGTGAAAGGCGCTACATAAATGCAAGTCTGTCTTTTCTTTCAAAGGGCTTTCGGTCTCCATATGCACAAATTTCACATTGGCCTTGGAGAGGGAGCAGCGCAGATTTACCAGAATGATATCAGGGCTTGAAGGGTTAAATTCTCAGAACAGGTTTCATAAACTTGGCTTGTATTCCTTTGAGTTTCGAAGGATGTGAGGTGAACTAATTAAGCTCTTTGTTGGTGAAAAATGAATTCACTCGAGTCTGTCTCAAAGCAGAAGATCACAGTTTATTTAACAGGTCGCACTGGGAGAAGAGCCATAGACCCCGCAGTCTAGTGATCCACTTCTCGTCGTTACAGTGGTATTGGAAATTCTTTTATACATTATAGGGTCAGATACGCAATTCATTACATACAAATGTCTCCACCCAATCACATTCCCCCAGCAACAGGCTCCTTAATTATAATCTGCACTTTAAGCTAAATTTTTCTTGTTACTTCCCATCCGAAACTACAAACATAGAGTGTTGCGTCACATCTGTCTGGTCGGACTGGCTGGTCATGCGGTGATTGGTTCTCAAGTGTAACCGTTGTACTATTATTGTCTTAGTGTGCCTCCTTGGTGGGCCTCACACTACGCATGTTGACCACAGACATTACTCATCGCACGGTGTCAGCGAAACCATTCTGTATTTACGAATTTACCTTTTACAGCACATTCTTTAACGTTTACATTGCTGCTTTAAGCCCCATAATTTTTACCCTAACACCCTTTATATGATAAAACGATTCGATAGGGTAGATCGAGAGAAACTATTTCCCCTGGTGGGAGAATCCAGCACAAGGGGGCACAACCTTAAAATTAGAGCTAGGCCCTTTGAAATCAGGACGCACTTTTCATGCTTTTTCTGCTAGCCCGCTACCCATTGTTAATACACCGACTCAGTCTCTCTCAAGAACGTTTTTTAGAGATTGATATATGTCTTCATACACTTTTAATGCATCCTCTATCCTCTGAGCTTCATCTCGTATCTTTTCAGCAACTTCAGTTTTACTTCCTTTGCTAAGCTCAATGGAGTCCGTTGTTATAGAGTAGACATCCCATGCAACAAAGAGTCCTGACACCACTCCTGAAACAGCTCTCGTGGTTTTAGACATTGCCAGAGTAGTTCCAGGAAGCAGGCTTTTCACCACTCCAGTTTCCACTGCATACTGTGTATTTCGAACATTGCGACTCAATGCTGTCAATTTCTTGGCTAGTTCTTTTAGGCCGGGAGTTTTCTTCAACATTTGTTTGGCCAGTACTGAGCTTGCCACTGTAACACTTTGAATGACGACGGAACTAGATTGACCTGCAGCTTTAATTAAAGACGAAATGTCCCATTCTGTCATTTCTAGCTCGCTGCATTGACTCAAGAATTGAAGAAAACTGCGGATGTCATTCAAACGTTCTGACATTTTCTCCCAGTCACTGTTATATTGTTCGATGATCTCAGCTACCCTTTCCTGTTGCTGTGACTGCAGAACAGATTCAGTGATGCCAGCTGTCAGATTAGTGACAGCACCAGCCCCACCGATGCCCGCTCCCACTGCAGTGAGCACCAAGGACGCACCTGCTGTGAAAGGAGCGGCGATTAATCCTACAATGCTTAGGATGCCTCCCACAGCACTGACGGAAGATCCTGTGACATTTGCAATTGTTGCACCTTTGTGATACTCATCGATGCTGTTTGCAATCTCTCGTAGTTCACGTGTGTGTCCCGTCAGCCGACTTTCCCACTCAGGAAACTCAGTTACAAAGTGCTGCATATCCTCAGTTTTCTTTTTGAGTTCAACTTGGTCCCTATTAAGATTGAGAAAATAATTTACTGACACACACACTTACAATTAAAATAACATAAACTGATCTTTACCAGGACGTAGGTGCGATCCTGGCACACACCTGAAGAGGCCAGCTTCAGGAACAGGGCAAATTGGTCCGCTGGCCTCATGAGTACAGTACCGGTGAGCTGTGGGCACCAGTCACGGCCCCACAGGCAGCTTGCCAGTCACAAGGGGGAGAGAGATTGGCTGCCTGGGTGCCAGGCGAGGGCCAATGGTAAATCTGGGAAAGGGGAGGCAGTCAGGAGGGGAAAGCGCTGGCCACAGATTTAACGTGGAGACAGGAGGAACACTCCTGATCCTCCCGGCTCTACATTCAGGTAAGGATTCTTTTAAAACTTACCTTTTGGTGGCGGCCTCCAGTAGTCCTTTTAAGGATCGCTGGTTAAGCCGCAGGTAGACCTGGTAATCCTGAGCGCAGTTCCGCGCAAAGCAAACACATCTCCAGGATGGGCCCTAAAACAGGCGTTCGGTCCCTTATTATCCTATCCAAGGGGCCTTGCGCCTGTTCTCAGCAGTCGCCACTGTCGTCTCCACAGCGACTGAACCAACATGACGCTGGATGTGTTTCTGCCCAGAAAACGGGCAAAGTCCAATTTCAGCCCCAAAATCTCTGGCAATGTGAGATTTCAAAAAACTCTGTTCTTTTGTTTGTCATGATGGATTGAAGGGCATGCAGCCCAGTGGGAATGAATGTGCTGATCCACAATGTGCAGGGTCTAGTAGCAGCTGTGGTGCTGTGAGATAGGATGTCCCCAGGAGCAATGAATCTCAAATTGACCACAGAATGTTTGAGAAGTTAAATCTTGTGGTTTAAAAGGAAAACCAAGGTCACATATAGGCGCCCATAGATCAAGAGTAATACAATGTGCATTAAATGGAGCAATGCTCCTGTCCTTTTAAAACAGCATACCCTCCAACTTACAATAATAAATTTTGACACAGCGACAATGAAGGATCGGCGATATACTTGTAAGATTCTCAAAATTCACAGATCCCCCATGACTCGAAGACAAACACTTTGGACTCTTTTTCTAACTATTACAGGGTGGTGAAGTGCATTGGGCTTAACCGAAGGACATTTTAGAATAAAAACCAAGATTTGGTATTTTAAAAGACATGTCTGGACTTGTAAGGGAGAAAAGGCTGTAAAGGAAGGTGGGCTCAACCTCTGTAAAGACAGTTTGGTTATTGGAGCTAATGGAAACTGTCTGGGGAACCGCATGACCTCGCTGGGAATTAAATCGGCCCCTAACAGACATTAACATCCTAACAAAAGAAGAGGAAAAACAGTCTCCACCCAAAATTACAGAACCCATCCAAACATGCATAAAACAGATCACTTAGACCCACTCTATAGAAATCCCAGACCCAGTCAAGAAACTCAAAACCTGGGAACAATTCAACTACAATTAAATGACAAATCGATTGGATGAAGACATCCCGAAACTACTTCACACGTTAACAAACAAGTTACCGTTACCGAGCCCGCCAAAATCTAACAATGACCGGGATCTGATTTGGCGCGCAGATAAGGAAGCTTCAATTAGTATAATTGAAGGCCCGTTCTCAACCTGAAAAAGAAGAGGGAAGAAGAGGAAAGAAGACACATTTCCCAGAGGCATTCACGGCAACACAGTTCTCCAGCACAACGGTTCAACGTGTCCAACGAGGAGGCCAACAGCTCGAGAAGTAGGCTGACACGTGGAAGAAACCAGAACGACCGCCTCAGTGACCATCGGACACCTCGCGGCAACAAGGGCCTCACGAAACCAACCAACCGAACATCAAATACTAATATTGGGCCACTGCGACCAAAGAAAACCAACTCGGAGAAAAAACCGAAGATCCGCAAAGTTTCCACTCTACAAGCTACTCCTGACTTACCCCTGGGTAAGATTTCCCCCAAAAGACTCTAAACCCTACTTCTCAACCAAAGAAAGTGGGTACTCACCTGATAGATCCAATACGCACCCTACCGCATCAGCGGACTCGTGAAGACTGACTAGATACGCAGTTGAAGTCCTCTACCGCGTACGGGATACGACAGACACCAACCGACATATAGAGCGAACCCCAAAACCGCGAACTAGCCCAACTGTCAAGGATTTTGGTGAATATCATCCCTGGTCCTCTGGAATCCAACCTAGCGAGGGAAGTGGGATTGGGAGGGGTGAAGTATTCTTCTAATGTTATTTCCCTCGCTTGTACCGAAGTGTTCCGCATTTTATTAGAGTGTTTTGTGTTGTGTCTTATTCTTGAATAAAGATCAAAGTTCTTGCATCAAAACCAGTTGTCTGTTGCACTTTTGTCACAACCCCCAAATAAGTCCAAGGTCTAGAACCAAGGGTATGGGAGTGATTCGAACCGCTCAGAAGCCAGAGGTGAAGCTGACACAAACCACCACCCCCTACAACTTCCAAGTCAGGTTGGTGTGTGACTTGGGGGAGAACTTGGAGGTGGTGGTGTTCCCATGCACCTGCTGCCCTTGTCCTTCTAGGTGGAAGAGGTCGCGGGTTAGGGAGGTGCTGCCGAAGAAGCCTTGGCGAATTGCTGTAGTGCATTTTGTAGATGGTACACACTGCAGCCACGGTACACCGGTGGTGGAGGGAGTGAATGTTTAAGGTGGTGGATGGGTGCCAATCAAGCGGGCTGCTTTGTTCTGGATGGTGTCGAGCTTCTTGAGTGTTGTTGGAGCTGCACTCATCCAGGCAAGTGGAGAGTATTCCATCACACTCCTTACTTGTGCCTCAGGGAGTGAATTCCAATAGTGTGCCATTCAGAATGATAACATCGAGGAGGTTTCCTTAAGAATCAAGGATGTATTAAATGGTATTTTGACTCTAAAATGTATGTAGAACTATAAATGTTTAGTAGTAGAAGTTGTAGTTACAAGATTAAGGTAGATTTTAGTTTGTTTCCAGCTTTACTTGGCAGTATAAAGTACTGCAGTGTAGGAGTTCTTTGTCTAGTGCATGTAGAAGATGGGAAATGCACCTCCAGGCAGCAGGACCTAGTCCTCTGCCAGGACGGGGATGGTGGTGGTGAGAGAGGGGTGAGAGAAATGAAAAATGTACTGCCTTGCTGGATACCAGCAGTTTGAAGAATGACATTGAGATTTTCCCTCAGATCAAAGGAAGTAAGATTTAAGCCAGCTGGTCCAGATCCAGCGAGCAGCAGAGAAGGTGAATTTACCCAGGAGAACAGCGGGCAGAGGTCAATGACTCTGACATGGCTGAAGGTCAACGCCACCATCCCAGAGGATGGAGAGGCAGCAATTGCCACTGCCCGCTGATCCTGGGGGGGGGGGGAGTCAACGAGGAGAATGGAGAAATTAGAGACAGAGAAAGCACATCAATACATTGATCATGCAACTGTTTCATACTCTTCTGGACATACCAAAGATCTTCTGTATTGATTTCCATGTCTGTAAAGGAAATGAGAAAAAATTACCAATTTTTGGCAATAATCTTGCTCAGAATTCAAAGTCAAATTCTCAGCATGGAAGTGCAGTGTTGGAGCTTTTATGGAGGGAATTCAAGCCAAAATATTAATGTTCATCACAGATCATCTGCACAAATTCACGTTTGGGATATTTTAACCCGCAGTAGAGAGGGTGTGTTTGGGGATATTTTACTCTGGGTAGGGAGGGTGTGTTTGGGATATTTTACTCTGAGTAGGGAGGGTGTGTTTGGGGATATTTTACTCTGGGTAGGGAGGGTGTGTTTGGGGATATTTTACCCTGAGTAGGGAGGGTGTGTTTGGGATATTTTACTCTGTGTCGGGAGGGTGTGTTTGGGGATATTTTACCCTGAGTAGGGAGGGTGTGTTTGGGGGTATTTTACCCTGAGTAGGGAGGGTGTGTTTGGGGTATTTTACCCTGAGTAGGGAGGGTGTGTTTGGGGATATTTTACCCTGAGTAGGGAGGGTGTGTTTGGGATATTTTACCCTGAGTCGGGAGGGTGTGTTTGGGGATATTTTACTCTGAGTGGGGAGGGTGTGTTTGGGGTATTTTACCCTGAGTAGGGAGGGTGTGTTTGGGGATATTTTACCCTGAGTAGGGAGGGTGTGTTTGGGATATTTTACTCTGAGTCGGGAGAGTGTGTTTGGGATATTTTACTCTGAGTAGGGAGGGTGTGTTTGGGGATATTTTACTCTGAGTAGGGAGGGTGTGTTTGGGGATATTTTACCCTGAGTAGGGAGGGTGTGTTTGGGATATTTTACTCTGAGTAGGGAGGATGTGTTTGGGGATATTTTACCCTGAGTAGGGAGGGTGTGTTTGGGGATATTTTACTCTGAGTAGGGAGGGTGTGTTTGGGTTATTTTACCCTGAGTGGGGAGGGTGTGTTTGGGATATTTTACCCTGAGTAGGGAGGGTGTGTTTGGGATATTTTACCCTGAGTAGGGAGGGTGTGTTTGGGGTACTTTACCCTGAGTAGGGAGGGCGTGTTTGGGGGTATTTTACTCTGAGTGGGGAGGGTGTGTTTGGGGATATTTTACCCTGAGTAGGGAGGGTGTGTTTGGGATATTTTACCCTGAGTAGGGAGGGTGTGTTTGTGGATATTTTACCCTGAGTAGGGAGGGTGTGTTTGGGGATATTTTACTCTGAGTAGGGAGGGTGTGTTTGGGGTATTTTACTCTGAGTAGGGAGGGTGTGTTTGGGGTATTTTACTCTGAGTACGGAGGTTGTGTTTGGTGATATTTTACCCTGAGTAGGGAGGGTGTGTTTGGGGTATTTTACCCTGAGTAGTGAGGGTGTGTTTGGTGATATTTTACCCTGAGTAGGGAGGTTGTGTTTGGGATATTTTACCCTGAGTAGGGAGGGTGTGTTTGGGATATTTTATTCTGAGTGGGGAGGGTGTGTTTGGGGGTATTTTACCCTGAGCAGGGAGGGTGTGTTTGGGGATATTTTACCCTGAGTAGGGAGTGTGTGTTTGGGGGTATTTTACCCTGAGCAGGGAGGGTGTGTTTGGGGATATTTTACCCTGAGCAGGGAGGGAGTTTTTGGGATATTTTACTCTGAGTAGGGAGGGTGTGTTTGGTGATATTTTACCCTGAGCAGGGAGAGTGTGTTTGGGGATATTTTACCCTGAGTAGGGAGGGTGTGTTTGGGGATATTTTACCCTGAGTAGGGAGGGAGTTTTTGGGATATTTTACTCTGAGAAGGGAGTGTGTGTTTGGGGGTATTTTACCCTGAGCAGGGAGGGTGTGTTTGGGGATATTTTACGCTGAGTAGGGAGGGAGTTTTTGGTATATTTTACTCTGAGTAGGGAGGGTGTGTTTGGGATACTTTACCCTGAGTAGGGAGGGTGTGTTTGGGGATATTTTACTCTGAGTAGGGAGGGTGTGTTTGGGGATATTTTACTCTGAGTAGGGAGGGTGTGTTTGGTGATATTTTACCCTGAGTAGAGAGGGTGTGTTTGGGGTATTTTACCCTGATTAGGGAGGGTGTGTTTGGGGATATTTTACTCTGAGTAGGGAGGGTGTGTTTGGGATATTTTACCCTGAGTAGGGAGGGTGTGTTTGGGGATATTTTACTCTGAGTAGGGAGGGTGTGTTTGGGATATTTTACCCTGAGTAGGGAGGGTGTGTTTGGGGATATTTTACCCTGAGTAGGGAGGGTGTGTTTGGGATATTTTACCCTGAGTAGGGAGGGTGTGTTTGGGGATATTTTACTCTGAGTAGGGAGGGTGTGTTTGGGGATATTTTACTCTGAGTAGGGAGGGTGTGTTTGGGGATATTTTACTCTGAGTAGGGAGGGTGTGTTTGGGATATTTTACCCTGAGTAGGGAGGGTGTGTTTGGGGATATTTTACCCTGAGTAGGGAGGGTGTGTTTGGGATATTTTACCCTGAGTAGAGAAGGTGTGTTTGGGGATATTTTACTCTGAGTAGGGAGGGTGTGTTTGGGATATTTTACCCTGAGTAGGGAGGGTGTGTTTGGGGATATTTTACCCTGAGTAGGGAGGGTGTGTTTGGGGATATTTTACCCTGAGTAGGGAGGGTGTGTTTGGGGATATTTTACTCTGAGTAGGGAGGGTGTGTTTGGGGTATTTTACTCTGAGTAGGGAGGGTGTGTTTGGGATATTTTACATTGAGTAGGGAGGGTGTGTTTGGGGATATTTTACTCTGAGTAGGGAGGGTGTGTTTGGGGATAATTTACCCTGAGTACGGAGGGTGTGTTTGGGGTATTTTACACTGAGTTGGGAGAGTGTGTTTGGGGTATTTTACTCTGAGTAGGGAGGGTGTGTTTGGGGATATTTTACTCTGAGTAGGGAGGGTGTGTTTGGGGATATCTTACCCTGAGTCGGGAGGGTGTGTTTGGGGATATTTTACTCTGAGTAGGGAGGGTGTGTTTGGGGATAATTTACCCTGAGTAGGGAGGGTGTGTTTGGGGATATTTTACCCTGAGTAGGGAGGGTGTGTTTGGGATATTTTACTCTGAGTCGGGAGGGTGTGTTTGGGATATTTTACTCTGAGTAGGGAGGGTGTGTTTGGGGATATTTTACTCTGAGTAGGGAGGGTGTGTTTGGGATATTTTACTCTGAGTAGGGAGGATGTGTTTGGGGATATTTTACCCTGAGTAGGGAGGGTGTGTTTGGGGATATTTTACTCTGAGTAGGGAGGGTGTGTTTGGGTTATTTTACCCTGAGTAGGGAGGGTGTGTTTGGGATATTTTACCCTGAGTAGGGAGGGTGTGTTTGGGATATTTTACCCTGAGTAGGGAGGGTGTGTTTGGGGTACTTTACCCTGAGTAGGGAGGGTGTGTTTGGGGATATTTTACTCTGAGTAGGGAGGGTGTGTTTGGGATATTTTACTCTGAGTAGGGAGGGTGTGTTTGGGATATTTTACCCTGAGTAGGGAGGGTGTGTTTGGGGTATTTTACCCTGAGTAGGGAGGGTGTGTTTGGGGTATTTTACTCTGAGTAGGGAGGGTGTGTTTGGGGATATTTTACTCTGAGTAGGGAGGGTGTGTTTGGGGATATTTTACTCTGAGTAGGGAGGGTGTGTTTGGGATATTTTACCCTGAGTAGGGAGGGTGTGTTTGGGATATTTTACTCTGAGTAGGAGGGTGTGTTTGGGATATTTTACCCTGAGTAGGGAGGGTGTGTTTGGGGATATTTACTCTGAGTAGGGAGGGTGTGTTTGGGATATTTTACTCTGAGTAGGGAGGGTGTGTTTGGGGTATTTTACTCTGAGTAGGGAGGGTGTGTTTGGGAATTTTACCCTGAGTAGGGAGGGTGTGTTTGGGGATATTTTACTCTGAGTAGGGAGGGTGTGTTTGGGGATATTTTACTCTGAGTAGGGAGGGTGTGTTTGGGGATATTTTACTCTGAGTAGGGAGGGTGTGTTTGGGGATATTTTACCCTGAGTAGGGAGGGTGTGTTTGGGATATTTTACCCTGAGTAGGGAGGGTGTGTTTGGGGATATTTTACTCCGAGTAGGGAGGGTGTGTTTGGGGATATTTTACCCTGAGTAGGGAGGGTGTGTTTGGGGATATTTTACTCTGAGTAGGGAGGGTGTGTTTGGGATATTTTACCCTGAGTAGGGAGGGTGTGTTTGGGGATATTTTACTCTGAGTAGGGAGGGTGTGTTTGGGGATATTTTACCCTGAGTAGGGAGGGTGTGTTTGGGGATATTTTACCCTGAGTAGGGAGGGTGTGTTTGGGGTATTTTACCCTGAGTAGGGAGGGTGTGTTTGGGGATATTTTACTCTGAGTAGGGAGGGTGTGTTTGGGGATATTTTACCCTGAGTAGGGAGGGTGTGTTTGGGGATTTTTTACTCTGAGTAAGGAGGGTGTGTTTGGGGTATTTTACTCTGAGTAGGGAGGGTGTGTTTGGGATATTTTACTCTGAGTAGGGTGGGTGTGTTTGGGATTATTTTACACTGAGTAGGGAGGGTGTGTTTGAGATATTTTACTTTGAGTAGGGAGTGTGTTTGGGATATTTTACTCTGAGTAGGGAGGGTGTGTTTGGGGATATTTTACCCTGAGTAGGGGAGGGTGTGTTTGGGATATTTTACCTGGAGTAGGGAGGGTCTGTGTTTGGGGATATTTTACCCTGAGAGGGAGGGTGTGTTTGGGGATATTTACTCTGAGTAGGGAGGGTGTGTTTGGGGTATTTTACCCTGAGGTAGGGAGGGTGTGTTTGGGGATATTTTACCCTGAGCAGGGAGGGTGTGTTTGGGGATATTTTACCCTGAGTAGGGAGGGTGTGTTTGGGGTTTTTTACTCTGAGTAGGGAGGGTGTGTTTGGGTATTTTACTCTGAGTAGGGAGGGTGTGTTTGGG
>JASTWF010001007.1:52308-136982 GCA_030390025.1 Squalus acanthias
GGGGGTGAGGCCTGATCGATCGGGGCTATAACTTCCCTGGGGAGGGGGCTGGCCCAGGGCGGTGGGTTATTGGGAGAGCGGGGTGAGGCCGGGGGGAGAAAGGACTCTCTTCAAAAACCAGGGCAATACAAGCCCAGTCTGTGCAACCTGTCCTCATAATTTAACCCTTTTAGCCCCGGTATCATTCTGGTGAATCTGCGCTGCTCCCCCTCCAAGGCCAATCTATCCTTCCTGAGGTGCGGGGCCCAGAACGGAACGCAGTGTCCAGATGGGGTCTGACCAGAGCTCTGTACAGCTGGAACAGAACTTCCACCCCTTTGTATTCCAGACCCCGGGAGATAAAGGCCAACATTCCATTAGCCTTTTTCATTATGTTTTGTAATAGTAAGGGGTGTAATTACAGCATGACTACTTTACCTAGGAATTTATAACAGAAATATATAAATAGGGATGGAATGTATGACTTTAAAGTGGGGCGTGAACGGTGTCGGTTCCCAGTGTTGAATGAATCCCTCCCTCTCACCCCAATTCACCAGTTTCCATTTTCTACACCGAGGCTGATTGAGTACATGCATTAGAAAGTGCACAACTTGATAAATGATTCGTCAAATGGCTGTAGACCTAAATTAAAAATACAAATTAAAACTCTTTGCAAAGTTTTAGGGAACGGTAGTGTAGTGGTTGTGTCACTGGGCTAGTAATCCAGGGTCGTGGACTAATGATCCAGAGACGTGAGTTCAAATCCCACCACGGCAGCTGGGGAATTTAAATTCAGTTAATTAAATAAATCTGGAATAAAAAGCCAGTATCAGTAATGATGACCATGAAACTATGGGATTGTTGCAAAAACCCATCTGGTTCACTAATGTCCTTCAGGGAAGGAAATCTGCCGTTCTTACCCGGTGTAGAATTCGCAATATATCGCGATTTTATTAATAAGGAGAAAACACAGAGTTTCGTTCAAACAGCTTTTATTCCAGCAGAATGCTGCCAGGTTTCTCAAAGTAGACACAAGCAGCCTGTAAAATGGCCGCCGCACCTCGTGACAGAACATTCTAGACTTTTCGACAGGCAGACAAGATGGCGTTCCAATAAACATTTGTGCAAGATCGATTAAGATCCAGCACAGTGAAGATAATACACGAGACATCATGGGTTTGCAGTATACACATAAATACTGAAATCGGTCTCCCAGGTACGAATGAAAGCTATTGTACCGAGTAATCAAGGGCCCATCCAAAAGACATTAATATGTAAAATCCCAACGACTCTACGATGAGAGAGCCGTTAGCAGGTAGTTATACAAAACACTTGGAAGCCCCAAAACCCCTCCAGGGAGAACACCGACCGATTTAACAATGGGAGAAATATTAACAGGTACTCAGACAGTTACGAGTAGCCCCGAAACCCATTAAGAACGGAGATCACCCATACAAGACATTTGAGCGCCAGACCCTAACAAAAGAAAGGACATTAAGGTTGGGCGGGAAACGGAAGATTTTGTACTATAATTACAAGCTCCAACCGTCCATCTGTCTCTTATTTTCTTATCCGATCGACTCGTAGCTTCGTGGCTGCTCCTGTGTTTTGACTCGTAGTCTGGTTCCTGTTTGCCTGGTGCCTCTTTGAAAAAGACTGTTGAACTTTCTGATCCGTTCGGATCTACCTCGTGTCGCGTAACGAAGACCTATGTTGGTAACTGGCAGCGGAACCAAAGGCCCGAGATGAGATGAGATGAGATGAGATGAGATGAGAAGAGAGGAAGACCATACTCATCGCCACGGTCAGTAAATCCCGACCGCGCCTGTAGGTCGATTAGCCAAGTTTTCCTTGCCAGGAAGACTTCTTTGAACTTGCAAGAACGGTTCATCATCGATGATATTGACTGAACTGTGAAACCTGCTCGGAAAAGTACCTGTTAAACCAACCAACACAGATCTTCATCACAGCAGACGGTCCAGCCTGCTAGCCGGAGCAGAAGCAAGTAAACAAGTGGGACCAGGAGATCTCCTGACCGACACGTGGGTGCTGCGGTGAAAAACATCCCGATCAGCTATTCGGAATTTCTCCGAGTTATCACGAGTGGTGAGCATGAGTCTCGAAATCCTACGAATCTAGTTAGGATAGATATTGATAGGGGAGGGTTTAAGTATTAAGGATACTTGTAATGTGTGCCCCTATTTACGGTGTGTCGTTCGTTCCTCGTTTCCCTAGGATCAGCTATATAACTGCTTGTAAGATTGTACTGTCATTAATCTGTGCTTATGACATGTATTTCATAATCTTAAATATCATGCAATAAAGATTTTCCATTTCGTACCATTCAACCGAGTCTACATGAGTTTCATCTCCATTACTGCTCTCGCATCTAAGTCCAGTGTCTAGAACCGTAAGGGCGAGTGATTCGAACCACTCACAGGTGTGTCTAGTGCTCCCAGACTGGCTGGAGACCAGAACAGGCAACAAGGCCTAAACCCGCACTGACATACAGGCTGCACAGAGCCGCGTGAATCTCACAGGCTGCGAGACACGCAGGGCCAGAATCCCTTACACCGGTCTGGTCTATATGTGACTCCAGACCCACAGCAATGTGGTTAACTCTTAACTGCCCTCTGAAATGGCCAGTTGTAGCAAACTGCTTAAAGTCACGATTACGGCGTCTGAGATCCTCTGGCATGCTCTCCTCCTTCCAAATAAGAGAAATTAGTTCATGTATTCGCTCCAATAGTGCTTCTCCGTCATGTTTTAGCGCCTCAGCGGGGATTCCATCTGCTCCTGGGGCCTTGTTGTTCTTCAGTTGTCGGGTGGCCTTTTCAACCTCATGCCGGGCTGGGGTTGTGCTGAGATGGTGGCGGGTAGCACGCTGCGGGATGGAGCTGAGGATAATCGTGTTGAAGACAGAATCTCGGTTAAGGAGATCTTCGAAGTGCTCCTTCCAGCGGGCACTGACTGCCTCTCTGTCCTTGATGAGTACCTCTCCGTTCTTGGCCCGCAGTGGGATAGGACCTTGGGTGCTTGGGCCGTAGGTGGTCTTGACTGCGCTAAAGAATCCACACACGTCGTGGTTGTCGGCTAGCTGCTGGATCTCCTGCGCTTTCTCCACCCACCATCTGTTCTTTAGGTCGCAAGTTTTTTGTTGGACCTCGGCCTTCAGGCGTCTGTAGAGCTGCTTTCTTGCTCTCGAGTTGTGTTGCTGTTTCCAGATCAGGAATGCTTTGCGCTTGCGGCTTATTAGCTCCTGGATCTCCTGGTCATTCTCATCGAACCAGTCTTGGTGTTTCCTGGTCGAGTGACCGAGCGTCTCTTCACAGGTGCTGATTATGGAGGCCTCGAGTGCAGACCAGGCACTGTGGACACTCTGGGCTGGATTTTGAATGACCCATGGAGTCGGGTTTGGAGGCGTGTGGGGGGTTAAATTTGCGGGGTCGGGGTTTCCGACCCCATCCCGACTCCATCCCGCCTCCACGCAATTTTGACATAATCAGTCGCGGGGTTCCCGATTCCGTCCCGCCTCCAAGAGGCGGGAGAGGCCATTAAAGCCCTTAACAAGCTCTAAATTGGCTCTGTAATGCGATTTTGAAACGCTGTAGCTAGTTTAACCCTCTTCTGACGTGAAGCACGCCTGGTGTGAAACACTCCAGTGAAACCTGGCGGGAGCACAAGTGGATAGCTGACTTTCGGATGCAAGTGCACTATTACAACGGAGATGTGATGAAGGTGCTAGTGGTGCTAGTAGTATTAGGTCTGAACATTGCCTCTGCATTGAATGTCTTAAGAGACTGCCTGGGAGGACTTACTTGGCAAAAAAAGTCTCTCTCTCTCTCTCTCTCTCTCCCCCCCCCATTTCTGCATCCAGGTCCACTCACATCATAAGCCAGGCAACCCCTCTCTCACCAACAGTCTCTGAGACTAGGCAGTCAGTACTGATGACATCATCAGAGGCGGGTTTCAGACTGAAAACACTAATTAGTTCATGGGTTCCCACATGCTCCAATTTAATTGCCCAATTAAGTGAAAATTGCATCAGGCACCCACATTAATCTGGAGTCGGGGGGGAAACACGAAATGCGGATTACACGACCCCAACCCAACCCCAAGACAAAATCCAGCCCTCTGTGTCTCTGAATCACTGGGAGTCGTCAGGTTGGTTGTGAGGCGCAGGCTGAATAGGGCTTTCTTAGCGGGGTCTTTGAGTGCTCCAGCGTTGATTTTCCTGCTTCTGTTGCCGCCGTTGTTTTGGGGCTGCGGTGGTCTGTCCAGCAGTCGTCAGCTCCTGTTATGGCGCGGGTGATGCGGACGTCCTTGCGGTCCCTCACTCGGACGATGGCGTAGTCCAGCAGATGCCGATGCTTGGAGCGAGTGTGTTGCCATGAAGCCTTGTACTTGTCTCTCTAATGGAACAAGGTGTTGGTTAAGACAAGCATTTCGTCAGGAGGAGGGTACCGTTGGAATTGGCTTTCCCTACCCTCTCTCTGCCGATCACACCTCCCCAGAAGTCTGTGTCCTTTCCAACTCTGACGTTGAAGTCGCCAAGGAGGATCAGCTTGTCGCCTGTTGGGACTCAGGACAAGGATTGTTCGAGGCTGGAGTAGAATTCCTCTTTAGTCTCGTCTGTGGCTTCCAGTGTTGGAGCGTACACACTGATGACCGTAGCGCACTGGTTCTGGGCTAGGGTGAGCCGTAGAGTCATGAGGCGTTCGTTTATTCCACAAGGGGAGTCTCTGAGATGTTCAACTAGCTCATTTTTTTATGGCGAAGCCTACCCCATGGAGGTGGCGTTCTTCTTCAGGTTTGCCTTTTCAGAAGAAGGTGTAACCACCGCCTTGCTCCTTGAGCTGGCCTTCCCCTGCCCGCCGGGTCTCACTTATGGCGGCGATGTCTATGTCGAAACGTCTGAGCGCCCAGGCAACGATAGCAATACGGCGTTCCGGTCTGTCGCTGTTGGGGTTGTCCATGAGGGTCCTGAGGTTCCAGGTCCCGAACTTCATTTTAAAGGGTGGAAGATGCCTGTGCGTAAATTCTTTTAACGTGGGTTGGCCGTTGCACACCAGCTTCCACATGGGCTTGACAGAGCAAGGTCTTGGTCCAATGGCAAGGGGATCCAAGACGATTGGAGACCAGGCTCTGCTACATCGGCCTAGCACACACACACAAACATACTCCTACTGTCCTCCTCCCTCCTTCCCGCAGGTCCTCTCTGCCTTGGTTCAAGAAAGGTGACAAGTCCGATTGCGGTAATTACAGAGGAGTTTCCCTGCTGTCTGCCACAGGGAAAGTCATCGCAAGAATCCTCCTCAATCGCCTTCTCCCAGTGGCTGAAGAGCTCCTCCCAGAGTCGCAATGCGGATTCCCCCCAATAAGGGACACAATGGACATGATCTTCACCGTGCGTCAACTACAAGAGAAATGCAGGAAACAGCACCAACCGCTGTACATGGCCTTCTTTGACCTCACAAAGGCCTTCGACACCATCAACCGTGAGGGATTATGGAGTGTCCTCCTCAAAATAGGCTGCCCTCAAAAGTTTGTCACCATCCTCCGCCTGCTTCATGACGACATGCAAGCCGTGATCCTGACCAACGGATCCACCACAGACCCAATTCATGTACGGACCGGGGTCAAGCAAGGCTGTGTCATTGCACCAATGCTCTTCTCGATCTTCCTGGCTGCAATGCTCCATCTCACCCTCAGTAAGCTCCCCGCTGGAGTGGAGCTAATCTACAGAACAAACGGGAAACTGTTCAACCTCCGTCGCCTCCAGCCCAGATCCAAGGTCGTCCCATCCTCTGTCATCAAATTACAGTATGCAGACGACGCTTGCGTCTGCGCACGCTCGGAGGTCAAACTCCAAACCATCGTCAACACATTCACCGAAGCGTATGAGAGCATGGGCCTTACACTAAACATCCGTAAGACAAAGTTCCTCTACCAACTTGCTCCCGCCACACAGTACTGCCCCCCGATTATCAAAATCCACGACAAGACCTTGGACAATGTGGACCACTTTCCATACCTCGGGAACCTACTGTCAACAAGGGCTGACGTCGATGACGAAGTCCAACACTGCCTTCGGTGTGCCAGTGCAGCCTTCGGTCGCCTGAGGAAGAGAGTGTTTGTAGACCAGGACCTCAAACCCAGCACTAAGCTCATGGTGTACAGAACAGTAGTAATACCCGCCCTCCTGTATGCCTCAGAGACATGGACCATGTACAGCAGGCACCTCAAAGCACTGGAGAGGTACCAGCAACGCTGCCTCCGCAAGATCCTGCAAATCCATTGGCAGGATAGGCGCACCAACGTCAGTGTTCTTGCTCAGGCCAACATCCCCAGCATCGAAGCTTTGACCACGCTCGATCAGCTCCGATGGATGGTCCACATCGTCAGCATGCCCGATACGAGACTCCCAAAACAAGCGCTCTACTTGGAGCTCCGGCACGGCAAGAGAGCCCCAGGTGGGCAGAGGAAACGCTTCAAGGACACCCTCAAAGCCTCCTTGAAAAAGTGCAACATCCCCACCGACACCTGGGAATCCCTGGTCCAAGACCGCACAAAGTGGAGGAGAAGCATCCGGGAAGGCGCCGAACACCTCGAGTCTCTTCGCCGGGAGCAAGCGGAAGCCAAGCGCAAACAGCGGAATGAGCGCACGTCAACCCAAGCACCCGACCCACCCGCCCCTTCAACCACCGTCTGCCCCACCTGTGACAGAGACTGTCGGTCCCGCATTGGACTCATCAGTCACCTGAGAACTCATTTTTAGTGTGGAAGCAAGTCATCCTCGGTTCCGAGGGACTGCCTGAGAAGAAGAAAGAAGTATCACCACACAGACTGCAGCGGTTCAAGAAGGCAGCTCACCACCACCTTCTCAAGGGCAATTAGGGATGGGCAATAAATGCTGGCTGTGCCAGTGATTCCCACAACCTGTGAACGAATAAATAAAAAAAAGTAGGGAGTCTCACTTTATTGCACAATCCCGAGAATGATTCGGGCCCCGGCAGGACTTCCTGTTTTTGCAGTAAGTGGTGAGTTTCAGTTTCATTTACTCTACCAGCTTCATTGTGGATTCCGAGAAGATTATTGTTCAATTCTGCAAAGCTCCAGGGTTCACTCGCACACTCGATACCAGTGAGAACGCCCCAGGAGTGATTCACTCCAGGTATGGATTTATTTTTAATTCGTTCAAGGGATGTGCCTGCTGCCCTTGTCCTTCTAGGTGGAAGAGGTCGCGGGTTTGGGAGGTGCTGCCGAAGAAGCCTTGGCGAGTTGCTGCAGTGCATCTTGTAGATGGTACACACTGCAGCCACGGTACGCCGGTGGTGGAGGGAGTGAATGTTTAAGGTGGTGGATGGAGTGCCAATCAAGCGGGCTGCTTTGTCCTGGATGGTGTCGAGCTTCTCGAGTGTTGTTGGAGCTGCACTCATCCAGGCAAGTGGAGAGTATTCCATCACACTCCTGACTTGTGCCTTGTAGATGGTGAAAAGGCTTTGTGGAGTCAGGAGGTGAGACACTCGCCGCAGAATACCCAGCCTCTGACCTGCTCTTGTTGCCACAGTATTTATGTGGCTGGTCCAGTTAAGTTTCTGGTTAATGGTGGAGCTAATCTACAGAAAAAACAGGAAACTGTTCAACCTCCGTCGCCTCCAGTCCAGATCCAAGGTCGTCCCTTCCTATTTTTTAAAGCACAATATTTTCTTTAAAAAAATTACGTTTTCAAACGCTGCCCAATTGTGTTGGTTCAGGGCAGAGTTTGTGGTAGCATCAGTCTGTGTAACCATGGGAGAGAGTGGAATGTTGCTGCAAAGCTTGTTTCAGCAAGAATGGTATAAGAGCAGCCAGTCTAAAGTGAAACAGAGACATTCCACAAGACCGACTAAAAGAACACCTCGCAAGATGTCGCTAGATTATTAACCTCTCCATCTCCCCAAGCAGAAGAATTGGCCATTCGAAGGAGAAGAGGATCACACTAGTCAGTTACAGATTCGACCAAGTGACAACACATGAGAAGGCAAGGCACACGTCATTCCGAGAAACAGTCACTGGTCGGGAGCAGAAAGCTCCTCCTTTTCTGAGAAGGGTTTTTATCTTTTCTTTGAAAGATCTGCACAGCTAAATGGCACTCGGCTGACAGGTTCTTTCTGCTGAACCTTTTGTTGAATTGCTCCTCAGCTGCTATTTGGAGAGGCTTCAACACTGGCGGCTACCGCTTGTTCATGTAAATGATTTCATCAGTGAATAAACACATTGGCTGGAATTTCCCCGCTGCTGTGAGTGCGGGTTTGGAGGCGGGTCAGCAGGAAATGTTGCAGGAAATGGGAGCGCATCGGGAACGCGCCGTCATCCCGTCTCCTCGCGCCTATAACTCGGGCGCGTTTGCCAACGCGCCACAGACCGAACAGCAGAGGCAGGCGACCTAATTAATCTCATCAAATCCCTGTCGTGAGACCTTTAACAGTGTTTTTAACCAGACCTTTGGAATTTCACAGGATGAGCACGGGAATCAGGCAGCTCGGGAACCTCGTCTGTCAACCTGAGGTGGAAGCTCAGTGGCCATTGAGCGAGGTCATTAATGGAGAGCGTGGAAAGCCCAATAAATACTCCCACATGACACCTCATTACTTGCCTAAGGGAAAGGTTCTTGCTGACTCCATTTTGAGGACAGATTTAGGTGTCTACAGTTTGCAAGCCTTTTCTGCAACCTCGGAAGCCACATTGCTAGTCACGATCACAACATTTAAAAAAAATTTGTTCCTGGGATGTGGGCGTCGCAGGCAAGGCCAACATTTATTGCCCATCCCTAGTTGCCCTTGAGAAGGTGGTGGTGAGCCGCCGCCTTGAACCGCTGCAGTCCGTGTGGTGAAGGTCCTCTCACAGTGCTGTTAGGGAGGGAGTTCCAGGATTTTGACCCAGTGACGATGAAGGAACGGCCGATATACTTCCAAGTCAGGATGGTGTGTGACTTGGAGGGGAACTTGGAGGTGGTGGTGTTCCCATGCGCCTGCTGCCCTTGTCCTTCTAGGTGGAAGAGGTCGCGGGTTTGGGAGGTGCTGCCGAAGAAGTCTTGGCGAGTTGCTGCAGTGCATCTTGTAGATGGTACACACTGCAGCCACGGTGCGCCGGTGGTGGAGGGAGTGAATGTTTAAGGTGGTGGATGGGGTGCCAATCAAACGGGCTGCTTTGTCCTGGATGGTGTCGAGCTTCTTGAGTGTTGTTGGAGTTGCGCTCATCCAGGCAAGTGGAGAGTATTCCATCACACACCTTACTTGTGCCTTGTAGATGGTGGAAAGGCTTTGGGGAGTCAGGTGGTGAGTCACTTGCTGATTGTATAATACCCCGCACTCCAAATATACCCCGCTCCCCACAATACCTAGCCTCTGACCTGCTCTTGTTGCCACAGTATTTATGTGGCTGGTCCAGTTAAGTTTCTGGTCAATGGTGACCCCCAGGATGTTGATGATGGGGGATTTGGCGATGGTAATGCTGTTGAATGTCAAGGGGCACTGGTTAGATGCTCGCTTGTTGGAGATAGTCATTGCCTGGCGCGAATGTTACCTGCCATTTATCAGCCCAAGCCTAAATGTCGTCCAGGTCTTGTTGCATGCGGGCATGGACTGTTTCATGACCTGAGGAGCTACGAATGGCACTGAATACTGGGCAGTCATCAGCGAACATCCCCATTTCTGACCTGATGTTGGAGGGAAGGTCACTGATGAAGCAGCTGAATGTGGTTGGGACACTGCCCTGAGGAACATAGAAACATAGAAACTAGGAGCAGGAGTGGGCCATTCGGCCCGTCGAGCCTGCTCCACCATTCAATACGATCATGGCTGATCATCCAAATCCAGCACCCTGTCCCTGCTTTCTCACACAGAATCCCCATCGAGCCTGCACCGACACATATCCCACCCTATCCCCGTAACCCCACGTATTTAATTCCCCCTAACATATCCCATCCTATCCCCGTAACCCCACATATTTAATCCCCCCTAACACTAAGGGTCAATTTATCATAGCCAAAATCAACCTAACCCACACATTTTTGGACTGTGGGAGGAAACCGGATCACCCGGAGGAAACCCACGCAGACACAGGGAGAATGTGCAAACTCCACACAGACAGTCACCCGAGGCCAGATTCGAACCCGGGTCCCTGGCGCTGTGAGGCACCAGTGCTAACCACTATGCCACCGTGTTGCCCACCTCCTGCAGCGATGTCCTGGGGCTGTGATGATTAATTTTCAACCACCACAACCATCTTCCTGTGTGTTAGGTATGACTCCCCCCAGTGGAGAGTTTCCCCCCCCGATTCCCATTGACTTCAGTTTTACTAGGGCTCCTTGATGCCACACTCGGTCAAATGCTGCCCTGATGTCAAGGGCAGTCACTCTCACATCACCTCTGGAATTCAGCTCCTTTGTCCATGTTTGGACCAAGGCTGTAATGAGGTCAGGAACCGAAGTGGTCTTGACGGAACCCAAACTGGGCATCAGTGAGCAGGTTATTGGTGAGTAAGTGCCGCTTGATAGCACTGTTGATGACACATTCCATCACTTTGCTGATGATTGAGAGTAGACTGATGGGGCGGTAATTGGCCGGATTGGATTTGTCCTGCTTTTTGTGGACAGGACATACCTGGGCAGTTTTCCACATTGTCAGATAGATGCCAGTGTTGTAGCTGTACTGGAACAGCTTAGCTAGAGGCGTGGCTCGTTCTGGAGCACAAGTCTTCAGCACGATAGCCGGGATGTTGTCGGGGCCCACAGCCTTTGCTGTATCCAGTGCGCAGAGCCGTTTCTTGATATCACGTGGAGTGAATCGAATTGGTTGAAGACTGGCTTCTGTGATGGTGGGGACCTCAGGAGGAGGCCGATATGGATCATCCACTCGGCACTTCTGGCTGAAGATGGTTGCAAACGCTTCAGCCTTGTCTTTTGCACTCACGTGCTGGGCTCCACCATCATTGAGGATGGGGATATTCATGGAGCCTCCTCCTCCCGTTAGTTGTTTAATGGTCCACCATCATTCACGACTGGATGTGGCAGGACTGCAGAGCTTTGACCTGATCTGTTGATTGTGGGATCGCTTAGCCCTGTCTATAGCATGCTGCTTCTGCTTTTTAGCATGCATGTAGTCCTGTGTTGCAGCTTCCCCAGGTTGGCACCTCATTTTTAGGTACGCCTGGTGCTGCTCCTGGCATGCTCTTCTACACTCGTTGTTGAACCAGGGTTGGTACCCTGGCTTGATGGTAATGGTAGAGTGAGGGATATGCCGGGCCATTAGGTTACAGATTGTGGTGGAATACAATTCTGCTGCTGCTGATGGCCCACAGTGCCTCATGGATGCCCAGTTTTGAGCTGCTAGATCTGTTCTGAATCTATCGCATTTAGCACGGTGGTAGTGCCACACAACATGATGGAGGGTGTCCTCAGTGTGAAGATGGGACTTTGTCTCCACAATGACTGTGCGGTGGTCACTGCTACCAATGCTGTCATGGACAGATGCATCTGCGACAGGCAGATTGGTGAGGACAAGGTCAAGTAGGTTTTTCCCCTCGTGTTGGTTCTCTCACCACCTGTCGCAGGCCCAGACTGGCAGCTGTGTCCCAAACACATCCTCCCTACTGTAGGGGGTGGTGGTTTGTTTCAGCTTTACCTCTGACTTCTGAGCGGTTCGAATCGCTCCCACTCCCTTGGTTCTAGACCTTGGACTTATTTGGGGGTTGTGATACAAAAGGTGCAGCAGATAACTGAGTTTGATGAAAGAACTTCAATCTTTATTAAAAGGTAAGACACAAATAATAACTCTTAACACTCTAAAGGTGGGGAACACTTCGGTACAAGCGAGGGAAATGACAGTAGAACAATACTTCACCCCTCCCAACCCCACTTTACTAGCTAAGTTAGGTTTTGAAGGACCAGGGATAATGCTCACCAATCCTTTGACAGTTGGGCTAAATCACGGTTTTGGGGTTCGTTGTTTATGGCGGTTAATGTCTGCCGTACCCCGTACGCGGTAGAGGACTTCACCTGCTTCTCTGGTCAGTCTTCGCGAGTCCGCTGATGCAGTAGGGTGCATTTTGGATCTATCAGGTGAGTACCCAATTTCCTTTGGTTCGGAGTACGGTTTAGAGTCTTTTGGTAGAAATCTTACCCAGGGGTAAGTCAGGAGTAGTTTGTAGTGTGGAAACTTTGCGGTTCTTCGGGTTTTCTTCCCTTGAGTTGGTCTTTGTTGGTCGCGGTGGCCTGCTATTACCCGGTCAGTTGGGGGTAATGTGCGGTTGTTGGTTTCTTGAGGCCTTTGGTTTCCGCAATGGCTTTAGGCCTTGTTTAGTGTGTCGGTCGACCTTGTGGAGCCGTCAGTGACTTGTTGCTGCTTGTTGCTCCGGGTGACTGTGTTGGGACCGTTGTTGGAGGTCCATTGAGGTGGTATCTTCACGGGCTGGACTCAGGTGTGTCTGAGTGGTGAGTGATGCCGACTCGCTTCCAGCTCGGCTTGACCTTGTTCCTTGCTTCTTCTTCCACCGGTTGCGACTGACCGACTTCTCTCGTTACTCCTCGATGACCACTGACTTAACGAGGCTTTAATTATACGAAATTGAAGTGGCCTTATCGACCCGCCAAATTTACTCAGTTCATTGTCTGGTTTTTGGCGGGCTCGTAAATCGGTAATGTCTTACGAGCACGTTAACTGGTTTTTTAACAGGGCTTCAATCTCACCCATTGAACATGGCCTTATCTACCCGCCAAATCTGCTCAGTTCATTGTCTGGTTTTGGCGGGCCTGTTACCAGTAACTGCTCTGTAAGTGTCAGATGGGTTTTGGGATGGTTTGTGTCCTGTCGATCTCCTTGGCTGATCACTGGTGATTGGTTTCGTGTTTTGGGTTTCTAGGCTGGACTCGGTCTTCTATGAGTGGGTTTTATTATGCATGTTTTCAGATGGGCCCTGTAATCGGTTTGATGGGGCCTGTTATTTTGGGTGGGACTGTCTTCTCCCACGGTCTATTGTTCAAATGTTAATGTCTGCTGGGGCTTGAGTGAGGTCATCCCGGTTCCCCAGACAGTGTAATTAACTGCAATAACCAAAATGCTTTTACACAGGTCGAACCAACCACCTGTGAAGCCTTTTCTCCCTTCCAGGTCCAGACATGTCTCTTTTAAAATGCCAAAACTTGGGTTTTCGTCTGAAATTCCTTACGTTAGGCCCAAATGCATTTTTTTATCACTCTGCGGTAGTTCCAAAATCCTTTTTCCTCAGGTTTTGGGGATCTGTAAATTTTAGAAACCTTACAGTCCACCGAGGACGATACTGTAGTGAATTAAAGTATCGCAGGAGAGACTGTAAGCTTTCCAAAATTCGAAAAGCTCAGAAGTCAGAGGTAAAGCTGACACAAACAACCACACCCTCCCCACTCAGGGGAAAATACCCCAAACACACCCTCCCTACTCAGGGGAAAATACCCCAAACACACCCTCCCTACTCAGGGTAAAATATCCCAAACACACCCTCCCCACTCAGAGTAAAATATCCCCAAACACACCCTCCCGACTCACGGTAAAATATCCCCAAACACACCCTCCCTACTCAGGGTAAAATATCCCCAAACACACCCTCCCTACTCAGGGTAAAATATCCCCAAACACACCCTCCCTACTCAGGGTAAAATATCCCCAAACACACCCTCCCTACTCAGGGCAAAATATTCCCAAACACACCCTCCCTACTCAGGGTAAAATATCCCCAAACACACCCTCCCTACTCAGGGTAAAATACCCCAAACACACCCTCCCTACTCAGGGTAAAAGACCCCAAACACACCCTCCCTACTCAGAGTAAAATATCCCAAACACACCCTCCCTACTCAGAGTAAAATATCCCCAAACACACCCTCCCTACTCAGAGTAAAATATCCCCAAACACACCCTCCCTACTCAGGGTAAAATATCCCAAACACACCCTCCCTACTCAGAGTAAAATATCCCAAACACACCCTCCCTACTCAGGGTAAAATATCCCCAAACACACCCTCCCTATTCAGGGTAAAATACCCCAAACACACCCTCCCTACTCAGGGTAAAATATCCCCAAACACACCCTCCCTACTCAGGGTAAAATACCCCAAACACACCCTCCCTGCTCAGGGTAAAATACCCCAAACACACCCTCCCTACTCAGGGTAAAATATCCCCAAACACACCCTCCCTACTCAGGGTAAAATACCCCAATCACACCCTCCCTACTCAGGGTAAAATATCCCCAAACACACCCTCCCTACTCAGGGTAAAATATCCCCAAACACACCCTCCCTACTCAGGGTAAAATATCCCAAACACACCCTCCCTACTCAGGGTAAAATATTCCCAAACACACCCTCCCTACTCAGGGTAAAATATCCCAAACACACCCTCCCTACTCAGGGTAAAATATCCCCAAACACACCCTCCCTACTCAGAGTAAAATATCCCCAAACACACCCTCCCTACTCAGAGTAAAATATCCCCAAACACACCCTCCCTACTCAGGGTAAAATATCCCCAAACACACCCTCCCTACTCAGGGTAAAATATCCCCAAACACACCCTCCCTACTCAGAGTAAAATATCCCCAAACACACCCTCCCTACTCAGGGTAAAATATCCCCAAACACACCCTCCCTACACAGGGTAAATTATCCCCAAACACACCCTCCCGACTCATGGTAAAATACCCCCAAACACACCCTCCCTACTCAGGGTAAAATATCCCAAACACACCCTCCCTACTCAGGGTAAAATATCCCCAAACACACCCTCCCTACTCAGGGTAAAATATCCCCAAACACACCCTCCCTCCTCAGGGTAAAATATCCCCAAACACACCCTCCCTACTCAGAGTAAAATATCCCCAAACACACCCTCCCCACTCAGGGTAAAATATCGCCAAACACACCCTCCCTATTCAGAGTAAAATATCCCCAAACACACCCTCCCCACTCAGAATAAAATACATCAAACACACCCTCCCTACTCATGGTAAAATATCCCAAACACACCCTCCCTACTCATGGTAAAATATCCCAAACACACCCTCCCTACTCAGAGTAAAATATCCCAAACACACCCTCCCTACTCAGGGTAAAATATCCCCAAACACACCCTCCCCACTCAGGGTAAAATATCCCCAAACACACCCTCCCTACTCAGAGTAAAATATCCCCAAACACACCCTCCCGACTCAGGGTAAAATATCCCCAAACACACCCTCCCTACTCAGTGTAAAATACCCCAAACACACCCTCCCTACTCACAGTGAAATATCCCAAACACACCCTCCCTACTCAGGGTAAAATACCCCAAACACACCCTCCCTACTCAGTGTAAAATATCCCAAACACACCCTCCCTACTCAGTGTAACATACCCCAAACACACCCTCCCTACTCAGGGTAAAATATCCCCAAACACACCCTCCCTACTCAGGGTAAAATATCCCCAAACACACCCTCCCTACTCAGGGTAAAATTTCCCCAAACACACCCTCCCTCCTCAGGGTAAAATATCCCCAAACACACCCTCCCTACTCAGGGTAAATTACCCCAAACACACCCTCCCTACTCATAGTAAAATATCCCCAAACACACCCTCCCTACTCAGGGTAAAATACCCCAAACACACCCTCCCTACTCAGGGTAAAATATCCCCAAACACACCCTCCCTACTCAGGGTAAATTACCCCAAACACACCCTCCCTACTCATAGTAAAATATCCCCAAACACACCCTCTCTACTCAGGGTAAAATACCCCAAACACAACCTCCCTACTCAGCGTAAAATACCCCAAACACACCCTCCCTACTCAGGGTAAAATATCCCCAAACACACCGTCCCTACTCAGTGTAAAATATCCCCAAACACACCCTCCCTACTCAGGGTAAAATATCCCCAAACACACCCTCCCTACTCAGGGTAAAATATCCCCAAACACACCCTCCCTACTCAGGGTAAAATATCCCCAAACACACCCTCCCTACTCAGGGTAAAATTTCCCCAAACACACCCTCCCTCCTCAGGGTAAAATATCCCCAAACACACCCTCCCTACTCAGGGTAAATTAACCCAAACACACCCTCCCTACTCATAGTAAAATATCCCCAAACACACCCTCCCTACTCAGGGTAAAATACCCCAAACACACCCTCCCTACTCAGGGTAAAATACCCCAAATGCACCCTCCCTACTCAGAGTAAAATACCCCAAACACACCCTCCCTACTCAGAGTAAAATACCCCAAACACACCCTCCCTACTCAGGGTAAAATATCACCAAACACACCCTCCCTACTCAGGGTAAAATATCCCCAAACACACCCTCCCTACTCAGGGTAAAATTTCCCCAAACACACCCTCCCTCCTCAGGGCAAAATATCCCCAAACACACCCTCCCTACTCAGGGTAAAATACCCCAAACACACCCTCCCTACTCAGGGTAAAATATCCCCAAACACACCCTCCCTACTCAGAGTAAAATATCCCCAAACACACCCTCCGTATTCAGAGTAAAATATCCCCAAACACACCCTCCCTACTCAGGGTAAAATATCCCCAAACACACCCTCCCTGCTGAGAGTAAAATATCCCCAAACACACCCTCCCTAGTCAGAGTAAAATATCCCCAAACACACCCTCCCTACTCAGGGTAATATATCCCCAAACACACCCTCCCTACTCAGGGTAAAATACCCCAAACACACCCTCCCTACTCAGAGTAAAATACCCCAAACACACCCTCCCTACTCAGGGTAAAATATCACCAAACACACCCTCCCTGCTCACAGTAAAATATCCCCAAACACACCCTCCCTACTCAGGGTAAAATACCCCAAACACACCCTCCCTACTCAGGGTAAAATACCCCAAACACACCCTCCCTACTCAGGGTAAAATACCCCAAACACACCCTCCCTACTCAGGGTAAAATATCACCAAACACACCCTCCCTACTCAGAGTAAAATATCCCTTCCACACCCTCCCTACTCAGGGTAAAATATCCCTTCCACACCCTCCCTACTCAGGGTAAAATACCCCAAACACACCCTCCCTACTCAGGGTAAAATATCACCAAACACACCCTCCCTGCTCACAGTAAAATATCCCCAAACACACCCTCCCTACTCAGGGTAAAATACCCCAAACACACCCTCCCTACTCAGGGTAAAATACCCCAAACACACCCTCCCTACTCAGGGTAAAATACCCCAAACACACCCTCCCTACTCAGGGTAAAATATCACCAAACACACCCTCCCTACTCAGAGTAAAATATCCCTTCCACACCCTCCCTACTCAGGGTAAAATATCCCTTCCACACCCTCCCTACTCAGGGTAAAATATCCCCAAACACACCCTCCCTACTCAGTGTAAAATATCCCAAACACACCCTCCCAACTCAGTGTAAAATATCCCAAACACACCCTCCCAACTCAGGGTAAAATACCCCAAACACACCCTCCCTACTCAGTGTAAAATATCCCAAACACACCCTCCCAACTCAGGGTAAAATGCCCCCAAACACACCCTCCCTACTCAGTGTAACATACCCCAAACACACCCTCCCTACTCACAGTAAAATATCCCCAAACACACCCTCCCTACTCAGGGTAAAATATCCCCAAACACACCCTCCCTACTCAGGGTAAAATATCCCCAAACACACCCTCCCTACTCAGGGTAAAATATCCCCAAACACACCCTCCCTACTCAGGGTAAAATATCCCCAAACACACCCTCCCTACTCAGGGTAAAATACCCCAAACACACCCTCCCTACTCATAGTAAAATATCCCCAAACACACCCTCCCTACTCAGGGTAAAATACCCCAAACACACCCTCCCTACTCAGGGTAAAATACCCCAAACTGCACCCTCCCTACTCAGAGTAAAATACCCCAAACACACCCTCCCTACTCAGAGTAAAATACCCCAAACACACCCTCCCTACTCAGGGTAAAATATCACCAAACACACCCTCCCTACTCAGGGTAAAATATCCCCAAACACACCCTCCCTACTCAGGGTAAAATTTCCCCAAACACACCCTCCCTCCTCAGGGTAAAATATCCCCAAACACACCCTCCCTACTCAGGGTAAAATACCCCAAACACACCCTCCCTACTCAGGGTAAAATATCCCCAAACACACCCTCCCTACTCAGAGTAAAATATCCCCAAACACACCCTCCCTGCTCAGGGTAAAATATCCCCAAACAGACCCTCCCTGCTCAGAGTAAAATATCCCAAACACACCCTCCCCACTCAGAGTAAAATATCCCCAAACACACCCTCCCTACTCAGGGTAAAATACCCCAAACACACCCTCCCTACTCACAGTAAAATATCCCCAAACACACCCTCCCTACTCAGGGTAAAATACCCCAAACACACCCTCCCTACTCAGGGTAAAATACCCCAAATACACCCTCCCTACTCAGAGTAAAATACCCCAAACACACCCTCCCTACTCAGAGTAAAATATCCCCAACCACACCCTCCCTACTCAGGGTAAAATATCCCCAAACACACCCTCCCTGCTGAGAGTAAAATATCCCCAAACACACCCTCCCTAGTCAGAGTAAAATATCCCCAAACACACCCTCCCTACTCAGGGTAATATATCCCCAAACACACCCTCCCTACTCAGGGTAAAATACCCCAAATACACCCTCCCTACTCAGAGTAAAATACCCCAAACACACCCTCCCTACTCAGAGTAAAATACCCCAAACACACCCTCCCTACTCAGAGTAAAATATCCCTTCCACACCCTCCCTACTCAGGGTAAAATATCCCTTCCACACCCTCCTTACTCAGGGTAAAATACCCCAAACACACCCTCCCTACTCAGGGTAAAATATCACCAAACACACCCTCCCTACTCAGAGTAAAATATCCCTTCCACACCCTCCCTACTCAGAGTAAAATACCCCAAACACACCCTCCCTACTCAGGGTAAAATACCCCAAACACACACTCCCTACTCAGGGTAAAATATCCCCAAACACACCCTCCCTACTCAGGGTAAAATATCCCAAACACACCCTCCCTACTCAGGGTAAAATATCCCCAAACACACCCTCCCTACTCCGGGTAAAATATCCCCAAACACACCCTCCCTACTCAGGGTAAAATACCCCAAATACACCCTCCCTACTCAGAGTAAAATACCCCAAACACACCCTCCCTACTCAGGGTAAAATATCACCAAACACACCCTCCCTTCTCAGAGTAAAATATCCCTTCCACACCCTCCCTACTCAGTGTAAAATACCCCAAACACACCCTCCCTACTCAGGGTAAAATATCCCCAAATACACCCTCCGTACTCAGAGTAAAATACCCCAAACACACCCTCCCTACTCAGGGTAAAATACCCCAAACACACCCTCCCTACTCAGAGTAAAATATCCCCAAACACACCCTCCCTACTCAGGGTAAAATATCCCCAAACACACCCTCCCTACTCAGGGTAAAATATCCCCAAACTCACCCTCCCTACTCAGAGTAAAATATCCCCAAACACAACCTCCCTACTCAGGGTAAAATATCCCCAAACAGACCCTCCCTGCTCAGAGTAAAATATCCCCAAACACACCCTCCCTACTCAGGGTAAAATACCCCAAACACACCCTCCCTACTCATAGTAAAATACCCCAAACACACCCTCCCTACTCAGAGTAAAATACCCCAAACACACCCTCCCTACTCAGGGTAAAATATCCCAAACACACCCTCCCTACTCAGAGTAAAATATCCCCAAACACACCCTCCCTACTCAGGGCAAAATATCCCCAAACACACCCTCCCTACTCAGGGTAAAATATCCCAAACACACCCTCCCTACTCAGAGTAAAATATCCCCAAACACACCCTCCCTACTCAGGGTAAAATATCCCCAAACACACCCTCCCTACTCAGGGTAAAATATCCCCAAACACACCCTCCCTACTCAGGGTAAAATATCCCCAAACACACCCTCCCTACTCAGGGCAAAATATCCCCAAACACACCCTCCCTACTCAGGGCAAAATATTCCCAAACACACCCTCCCTACTCAGAATAAAATATTCCCAAACACACCCTCCCTACTCAGAGTAAAATATCCCAAACACAACCTCCCTACTCAGGGTAAAATATCCCAAACACACCCTCCCTACTCAGGGTAAAATATCCCCAAACACACCCTCCCTACTCAGAGTAAAATATCCCCAAACACACCCTCCGTATTCAGAGAAAAATATCCCCAAACACACCCTCCCTACTCAGGGTAAAATATCCCCAAACACACCCTCCCTACTCAGAGTAAAATATCCCAAACACACCCTCCCTACTCAGGGTAAAGTATCCCCAAACACACCCTCCCTACTCAGAGTAAAATACCATAAAAACACACCCTCCCTACACAGTGTAAAATATCTCCAAACACACCCTCCCTACACAGTGTAAAATATCCCAAGCACACCCTCCCTACTCAGGGTAATATATCCCCAAACACACCCTCCCTATTCACAGTAAAATATCCCCAAACACACCCTCCCTACTCAGGGTAAAATATCCCAAACACACCCTCCCTACTCACAGTAAAATATCCCCAAACACACCCTCCCTACTCAGGGTAAAATACACCAAACACACCCTCCCTACTCAGGGTAAAATATCCCCAAACACACCCTCCCTACTCAGGGCAAAATATCCCCAAACACACCCTCCCTACTCAGGGCAAAATATCCCCAAACACACCCTCCCTACTCAGGGTAAAATATCCCAAACACACCCTCCCGACTCAGGGTAAAATATCCCCAAACACACCCTCCCTACTCAGAGTAAAATATCCCCAAACACACCCTCCCTACTCAGGGTAAAATATCCCCAAACATACCCTCCCTACTCAGAGTAAAATATCCCAAACACACCCTCCCTACACAGTGTAAAATATCTCCAAACACACCCTCCCTACTCAGAGTAAAATATCCCCAAACACACCCTCCCTACTCAGGGTAAAATATCCCTAACCACACCCTCCCTATTCAGAATAAAATATCCCCAAACACACCCTCCCTACTCAGAGTAAAATATCCCAAACACACCCTCCCTACTCAGAGTAAAATATCCCCAAACACACCCTCCCTACTCAGTGTAAAATACCCTAAACACACCCTCACTACTCAGAGTAAAATATCCCCAAACACACACTCCCCACTCAGGGTAAAATATCCCCAAACACACCCTCCCGACTCAGGGCAAAATATCCCCAAACACACCCTCCCTACTCAGGGTAAAATATCCCTAACCACACCCTCCCTACTCAGTAAAATATCCCCAAACACACCCTCCCTACTCAGAGTAAAATATCCCAAACACACCCTCCCTACTCAGGGTAAAATATCCCCAAACACACCCTCCCTACTCAGGGTAAAATATCCCCAAACACACCCTCCCTACTCAGGGCAAAATATCCGCAAACACACCCTCCCTACTCAGAGTAAAATATCCCCAAACACACCCTCCCTACTCAGGGTAAAATATCCCCAAACACACCCTCCCTACTCAGAGTAAAATACCCCAAACACACCCTCCCTACTCAGGGTAAAATATCCCAAACACACCCTCCCTACTCAGGGTAAAATATCCCCAAACACACCCTCCCTACTCAGAGTAAAATATCCCAAACACACCCTCCCTACTCAGAGTAAAATATCCCCAAACACACCCTCCCTACTCAGAGTAAAATATCCCAAACACACCCTCCCTACTCAGGGTAAAATATCCCTAACCACACCCTCCCTACTCAGTAAAATATCCCCAAACACACCCTCCCTACTCAGAGTAAAATATCCCAAACACACCCTCCCTACTCAGGGTAAAATATCCCCAAACACACCCTCCCTACTCAGGGTAAAATATCCCAAACACACCCTCCCTACTCAGGGTAAAATATCCCCAAACACACCCTCCGTATTCAGGGCAAAATATCCCCAAACACACCCTCCCTACTAAGGGTAAAATATCCACAAACACACCCTCCCTACTCACAGTAAAATATCCCCAAACACACCCTCCCTACTCAGGGTAAAATACACCAAACACACCCTCCCTACTCAGGGTAAAATACCCCAAACACACCCTCCCTACTCAGGGTAAAATACCCCAAACACACCCTCCCTACTCAGGGTAAAATATCCCAAACACACCCTCCCTACTCAGGGTAAAATATCCCCAAACACACCCTCCCTACTCAGGGTAAAATATCCCCAAACACACCCTCCCTACTCAGAGTAAAATATCCCAAACACACCCTCCCTACTCAGGGTAAAATATCCCCAAACACACCCTCCCTACTCAGGGTAAAATATCCCCAAACACACCCTCCCTACTCAGAGTAAAATACCCCAAACACACCCTCCCTACTCAGAGTAAAATATCCCCAAACACACCCTCCCTTCTCAGGGTAAAATATCCCCAAACACACCCTCCCTACTCAGAGTAAAATACCCCAAACACACCCTCCCTACTCAGGGTAAAATATCCCAAACACACCCTCACTACTCAGGGTAAAATATCCCAAACACACCCTCCCTACTCAGGGTAATATATCCCCAAACACACCCTCCCTACTCACAGTAAAATATCCCCAAACACACCCTCCCTACTCAGAGTAAAATATCCCCAAACACACCCTCCGTACTCACAGTAAAATATCCCCAAACACACCCTCCCTACTCAGAGTAAAATATCCCCAAACACACCCTCCCTACTCAGAGTAATATATCCCCAAACACACCCTCCCTACTCAGGGTAAAATATCCCCAAACACACCCTCCCTACTCAGAGTAAAATACCCCAAACACACCCTCCCTGCTCAGAGTAAAATACCCCAAACACACCCTCCCTACTCAGAGTAAAATATCCCCAAACACACCCTCCCTACTCAGGGTAAAATATCCCAAACACACCCTCCCTACTCAGAGTAAAATATCCCCAAACACACCCTCCCTACTCAGGGTAAAATATCCCAAACACACCCTCCCTACTCAGGGTAAAATATCCCCAAACACACCCTCCGTATTCAGGGCAAAATATCCCCAAACACACCCTCCCTACTCAGGGTAAAATATCCACAAACACACCCTCCCTACTCACAGTAAAATATCCCCAAACACACCCTCCCTACTCAGGGTAAAATACACCAAACACACCCTCCCTACTCAGGGTAAAATACCCCAAACACACCCTCCCTACTCAGGGTAAAATATCCCCAAACACACCCTCCCTACTCAGAGTAAAATACCCCAAACACACCCTCCCTACACAGTGTAAAATATCTCCAAACACACCCTCCCTACTCAGGGTAAAATATCCCCAAACACACCCTCCCTACTCAGGGTAAAATATCCACAAACACACCCTCCCTACTCAGAGTAAAATATCCACAAACACACCCTCCCTACTCACAGTAAAATATCCCCAAACACACCCTCCCTACTCAGGGTAAAATACACCAAACACACCCTCCCTACTCAGGGTAAAATACCCCAAACACACCCTCCCTACTCAGGGTAAAATACCCTAAATACACCCTCCCTACTCAGAGTAAAATACCCCAAACACACCCTCCCTACTCAGGGTAAAATATCACCAAACACACCCTCCCTACTCAGGGTAAAATATCCCCAAACACACCCTCCCTACTCAGAGTAAAATATCCCCAAACACACCCTCCCTACTCAGAGTAAAATACCCCAAACACACCCTCCCTACACAGTGTAAAATATCCCAAACACACCCTCCCTACTCAGGGTAAAATATCCACAAACACACCCTCCCTTCTCAGGGTAAAATACCCCAAACACACCCTCCCTACTCAGGGTAAAATATCCCAAACACACCCTCACTACTCAGAGTAAAATATCCCCAAACACACCCTCCCTACTCAGGGTAAAATATCCCAAACACACCCTCCCTACTCAGAGTAAAATATCCCAAACACACCCTCCCTACTCAGAGTAAAATATCCCAAACACACCCTCCCTACTCAGAGTAAAATATCCCAAACACACCCTCCCTACTCAGAGTAAAATATCCCAAACACACCCTCCCTACGCAGGGTAAAATATCCCCAAACACACCCTCCCTACTCAGGGTAATATATCCCCAAACACACCCTCCCTACTCACAGTAAAATATCCCCAAACACACCCTCCCTACTCAGGGTAAAATATCCCCAAACACACCCTCCCTACTCACGGTAAAATATCCCCAAACACACCCTCCCTACTCACAGTAAAATATCCCCAAACACACCCTCCCTACTCAGAGTAAAATATCCCCAAACACACCCTCCCTACTCAGAGTAAAATATCCCCAAACGCACCCTCCCTACTCAGGGTAATATATCCCCAAACACACCCTCCCTACTCACAGTAAAATATCCCCAAACACACCCTCCCTACTCAGAGTAAAATATCCCCAAACACACCCTCCCTACTCAGGGTAAAATATCCCAAACACACCCTCCCTCCTCAGGGTAAAATATCCCCAAACACACCCTCCCTACTCAGAGTAAAATATCCCCAAACACACCCTCCCTACTCAAGGTAATATATCCCCAAACACACCCTCCCTACTCACAGTAAAATATCCCCAAACACACCCTCCCTGCTCAGGGTAAAATATCCCCAAACACACCCTTCATACTCAGGGTAAAATATCCCCAAACACACCCTCCCTACTCAGGGTAAAATATCCCCAAACATACCCTCCCTGCTCAGAGTAAAATATCCCCAAACACACCACTCCTACTCAGGGTAAAATATCCCCAAACACACCCTCCCTACTCAGGGTAAAATATCCCCAAACACACCCTCCCTACTCAGAGTAAAATATCCCCAAACACACCCTCCCTGCTCAGGGTAAAATATCCCCAAACACACCCTCCCTACTCAGGGTAAAATACCCCAAACAAACTCTCCCTCCTCAGAGTAAAATACCCCAAACACACCCTCCCTACTCAGAGTAAAATACCCCAAACACACCCTCCCTGCTCAGGGTAAAATATCCCCAAACACACCCTCCCTACTCAGAGTAAAATACCCAAAACACACCCTCCCTACTCAGAGTAAAATACCCCAAACAAACTCTCCCTAATCAGAGTAAAATACCCCAAACACACCCTCCCTACTCAGGGTAATATATCCCCAAACACACCCTCCCTACTCACAGTAAAATATCCCCAAACACACCCTCCCTACTCACAGTAAAATATCCCCAAACACACCCTCCCTACTCAGAGTAAAATATCCCCAAACACACCCTCCCTACTCAGGGTAAAATATCCCCAAACACACCCTCCCTACTCAGGGTAAAATATCCCCAAACACACCCTCCCTACTCAGAGTAAAATATCCCCAAACACACCCTCCCTACTCAGAGTAAAATATCCCCAAACACACCCTCCCTACTCACAGTAAAATATCCCCAAACACACCCTCCCTACTCAGAGTAAAATATCCCCAAACACACCCTCCCTACTCAGGGTAAAATATCCCCAAACACACCCTCCCTAGTCAGAGTAAAATATCCCCAAACACACCCGCCCTACTCAGAGTAAAATATCCCTAAACACACCCTCCCTACTCAGTGTAAAATATCCCCAAACACACCCTCCCTACTCAGAGTAAAATATCCCAAACACACCCTCCCTACTCAGGGTAATATATCCCCAAACACACCCTCCCTACTCACAGTAAAATATCCCCAAACACACCCTCCCTACTCAGAGTAAAATATCCCAAACACACCCTCCCTACTCAGGGTAAAATATCCCAAACACACCCTCCCTACTCAGGGTAAAATATCCCCAACCACACCCTCCCTACTCAGAGTAAAATATCCCCAAACACACCCTCCCTAGTCAGAGTAAAATAACCCCAAACACACCCTCCCTACTCAGGGTAATATATCCCCAAACACACCCTCCCTACTCACAGTAAAATATCCCCAAACACACCCTCCCTGCTCAGGGTAAAATATCCCCAAACACACCCTTCATACTCAGGGTAAAATATCCCCAAACACACCCTCCCTACTCAGGGTAAAATATCCCCAAACAGACCCTCCCTGCTCAGAGTAAAATATCCCCAAACACACCACCCCTACTCAGGGTAAAATATCCCCAAACACACCCTCCCTACTCAGGGTAAAATATCCCCAAACACACCCTCCCTACTCAGAGTAAAATATCCCCAAACACACCCTCCCTGCTCAGGGTAAAATATCCCCAAACACACCCTCCCTACTCAGGGTAAAATACGCCCAAACACACCCTCCCTACTCAGAGTAAAATACCCCAAACAAACTCTCCCTCCTCAGAGTAAAATACCCCAAACACACCCTCCCTACTCAGAGTAAAATACCCCAAACACACCCTCCCTACTCAGAGTAAAATACCCCAAACACACCCTCCCTGCTCAGGGTAAAATATCCCCAAACACACCCTCCCTACTCACAGTAAAATATCCCCAAACACACCCTCCCTACTCACAGTAAAATATCCCCAAACACACCCTCCCTACTCACAGTAAAATATCCCCAAACACACCCTCCCTACTCACAGTAAAATATCCCCAAACACACCCTCCCTACTCAGGGTAAAATATCCCGAAACACACCCTCCCTACTCAGGGTATAATACCCCAAACACACCCTCCCTGCTCAGAGTAAAATATCCCCAAACACACCATCTCTACTCAGGGTAAAATATCCCCAAACACACCCTTCATACTCAGGGTAAAATATCCCCAAACACACCCTCCCTACTCAGGGTAAAATATCCCCAAACACACCCTCCCTGCTCAGTGTAAAATATCCCCAAACACACCATCCCTACTCAGGGTAAAATATCCCCAAACACACCCTCCCTACTCAGGGTAAAATATCCCCAAACACACCCTCCCTACTCAGGGTAAAATATCCCCAAACACACCCTCCCTACTCAGGGTAAAATATCCCAAACACACCCTCCCTACTCTGGGTAAAATATCCCCAAACACACCTGTCATAAATCGCAAGTAACAACTCAGGAAGTACTACTGGGCGGCCAGCTGGGGCGCCGTCCAGGGAGTATAAATACTCAGGCATGGGCCCACCTTGGGCAGAGACAATCTGGAAACAGGAAGCTAGTGACTGGTAACTAGACCGCCATGTTTTGTTACAAGTTGATTAAAGCCTTGCTTTATGTTCAAGTGCGTAGTGAGTCTTTATTACGTCAATTTAATCAACTTGATATCGTCTCCACGCTTTGGGTGATTCGGAACAACCAGCTGCAACTCGAACCACAGAAGGGAACTAGGGCAAGAAACTGATCCATCATGGAAAAACTCCTTAGACCCGCTCGTCTCGACCTGGACCCGAATGCACCTGCGGCAGCGAAGGTATGGAAGCATTGGTTTCGTACCTTTAGCAACTTTCTTGAAGAATGTGGGGCGGATGTCCCTAATAAGTTACGAATGCTTATCAACTACGTGTCTCCTCATGTGTATGATTATATTGAGGACTGTATAGTCTATGACACTGCTATTGAAATCTTACAGCAGCTATATGTCAAGTCCCCAAATGAAATATTTGCTCGACACCTACTGGCCACAACTCGGCAGCAGCCTGGGGAATCACTCGATGAATTTCTCCAGAAACTTCGCAGGCTCAGCAAGGATTGTAACCTTAAAGCAGTTACAGCTGAACAGTATCAAGAGGAACTAATCCGCGATTCCTTTATCAATGGAATCGCGTCCCCTTTTATACGTCAGCGCCTGCTGGAAAATAAAACCCTCAATTTACGGGCTGCTTATGACCAGGCGTGTTCCTTGGACTTGGCCAAGAAAAATGCAGACACTTATCTCCCACCACGTGCACGGGCGGCGGCTATCTCCTTTAATGAGTCTTTCGGTAGGTCTCGGGCGGATGCCCCCACTGATGTTGACTCTACTCTAACAGACGACGACCCTACCCTAGAGGCCTTCGCTGATGACGACCCCGCCCTAGCAGCATCCTGGCAATCAGGAAGAAAGTGTTTCTTTTGTGGAGGGGCGTGCCATCACAGAAAATTTTGCCCGGCTCGTAATGTGACCTGCAATCATTGCAGCAAGAAAGGACACTTTTCCAAGGTATGCCAGTCACGGGCCTTTGCTAACAAGAAAGGCCGCTCCTCTAAAGTATACCGGTCGAGAGCTCCTGTTAGCTTCACAGCTGCTATCTATGGAGCTGCTCCTCCCCCAAGAACTACTGTTAAGGCTACAGTTGCCGAAGGGAAAATTGCCCCTCCTCCCATCACGGCTGTTTTTCCCCAAAGTTTGTCCCATGCAGCCACGAAGGTTTCAGTAAATGGGCACACTCTAAGCGCGCTAATCGACTCCTGCAGCTCTGACAGCTTCATTAGTAAGCGGGCTGTCAACAGGTTAAAACTGCACATTTATCCCTCGGACAGGGAGATTGCAATGGCTCTGACGACTCTGACCACCAATTCTTCTGGCTTCTGTCTGGTCAACCTCATCCTCAACGGCCGCACGTATCTCTCCACCCGGCTCGGAGTACTCGCAAACTTATGCAGCGATGTGCTTCTGGGACAGGACTTCCAGAAGCAGCACAAGAAGATCACTTTTGAGTTTGGAGGGTCAAGGCCGGAGCTTACCATTTCTAAGGTGCCGTTTTGTGCACTCTCGGCGGCCTTACTCGGTGAACCCTCCCTGTTTGCCAATCTTCCCCCCCCGCTGTAAACCCATAGCCACCAAATCGCGGCGCTTTAGCCAAGACGATCGAGCGTTTATTGAGGCGGAAATCTCTCGCCTTTTAGTCGACGGTATTATCGAGCCATGTTCATCTCCCTGGCGGGCTCAGGTCGTCATCGTGAAGAATCCCTTAAAACAACATAAAAAACGTCTGTGTATCGATTATTCGCAGACTATTAATCTATATACCGATCTGGATGCCTACCCGCTGCCACGCATAGATGACATGGTCAACAACCTTGCCAAATACAAGGTATTCTCGACCTTCGATTTAAAAAGCGCGTACCATCAGGTGCCACTGCAAGACTCCGACAAGAAGTATACGGCCTTTGAGGCCAATGGTCGGCTTTTCCAGTTTCGCCGCCTTCCATTTGGGGTCACCAATGGGGTGGCCGTCTTCCAACGGGCCATGGATGGCCTAGTCCGGCAAGAGAACTTGACGGATACCTTTCCGTATTTAGACAATATCACTATTGCCGGCCATGATCAAAAGGAGCATGACGCCAATCTTCAGAGATTTTTTGACGTACTCCGCCGTCGCCATTTAACGTTAAATGAATCCAAATCGGTGAAGTCGGTGCCATCGGTGAACATTCTTGGCTACTGGGTGGGCAACGGTGTTATTAAACCGGACCCAGAGCGACTTCGTCCACTTCAGGAGCTCCCTCCCCCGACGAACCTCGGCTCTCTTCGTCGGGCACTTGGCATGTTTGCTTATTACGCAAAATGGATACCACACTTCTCTGATAAAATACAGCCCCTGCTCCATGCGAAGTCTTTTCCATTGGAAGCTACGGCTATTTCTGCCTTCAACCTCCTCAAACGACAGCTGGAGAAAGCCACGCTTCGCTCCATTGACGAAAATCTTCCTTTTGTGGTCGAATGCGATGCATCGGAGGTGGCGATCTCCGCTACCTTGAATCAAGGTGGCCGACCCGTGGCATTCCTATCCAGAACCTTGCAGGGTAGCGAGCTCCATTACCCCCCCGTCGAGAAGGAGGCTACGGCCATCATCGAGGCTGTACGCCAATGGGGTCATTTTCTTGCTCGGCGTCATTTTACGCTTATAACTGACCAGCGCTCTGTGGCCTTCATGTTGGATAACCGGAGGCGCACGAAAATCAAAAATAATAAAATTCAACTCTGGAGGATGGAGCTGGCTGCCTTTGGATATACTATCTGTTACCGACCCGGCAAACAGAACGTGGCCCCAGATACCTTCACACGGGCATTTTGCTCCTCAATGTCAACGTCGACTCTGGCGGATTTGCATATGGACTTATGCCATCCTGGTGTGACCCGCATGTTGCACTTTGTGCGCTCCAAAAATCTACCATTTTCAACCGAGGACGTAAAGAAAACATGCTCCTCCTGTAGGATTTGTGCAGAATTGAAACCACAATTCTTTCGCCCATCAGATGGCTTACTCATACATGCAATGCAGCCTATGCAAAGGCTCAGCATAGACTTCAAAGGGCCATTGCCTTCGTCGACAAGGAACACCTACCTACTTACGATGGTGGACGAGTATTCACGCTTTCCCTTCGCCTTCCCCTGCCCTAATATGCTTACCTCTACGGTAATTAAATGCCTCGATCAGGTCTTTTCCCTTTGCGGGACGGCCAATTTTATCCACACTGATCGGGGTCCCTCCTTTATGTCGAGTGAACTTAAAAGTTATCTCTCCCAACGGGGAATCGCCTCAAGTAAGACGACACCATATCACCCAATCGGTAACGGACAGGTAGAGCGATACAATGCCATCATCTGGAACGCTGTCCGTCTGGCACTAAGGTCACGCAACCTGCCGGACCAGCAGTGGGAAATGGTGCTCCCCGACGCGTTACACTCTATCAGGTCTCTTCTCTCCACATCTACTAATGTCACGCCTCATGAGCGATTCTTCAAATTCCGGCGTCGCTCTACACATGGGACGTCTCTACCGTCATGGTTGGTGGCTCCAGGCCCGGTACTACTCCGGAGGTTCGTCCGGTCTGCCAAAAACGACCCTCTCGTTGACGAGGTGGAGTTAACGGAGGTAAACCCCACGTATGCGCACGTACGGTACCCTGATGGCCGGGAGACCACCGTCTCGCTCCGAGATCTGGCTCCCTGCCCAACCGGTCACACGGGCCCGAATGATGAAGGATCCCCCGACAATGATATCAACACTCCGCACCCCTATGAAAATGACGCCCCGCCTGGGACATCGGGGGATCTGCCGGCAACGCTACCGGATCAACTCAGGGAGCTGGACGCTCCCCGTAGGATGGCCACCCGAAACCAGGACGCCGGACAATCTCCAGCCACGACCCGGGATGAGGCCAGCTCAGCACCTGTGGGGACCCGCACCCGGAGTCATGATATTCCCAGTCCTCCACAGGATGATCAAGATGACGCGGACTCTACTGACTTACCGGTACGGGCCAAGCGACCCAGGGACCAGGACACGGTCCGGGGAGACGTGCCTTCCAGTCACAAGCAGAGAGCTAAACGTCTGCGGCTATTTCTGGTCCGCCTAGTCCGTTAAAGGAAGACTGGACTTCCAAACCTTTTAGGGAGGAAGAATGTCATAAATCGCAAGTAACAACTCAGGAAGTACTACTGGGCGGCCAGCTGGGGCGCCGTCCAGGGAGTATAAATACTCAGGCATGGGCCCACCTTGGGCAGAGACAATCTGGAAACAGGAAGCTAGTGACTGCTAACTAGACCTCCATGTTTTGTTACAAGTTGATTAAAGCCTTGCTTTATGTTCAAGTGCGTAGTGAGTCTTTATTACGTCAACACCCTCCCTACTCAGGGTAAAATATCCCCAAACACACCCTCCCTACTCAGGGTAAAATATCCCCAAACACACCCTCCCTCCTCAGGGTAAAATATCCCCAAACACACCCTCCCTACTCAGGGTAAAATATCCCAAACGTGAATGTGTGCAGATTATCTGTGATGAACTTTAATATTTTGGCTTGAATTCCCTCCATATAAGCTCCAAACTGATGCTCCGTGCTGAGAAATTGTCTTTGAATTCTCAGCAAGATTATTGCCAAAAATTGCTAATTTTTTCTCATTTCCTTTACAGACAAGGAAGTCAATACAGAAGATCTTTGGTATGTACAGATGATTATGAAACAGTTACATGATCAATGTATTGATGTGCTTTCTCTGTCTCTAATTTCTCCATTCTCCTCGTTGACTCCTCCCTCCCCCCCCAGGATCAGTGGGCAGTGGCGATTGCTGCCTCTCCATCCTCTGGGATGGTGGCGTTGACCTTCAGCCATGTCAGAGTCTTTGACCTCTGCCCGCTGTTCTCCTGGGTAAATTCACCTTCTCTGCTGCTCGCTGGATCTGGACCAGCTGGCTTAAATCTTACTTCTTTGATCTGAGGGAAAATCTCAATGTCATTCTTCAAACTGCTGGTATCCAGCAAGGCAGTACATTTTTCATTTCTCTCACCCCTCTCTCACCACCACCATCCCCGCCCTGGCAGAGGACGAGGTCCTGCTGCCTGGAGGTGCATTTCCCATCTTCTACATGCACTAGACAAAGAACTCCTACACTGCAGTACTTTATACTGCCAAGTAAAGCTGGAAACAAACTAAAATCTACCTTAATCTTGTAACTACAACTTCTACTACTAAACATTTATAGTTCTACATACATTTTAGAGTCAAAATACCATTTAATACATCCTTGATTCTTAAGGAATCCTCCTCGATGTTATCATTCTGAATGGCACACTATTGGAATTCACTCCCTGAGGCACAAGTTAGGAGTGTGATGAAATACTCTCCACTTGCCTGGATGAGTGCAGCTCCAACAACCTCAAGAAGCTCGACACCATCCAGAACAAAGCAGCCCGCTTGATTGGCACCCCATCCACCGCCTTAAACATTCACTCCCTCCACCACCGGCGTACCGTGGCTGCAGTGTGTACCATCTACAAGATGCACTGCAGCAACTCACCAAGGCTTCTTCGGCAGCACCTCCCAAACCCGCGACCTCTTCCACCTAGAAGGACAAGGGCAGCAGGCGCATGGGAACACCACCACCTCCAAGTTCCCCTCCAAGTCACACACCATCCTGACTTGGAAGTATATCGGCCGTTCCTTCATTGTCGCTGGGTCAAAATCCTGGAACTCCCTCCCTAACAGCACTGTGGGAGTACCTTCACCACACGGACTGCAACGGTTCAAGAAGGTAGTACACCACCACCTTCTCAAGGGCAATTAGGGATGGGCAATAAATGCCGGCCTTGTCAGTGACGCCCACATCCCATGAATGAATTTTTAAAAAGGTGTTAATCACCTCACAGTCTTGATAGGACAGTGAAGCACTGGAACCCAGACATGCCAGGGGCCATGTTCACTCCACTAATCTCTCAGTCTCTTTTTAACAAAGAGCCTTACACACCATTTGGAGGGAACATTTGAAGCAATTTTTAGGCCATTTTCCCCACATGACTCTGTGGTCTGCTGCTGCTGCTCTTCAGGAAACGGAAGTGAGGGCTGGGAGGTTATTATAGGAAGAACAGCCCATCAGGTATGACAGAATACATTTGGTGAGTAATTTTGCCTAGATTTCACAGGATTACACAGGATATACGGCACAGAAACAGGCCATTCGGCCCAACCAGTCCATGCCGGCGTTTATGCTCCACTCGAGCCCCCTCCCATCCTTCCTCATCTAACTCTATCAGCATAACCCTCTATTCCCTTCTCCCTCATGCTTGTCTAGCCTCCCCTTAATTACATCTATACTATTCGCTTCAACCACTCCCTGTGGTAGCGAGTTCCACATTCTCACCACTCTCTGGGTAAAGAAGTTTCTTCTGAATTCCCTATTGGATTTCTTGGTGACCATCTTATATTGATGGCCTCTAGTTATGTTCTTCCCCACAAGTGGAAACATTCTCTCTGTATCCACTCTATCAAAACCTTTCATAATTTTAAAGACCTCTATTAGGTCACCCCCTCAGCCTTCTTTTTTCAAGAGAAAAGAGACCCAGCCTGTTCATCCTTTTCTGATATGTATACCCTCACATTTCTGGTATCATCCTTGTAAATCTTCTCTGCACCCTCTAGTGCCTCTATATCCTTTTTATAATATGGAGACCAGAATTGTACGCAGTACTCCAAGTGTGGTCTAACCAAGCTTCGATACAGGTTTAGCATAACTTCCCTACTTTTCAATTCTATCCCTCTGGAAATAAACCCGAGTGCTTGGTTTGCTTTTTTATGACCTTGCTAACCTGTGTCGCAACTTTTAGTGATTTGTGTATTTGTACTCTGAGATCCCTTTGCTCCTCTACCCCACCTAGACTCGCACCCTCCAAGTGATGTGACCTCCCTATTCCTCCTACCAAAATGTAATACCTCACATTTATCTGTGTTGAACTTCATTTGCCCATTATTTGCCCATTCTGCAAGTTTATTAATGTCCTCCTGTAATTTGTTGCAGTTCTCCTCAGTATTGACTATCCCGCCCAATTTGGTGCCATCCGCAAATTTAGAAATTGTGTTTTTGATTCCAAAGTCTAAATCGTTAATATAAATTGTGAACAACAGTGGTCCCAGCACTGATCTTTGTGGAACACCGCTACCCACCTTCTGCAACTGTGAATAGCTACCCTTTACTCCTACTCTCTGCTTTCTGTCCTGAAGCCAGCCAGCAATCCATTCTGCTACTTGTCCCCTGACTCCTCATTCTCTGACCTTGTTCATCGGTCTATTATGGGGTACCACATTGAAGGCCTTTTGAAAATTAGAATAAACTTGCCCACAATTAGACTGACACAAAAGTGTTATCGGAAGTGTATGACAATGTATTCTGTATGCACGACTCATAAGATATTAAAAATGTTAACTTTAATATATCCTAGTAGATTGCCACGGTGTTTATTATTGTAAGTTGGAGGGTATGCTGTTTTAAAAGGACAGGAGCATTACTCCATTTAATGCACATTGTATTACTCTTGATCTATGGGCGCCTATATGTGACCTGGCTTTTCCTTTTAAACCACAAGATTTAACTTCTCAAACATTCTGTGGTCAATTTGAGATTCATTGCTCCTGGGGACATCCTATCTCACAGCACCACAGCTGCTACTAGACCCTGCACATTGTGGATCAGCACATTCATTCCCACTGGGCTGCATGCCCTTCAATCCATCATGACAAACAAAAGAACAGAGTTTCTTGAAATCTCACATTGCCAGAGATTTTGGGGCTGAAATTGGACTTTGCCCGTTTTCTGGGCAGAAACACATCCAGCGTCATGTTGGTTCAGTCGCTGTGGAGACGACAGTGGCGACTGCTGAGAACAGGCGCAAGGCCCCTTGGATAGGATAATAAGGGACCGAACGCCTGTTTTGGGGCCCATCCTGGAGATGTGTTTGCTTTGAGCGGAACTGTGCTCAGGATTACCAGGTCTACCTGCGGCTTAACCAGCGATCCTTAAAAGGACTACTGGAGGCCGCCACCAAAAGGTAAGTTTTAAAAGAATCCTTACCTGAATGTAGAGCCGGGAGGATCAGGAGTGTTCCTCCTGTCTCCACGTTAAATCTGTGGCCAGCGCTTTCCCCCTCCTGACTGCCTCCCCCTTCCCAGATTTACCATTGGCCCTCGCCTGGCAGCCAGGCAGCCAATCTCTCTCCCCCTTGTGACTGGCAAGCTGCCTGTGGGGCCGTGACTGGTGCCCACAGCTCACCGGTACTGTACTCATGAGGCCAGCGGACCAATTTGTCCTGTTCCTGAAGCTGGCCTCTTCAGGTGTGTGCCAGGATCGCACCTACGTCCTGGTAAAGATCAGTTTATGTTATTTTAATTGTAAGTGTGTGTGTGAGTAAATTATTTTTTCAATCTTAATAGGGACCAATTTGAACTTGAAGAGAGAACTGAGGATATGCAGCACTTTGTAACTGAGTTTCCTGAGTGGAAACGCCGGCTGACGGGACACACACGTGAACTACGAGAGATTGCAAACAGCATCGATCAGTATCACAAAGGTGCAACAATTGCAAATGTCACAGGATCTTCCGCAGGTGCTGTGGGAGGCATCCTAACCATTGCAGGATTAATCGCCGCTCCTTTCACAGCAGGTGCGTCCTTGGTGCTCACTGCAGTGGGAGCGAGCATCGGTGGGGCTGGTGCTGTCACTAATCTGACAGCTGGCATCACTGAATCTGTTCAGCGGTCAAAGCAAGAGAAAAGGGTAGCTGAGATCATCGAACAATATAACAGTGACTGGAACAAAATGTCAGAACGTTTGAAAGACATCTGCAGTGTTGTTCACTACTTGAGTCAATGCAGCGAGCTAGAAATGACAGAATCGGATAATACTGAAGAAAGGCGAGAGCGTTTACAGGGAGTCAAGAATCTATTGAAAGACTGCAACAAGTACAGGGAAAAATCTTGGCCGAAAATTAAAGCTGTAGGTCAATCTAGTTCCGTCGCCATTGAAAGCTTTAAAGTGGCAAGATCAGTACTGGTCAAACAAATGTTGAAGGAAACTCCCGGCCTAAAAGAACTAGTCAAGAAATTGCCAGCATTGAGTCGCAATGTTGGAAATACACAGTATGTAGTGGAAACTGGAAATGTGAACAGGCTGCTTTTTGGAACTCCTCTGGCAATGTCTAAAAGCCTAAGAGCTGTTTCAGGAGTGCTGTCAGGACTCTTTGTTGCATGGGATGTCTACTGTATAACAACGGACTCCATTGAGCTTAGCAAAGGAAGTAAAACTGAAGTTGCTAAAAAGATACGAGATGAAGCTCAGAGGATAGAGGATGCATTAAAAGTGTATGAAGACATATATCAACCTCCAAAAAAACTTATTGTCCGATCAAAGGCTTCCTGGGTGCGGAGGCCTCTGAAAAGGAATAAATCTACGCCCTTGCCTGAGAGCTCTACAAAAGGCGCAGGGCCCAGGTATCCCAGGGCTGAAGGGTTTTCAGCGGGCGGAGGTTCTGCAGAAAGCGGAACTCTCTACCCGCAGAGGCCCTTCTCCAGGACAGGCGAGGGTGCTGCCCACAGAGACACACTGACTCAGAGGGTGAGGGTGCTGCCCACAGAGACACAGCTCACTCAGAGGGTGAGGGTGCTGCCCACAGAGACACAGCTCACTCAGAGGGTGAGGGTGCTGCCCACAGAGACACAGCTCACTCAAAGGGTGAGGGTGCCCACAGAGACACACTGACTCAGAGGGTGAGGGTGCCCACAGAGACACACTGACTCAGAGGGTGAGGGTGCCCACAGAGACACACTGACTCAGAGGGTGAGGGTGCTGCCTGTTGTTTTAAAGCAACCTTCTGTTGTTCACTTGAGTAGTAACAGGTTCAGTTTCTGGTTAGAATCATTTTATTCTTTAACTTCAATTTACAAGTGAAGTATTGTCACAGATAGAGCACGCGAGCATAGGCATGCGTTCCTTCTCATGCTGCTTGAACAAGGGAAAAGCCTCTATTTATAAACTATTTTCTTATCAAACTGGAACCTGCATTGCCTTATCTGGTATTGTCTGGCTACTGCATCGTACAGAGACACAAGTCTATATTTCTTCAAAATACATCAACAATCTTGCACGTAAGATGCTGTGTCCTTGCTGTGGTGAGCATAACCCTTCTGGTCTCTAGACATTCTTATTATGAACATAGCATTTCTAATCTAAACATTCTTATTATGAACGTGTCCAAGGTCTACTTTGATTGCGAATGGCTGTTGCTAGGCTAAGGTAACTCTGTCTCTCTCTCCCTCGACTGTTGCTTGGCTATCACCCTCATCTACCAACACTACCCACTGAGCCACGGCTAACACGGCTTTGCTCCTCCACAGCTCCGAGTCTCTCACCATTTGTCTTTCTCTGATTTAAAGTGGACGAGCTCACACTTTCCCACACTGAACTCCATCTGCCATACTTTTGCCCACTCACTTCGTCTGTCGATATGCATTTGTAACTTCCTGCTCCCATCTACACAGCTTACTGTGCCTCTTAACTTAGTGTCATCTGCAAACTTGGATATACAACGCTCTATCCCTTCATCCAAGTCATTGATATCTATGGTGAAAAGCTGGAGCCCCAGTACAGATCGCTGGGGAACACGACTTTTCACATCCCGCCAATCAGAGAACGTTCCCTTTATCCCTACTCTCTGTCTCCTACTCCCAACCAGTGGCTGACCTATGTCATGAGGTTACCTCCAATTCAATGTGCTCTCATTTTTGTTAATAATTTGTTGTGTGAAGCCTTATGCCTTTTGGTGTCCCATATAGAAAGAGAAAGATGCATTTATATCGACCCTTTCACAACCTCAGGATGTTGCAAAGTGCTTTACGGCCAATTAAACTTAATTGGAGACAATTAAACATGGAGTTGTAGGAAAGTTGGGTACAGATTTTGGAAGTGACAGGTTCAAGGATCTTGGAAAAGGGAGGAGGGTATGGGGTGGTACTTTGGAAGGACAGAGGGATCAAGGTGGCTGTTTTGAGGTGGTGGTAATAATGGCACTTTTGAAAGGGAGGGAAACAGTACCTCAGGAGTCAGAATCATTTATGATGTTAAATAATATGGGATGCGGGGGGGATGGGGGCAAGAGCAGAAGGTGAATTTTATGGAAGAGGAGGCCAGAGAGGGAGAGAAACTGGAGAAAGACACGAGTCCAGGGCTAAGGCCTGGGGGAGCTTTGGCTTGGTAGCAAAGGGGAAGGGGGGAAGCAACAGAGGAAGCTGAAGAGAGGGTCTCAATCTTAGTGACCAAGAGCTACTCACACTGGTTGGAGGTGAAGGTCGAGTGGGCAGAGGAGAGGGATTTAAGGAGACAGTTGGAAGTGGAGAAGACAGACCTTTACTGTCCAGGATGGCCCTGGAGCAGTTTATGGTTTTCCCAGAGGAAAGTGCGGCCTGATAACACTTGATGCAATCCAGCCAGATATGGTGATTGGTGACTAAACCAGACACTCTCAAGTTTACGTTCCCTGGACTTGAACGCGCTAATATTGGAGCCATTCCAGAGGAATGACTGGGGTGGGAGAGAGTGAAGGTTTTGCTGGGGACAAAGGCATCAAAGGTGGAGATGAAAAAGTGGCTGAGAAGATTGAGAGCCATAGAAGTATCATGGTGAATGGAGGGTCTAATGCTGGGAAGTTAGGAGTTTGATAGTGCCGTTAGTGACTTGAGGGAGCATGTTTTCCAGCAGAATAAAGCGAGGTTACACCGGATATACAGCACAGAAACAGGCCATTCGGCCCAACCAGTCCATGACGCCGTTTATGCTCCACTCGAGCCTCCTCCCGTCTTTCCTCATCTAACTCTATCAGCATAACCCTCTATTCCCTTCTCCCTCATATGCTTGTCCAGCCTCCCCTTAAATGCATCTATACTATTCGCTTCAACCACTCCCTGTGGTAGTGAGTTCCACATTCTCAGCACTCTCTGGTTTAAGAAGTTTCTTCTGAATTCCCTATTTGATTTCTTGGTGACTATCTTATATTGATGGTCTCTAGTTTTGCTCTTCTCCACAAGTGGAAAAATTCTCTCTGTATCCACTCTATCAAAACCTTTCATAATTTTAAACAGCTGTATTAGGTCACCCCTCGGCCTTCTCTTTTCAAGAGAAAAGAGACCCAGTCTGTTCATCCTTTCCTGATAGGTATAACCTCACATTTCTGGTATCATCCTTGTCAAGCTTTTTAGTACCCTCTCCAGTGCCCCTATATCCTTTTTATAATACGGTGACCAGAATTGTGCACAGTCCTCCAAGTGTGGTCTAACCAAGGTTCGATGTAAGTTTAGCAAAACTTCCCTACTTTTCAATTCTATCCTCTAGAAATAAACCCCAGTACTTGGTTTGCTTTTTTTATGGCACTTGTAGGAAAGGCTGATACTTAAAGATATTTAGTAGATGAGAATCATATATGTATAACTTCAAGTGTAGTCATTGACCAAATAATATTACCCATAATTTCCCTTTGTAAAGTTTCCAAAATCTGCAGATCCCCAAAAATCTAAGGAAAAAGGACTTTGGAACTAGCCCAGAGTGATAAAGATGCATTTGGGCTTAACATAAGGAATTTAAGACCAAAACCAAGCTTTGGCATTTTAAAAGGCTGGAATTCAAGCCCCAGCAAACATTAACATTTGGACAATAGGCCCTGGGAGAAGGCAGCCCCACCCAAAACACACAACCCATTAAAGAGACGCATAAAGATAGGAGTGCTAGGCCCAGCAAGAAACCCAAAACATGAGGACAATGCAAACTCCGATTAAACAACAGATCGACAGGACGCAAGCCATTTGACTCTCAGTAAAAAGCCGTTACTGTTGACGAAGTCTTACAATGACCAGGATTTGATTTGGTTCAGCATAATTGAAGGCCCATCAAGCAGTTACAACAGTTCAGTAAGAAGAGAGTTCAGAACATTTTAACACCAAGTTAAACCCATCAAAACTTAACAAGCCTGCAAGGAACCAAGACAATGGAACGAACAGGCCTCAACTGAAACCAAATCACTTCGGCACGAAACCATTTTCAGTAAGGGGTTCTGGGAGCGAAAAGGAACAAAGGAGCTGAACAAGTATAAAAGGAGGGCCTAATTCCCCAAGAGGCCTCTTTCTCCAGACTCTCCCTCTCGGCTCTGTTCCAGAAGCAGCACGTTCCAGGAAGACACTCGACGACCAGACCACCATCAACTTACCTGGTTGGATTTCGCACTGTTAAAACCCCCGTTTGGTGAGCATTTTCCCCGATCTCCTGAAACCGAAACCTAGCTAGATAGTGGGATTTTTGGGAGGGATACGGGTTTTTGTATATTGTTATTCTCCCTCGCCTGTACCGTGTGTTCCCCAACCTGTTTAAGTGTGAAGTGTGTTTTAAGTTTGTTACCTTTTCCTTTTAATAAAAGTCAGAATTCTTTCATCGGAACCTGTTGTCTACTGCATCTTTATTCACAACCCCTAAATAAGTCCAAGGTCTGAACCTGGGGCGTGGGAGCGATTCGAACCGCTCACTGAGTCAGGGGTAAGGCTGACCCCTACCACCACCACCCCCTACATAATGGCGACCATGGCACGGACTTGGCAAAAGGCTTGTGAAGCAGTAGACACTGATTCGGAAGAGAGAACTGTAATGGAAGAGAGGATTTCAGATTATGTATTCAGCAAAGTGAATATGGAAAAGAAGTGGGTCACTAATCTGTTAAAGACTGGCCGCCCGGTAGATGCTGCAGCTAAATGGACAGAAGGGAAGGATCATAAAAAATCCTTAGCAAAGGCAGTCTGGCTGATGTGCTTCAAGAAACCGATCCAACTTTTGGACAGACTCCTTGAAGCACAGGCAGCCGAGATTCGGGAAGTTACTGTTAGCATTGCAGGCGCTAAACCAGGAAAGGGTGCATTTAGTGGGGGAACATAAGACCCGGCAGGATTATTTACAGTGCCAGGTCACTGAGGCCAAGAACAATGAGCTGAGGTTGCGGGAAAAGAATGCCCGCCTGGCAAAACAAGTAAGAGAGCAGGAGGAGACAGTAAAAGGCTTACAGGCAGCCTATAAGGTAATGAGCGCACAGGGGTTTGAGGATGCGGACCACGGCCCCTGCCAGAAGCAGATAGAGAGTATCAGCCTTGCTCTAAGGAAGGCAAGTGGCGTGGCGTGCCTCATAAGCCCAAGTGCAGCCCAGGTCGACTTTACAGGGAACCTGGGGAGAACGGTTCAGACACCAAAGATAGCGCCAAGGGACGACCCGGTTGAGGAGCGGGAGGGCCCACGACCACCACACATAGCGCCAAGCTTTAGCGCAGTCTGGCAAGAAGGGGTGGAGTTAGGGGCAGAAGCTGAGGTGGAAAAACCCCCGCAAGAGAGGCTGGGACCGGGGCCGATGTGCCCGGCCCGGCAGGACAGATTTGGCCCACCCGCTGATAACGGGGATGCGGGACATAAAGGCAGCCTACAGGGTAGCCAGGAGCAGGGGGTATGAGGAGTTAAACCATGGGCCCTGTGAGGAAAGGATAAAAGGTCTGACCCAAGCCCTATCCAAAGCCAGAGAGATGGTTTGCTTAACAACCCCGGGGGTATTCACCACCCCGTAGTTGCAAGCCATGGTAGCAGAGTTGCCCAAATTAAAACAGGATAGAAATCCTCAGCCTGCAGCAGGAGCAAATTCACAGATTGCACAGGCAGGGGCGGTGGCCTGTCTTAGGGGAGGGGCCACCCCACCCACCGTTTGGGACCTTCCCCCAATCCTCTGGGATTTAGAGGAGGTGGGACCTGAGGGCGAGGACCCTCAGCCTGCAGCACCAGGCTGCGAAGAGTCACCTGACCCTGACACAGGTTTAGAAGAGGTACAGCCAGTGGCAGTGGAAGATTCACAGACCACACAACAGGGGGCAGTGGCTCGTGTTAAAGACCCACCAGCCACAAAACCCCCACCAGCCAGAGCCCCGAGAAGGTCCCCACGTACGCCACAGCCAAAGAAACCGTGGTCACCGGCTCCCCAATTTAAAGGGGCCGCCCCTCAAGCCAGAGATCGATCTGAGGACAGAGGTCCCCAGCCAGCAGCCATGGGCTGCAAGGGACCAAAGGTACAGGACAGGGCGGCCACACCAAAGGGAGAAGTGTGCTGCAGCCCGAACAGGGTTTAGTCTGGCCGCTCGGAGACGGGCGGCGAATGTACATAGCTTTTGTTGTTAAATTTTGAGATTGTTAAGTTTGGGTGTTTTAGTTAAATTTTAAGTAAGGTGGTTGGTAGTTTTAAATATTATAGTTTCAAGAGTGTTTGTATTGAGTCGAGGTCGCAAGACCCGACTATGCTTCACCCAAGCCAGAGAATCTACTCGGGACCTGGCTATATGCTCTTGTGTCTCTTTACAGAAGGGATTGTCGATATGAAGGGGGGCATACTCCTACTCGCTCTGATAGGAATGAGCGCTGGGAGGCGAGGTGACGTGGAGGACTCCCACATTTTGGGTGCTCAGGAGAGAGAGCACCGGTGGTGACTGCGGGTGGCAGCAAGCGAGGCGTGAAGGAGCTCGCTACCTATTCCCATGTGGGAAGATGGCCAGGGTGGCTGGGATCTAACTCCACCCGATACTCCAGTCAGACCGGGCTCACCTACGGGGAGGCCTCCCTCCCCTGTCCCAGCATACAGGTTGTAGCCACTCGGGTCAGGGTCACTGAGGGGAAACGCGTGTGCCTGACCTGCAGAGGACAGATTCCCCTGGGAAGGTGGTGGTGGCTCAGGAAGCTGAGCAGAGACATGGGGGACCGTACAGCTGACTAGGAGCGACTGGGGAACGACTAAGTAAAGAAATTAAGGATAGTATTCGACTAAAAACAAGGGCATATAAGGTAGCGAAATCTAGTGGGAGGACAGAGGATTGGGAAAACTTTAAAAGGCAGCAAAAAATAACAAAAAGATTGATTAAGAAAGGGAAGATAGATTATGAAAGTAAATTAGCAAAAAATATAAAAACAGATAGTAAGAGTTTTTATAGTTATATAAAAAGAAAAAGGGTGGCTAAAGTAAATGTTGGTCCCTTAGAGGATGAGACCGGGAAATTAATGGTGGGAAATATGGAGATGGCAAAAACACTGAATGAATATTTTGTATCAGTCTTTACAGTAGAGGACACTAAGAATATCCCAACACTGGACAAACAGGGGGCTATAGGGGGAGAGGAGCTAAACACGATCAAAATCACTAAGGAAGTGGTACTCGGTAAAATAATGGGACTCAAGGCGGATAAATCACCTGGACCTGATGGCTTACATCCTAGAGTCTTGAAGGAAGTGGCGGTAGGGATTGTAGATGCATTGGTAATAATTTTTCAAAACTCCCTGGATTCCGCTAAGGTCCCGGCAGACTGGAAAACTGCTAATGTAACACCCTTATTTAAAAAGGGCAGTAGACAGAAGGCTGGTAACTATAGACCGGTTAGCCTAACATCTGTGGTAGGTAAAATTTTGGAGTCCATTATTAAGGAAACAGTAACAGGACATTTGGATAATCATAATTTAATAGGACAAAGTCAGCATGGTTTTACGAAGGGGAAGTCATGTTTGACAAATTTGCTGGAGTTCTTTGAGGAAGTAACATATAGAGTGGATAAAGGGGAACCAGTGGACGTAGTGTATTTAGACTTCCAAAAGGCATTTGACAAGGTGCCACACAAAAGATTATTGCTTAAGGTAAAAAATCACGGGATTGGGGGTAATATTCTGGCATGGATAGAGGATTGGCTATCTAACAGAAAGCAAAGAGTTGGGATAAATGGTTCATTCTCAGACTGGCAATCAGTAACTAGTGGTGTTCCACAGGGGTCAGTGCTGGGTCCCCAACTCTTCACAATCTATATTAACGATTTGGAGGAAGGGACCAAGTGTAACATATCAAAATTTGCAGATGATACAAAGATGGGAGGGAAAGTAGTGAGTGAGGAGGACATAAAAAACCTGCAAGGGGACATAGACAGGCTAAGTAAGTGGGCAGAGATTTGGCAGATGGAATACAACACTGGAAAGTGTGAGGTGATGCACTTTGGCAGGAAAAATCCGAGAGCAATTTATTATCTTAATGGCAAGAAACTGGAGAGTACTGAAGTGCAAAGGGATCTGGGGGTCCTGGTGCACGAAACTCAAAAGGTTAGTATGCAGGTGCAGCAAGTGATTAAGAAGGCAAATGGAATGTTGGCTTTCATTGCTAGGGGGATAGAATATAAAAATAGGGAGGTATTGCTTCAGTTGTACAAGGTATTGGTGAGACCGCACCTGGAATACTGCATACACTTTTGGTGTCCTTACTTAAGGAAAGACATCCTTGCTCTCGAGGCAGTGCAAAAAAGGTTCACTCGGTTAATCCCGGGGATGAGGGGGCGGTCATATGAGGAGAGGTTGGGTAGATTGGGACTCTACTCATTGGAGTTCAGAAGAATGAGAGGCGATCTTATTGAAACATATAAGATTGTGAAGGGGTTGGATCGGGTGGATGCGGGGAGGATGTTCCCGATGACGGGTGAGACGAGAACTAGGGGACATAGTCTTAGAATAAGGGGCTGCTCTTTCAAAACTGAGATGAGGAGGAACTACTTCACTCAGAGGGTGGTAGGTCCATGGAATATGCTGCCACAAAAAGCTGTAGAAGCTACAACATTAATTAAATTTAAAACAGAAATAGACAGTTTCCTAGAAGTAAAGGGCATTAAGGGTTACGGGGAGCGGGCAGGAATTTGGACATGAGTCTAGGTTCGGATCGGTCATGGCCCTGTGGTTAGTGGAGCGGGCCCAGGGACTGTGTAGCCTGATTCTGCTCCTATTTCGTGTGTGCAATTCTGTTAGATGCAGGAGATGGTTCTGTGATAGATTGTAGATTGGCGGTTAGGATCAGATCAGCCATGATCTTATTGAATGGCGGAGCAGGCTCGAGGGGCCGATTGGCCTACTCCTGCTCCTATTTCTTATGTTCTTATGTTATGTTCTTATGACACCCATCGGACCATTACAGGGGACCATAGGGGGGTGAGTGTGTGCTGGGACAAGTGGTGGAAATCGGAACAGGGGATTTATGTCTGCATGTGGGGGTCGCGGAAGGCCTGCCCCACGGGCATATCCATTATCTTTTCTGCAGCTCGGCTGGATAAGTGGAAGGGGGTGGAATGGGATTCCCACCTACACACTTGCATAGTCCCGCCCTCTCCAGCCCCAGTCAAGGCCACTGAACTCGTGGTACACGCCCGTAAGCCCCTGCCAACGACCCAGACAGCAAGAACACACACAGAGACGTGCCCTACCACCACCAAGGGACCAGGGAATGGGCTGGTACTAGTGCCAACCGAAAAGGTGCTATACCAGGGGGTACACTATGCGGTAGCTTCCGTGATCCTAAACCTCATGGAGGTACACTCACCTGAGTGGTGCCCCAAAGAGACGGAACAGCTATACCAGGCCCTGTGCAGAGAAATGTTCAGGAAGTTCTACGAGTTCAATTTCGCAAACGTAGACAAAGCAGAACTGTGCACTGCACACACTGAGTATTTTCGCAATACGGGGAGACAAAGGAGGGGAGCCTGGAATTATGTTTTTATAGCATATAATACAGGATCCTCTGTCATCAACAGTTTGGATGACATAGAATTGCAGACACAAATAAACGGTTTAAAAACACAATTACGCAAAATCTTAATGGATGAAAATACAATAGTGGGCTCAGAGTTACACGAGGACCAAGCTATGACGATCCATTTAAAAGAAATCATTGCTGAGCTGGAAAGGCACGCAAAGACAGTAAATGCACTCATACGGGAGGACAGGGATGCATCAGACCAGGCTGCACAGAACGAGGTGTGCGTTCTGTATGGGGCATGGTTGCTAGGCGAGGGCCGGAGTAACCTGGAGGATTTAAAGCAAGGTTTAGTCCCCTCCTGGATCAGCAACAAGCACCTCGCAGCCCTCCACCCATTTGAGAATTCACTAAGCCCGTGTCAGCTCCGTCTAGCCTCTGAAGCCTACCCTGTACCAGTAGATTGTGGGTGTTCCAATCACACTATCATGGGGATAGTGGTGAGGATGCCGGTCATGGGTGGGACCGCCCGACCCGCACCGGTATACAGGGTGGAGAACATTGGAGTCATTCAAGGGGGTGCACACATCCGTTTCACAGCGGTCCCACCTTATGTCATAAAGTGGGAGCACGCTATGACAGGTACTGACCTCTCCGGGTGCCGGAGCCGGGGAGCATACATAATACTGTGCCCCCAGCACTTGAACACCTATTCTAAACCACAGTGCGGGTTTAAAGCTGCTGGCGCATGACCTATAAACTGTACCATGGAGGTAATGGCACAAGACCATGTTCCCCCACAGGTTACATATATAGGAGGTGGGACATATTGTGTCACCACCAGCGCGCCTCACTACCAGCATGGACAGCATACCTGGTGTCCGGTAAGTGACAGCAGTTTCTGCTTTAAACCCGAGGCAGAAGTTCAAGTGGCCCAGGAACGGATTGTCCCCATTCCTGAACCCTCCACTGTTCACCTCACTGTAACACAAAATTTCACCAACCTGCAAAAATATGTAGCACAATTTGGCTACGAAATTCCCCCTCTACCAGAACGCCTTGCCAAGTTACTAAAAGCTGTAGAGCTCTCTCAAAAACATTTCTACACTCTAGAACAGAAAACACACGAGATAGAGAGGGAGATTCAAAGTATCACAGTCCCACCCTGGTGGGACATCCTCGAAAACATAGAGGCCCCTTCATGGGTCAGAATGGCTTCCCACATCCTCGTAGTTTGCCAACTGGGAATAGTGTTGTACCTGTTGTGCACTCAGTGCAAGGGAAAGGGCAGAATACTACAGTTCCGAAATGAAAGGACTTGGAAGAAGCATTATGCTGAGGTGGAGAGAGATACACCTGTTTGAATCTTTTTATTCTGTGTTCCTGAATAAAGATTTTTGTTTTTTTGTGTTTTGTTCTTTTTAATAAAGATATATGTGTTTTCCCAAGCAGTGCAGGGGTGTCAGACCCGCTCCGTGCTTGGTTGTGAAATAAAGATTTTCTTACCTGTATGTACCTAAAACATCACATTTAAAGGGGAATATATGTTTGGGTTTTAGTTTAGGTATTACAGGGGAAGGTTGGTTTTCGGGGATCAGGAATTTTGTCCACCCAGGACGATACTGTAGTGACCTCAAAGTATCGGAGGAGGGACTGTAAAGTTTCCAAAATCTGCAGATCCCCAAAAATCTAAGGAAAAAGGACTTTGGAACTACCCCAGAGTGATAAAGATGCATTTGGGCCTAACATAAGGAATTTAGGACCAAAACCAAGCTTTGGCATTTTAAAAGGCTGGAATTCAAGCCCCAGCAAACATTAACATTTGGACAATAGGCCCTGGGAGAAGGCCGCCCCACCCAAAACACACAACCCATTAAAGAGACGCATAAAGATAGGAGTGCAAGGCCCAGCAAGAAACCCATAACATGAGGACAATGCAAACTCCGATTAAACAACAGATCGACAGGACGCAAGCCATTTGACTCTCAGTAAAAAGCCGTTACTGGTATCGAGGTCTTACAATGACCAGGATTTGATTTGGTTCAGCATAATTGAAGGCCCATCAAGCAGTTACAACAGTTCAGTAAGAAGAGAGTTCAGAACATTTTAACACCAAGTTAAACCCATCAAAACTTAACAAGCCTGCAAGGAACCAAGACAATGGAACAAACAGGCCTCAACTGAAACCAAATCACTTCGGCACGAAACCATTTTCAGTAAGGGGTTCTGGGAGCGAAAAGGAACAAAGGAGCTGAACAAGTATAAAAGGAGGGCCTAATTCCCCAAGAGGCCTCTCTCTCCAGACTCTCCCTCTCGGCTCTGTTCCAGAAGCAGCACGTTCCAGGAAGACACTCGACGACCAGACCACCATCAACTTACCTGGTTGGATTTCGCACTGTTAAAACCCCCGTTTGGTGAGCATTTTCCCTGATCTCCTGAAACCGAAACCTAGCTAGATAGTGGGATTTTTGGGAGGGATACGGGTTTTTGTATATTGTTATTCTCCCTCGCCTGTACCGTGTGTTCCCCAACCTGTTTAAGTGTGAAGTGTGTTTTAAGTTTGTTACCTTTTCCTTTTAATAAAAGTCAGAATTCTTTCATCGGAACCTGTTGTCTACTGCATCTTTATTCACAACCCCTAAATAAGTCCAAGGTCTGAACCTGGGGCGTGGGAGCGATTCGAACCGCTCACTGAGTCAGGGGTAAGGCTGACCCCTACCACCACCACCCCCTACATAATGGCGACCATGGCACGGACTTGGCAAAAGGCTTGTGAAGCAGTAGACACTGATTCGGAAGAGAGAACTGTAATGGAAGAGAGGATTTCAGATTATGTATTCAGCAAAGTGAATATGGAAAAGAAGTGGGTCACTAATCTGTTAAAGACTGGCCGCCCGGTAGATGCTGCAGCTAAATGGACAGAAGGGAAGGATCCTAAAAAATCCTTAGCAAAGGCAGTCTGGCTGATGTGCTTCAAGAAACCGATCCAACTTTTGGACAGACTCCTTGAAGCACAGGCAGCCGAGATTCGGGAAGTTACTGTTAGCATTGCAGGCGCTAAACCAGGAAAGGGTGCATTTAGTGGGGGAACATAAGACCCGGCAGGATTATTTACAGTGCCAGGTCACAGAGGCCAAGAACAATGAGCTGAGGTTGCGGGAAAAGAATGCCCGCCTGGCAAAACAAGTAAGAGAGCAGGAGGAGACAGTAAAAGGCTTACAGGCAGCCTATAAGGTAATGAGCGCACAGGGGTTTGAGGATGCGGACCACGGCCCCTGCCAGAAGCAGATAGAGAGTCTCAGCCTTGCTCTAAGGAAGGCAAGTGGCGTGGCGTGCCTCATAAGCCCAAGTGCAGCCCAGGTCGATTTTACAGGGAACCTGGGGAGAACGGTTCAGACACCAAAGATTGCGCCAAGGGACGACCCGGTTGAGGAGCAGGAGGGCCCACGACCACCACACATAGCGCCAAGCTTTAGCGAAGTCTGGCAAGAAGAGGTGGAGTTAGGGGCAGAAGCTGAGGTGGAAAAACCCCCGCAAGAGAGGCTGGGACCGGGGCCGATGTGCCCGGCCCGGCAGGACAGATTTGGCCCACCCGTTGATAACGGGGATGTGGGACATAAAGGCAGCCTACAGGGTAGCCAGGAGCAGGGGGTATGAGGAGTTAAACCATGGGCCCTGTGAGGAAAGGATAAAAGGTCTGACCCAAGCCCTATCCAAAGCCAGAGAGATGGTTTGCTTAACAACCCCGGGGGTATTCACCACCCCGCAGTTGCAAGCCATGGTAGCAGAGTTGCCCAAATTAAAACAGGATAGAAATCCTCAGCCTGCAGCAGGAGCAAATTCACAGATTGCACAGGCAGGGGCGGTGGCCTGTCTTAGGGGAGGGGCCACCCCACCCACCGTTTGGGACCTTCCCCCAATCCTCTGGGATTTAGAGGAGGTGGGACCTGAGGGCGATGACCCTCAGCCTGCAGCACCAGGCTGCGAAGAGTCACCTGACCCTGACACAGGTTTAGAAGAGGTACAGCCTGGGGATAGAAATCCCCAGTCAGTGGCAGTGGAAGATTCACAGACCACACAACAGGGGGCAGTGGCTCGTGTTAAAGACCCACCAGCCACAAAACCCCCACCAGCCAGAGCCCCGAGAAGGTCCCCACGTACGCCACAGCCAAAGAAACCGTGGTCACCGGCTCCCCAATTTAAAGGGGCCGCCCCTCAAGCCAGAGATCGATCTGAGGACAGAGGTCCCCAGCCAGCAGCCATAGGCTGCAAGGGACCAAAGGTACAGGACAGGGCGGCCACACCAAAGGGAGAAGTGTGCTGCAGCCCGAACAGGGTTTAGTCTGGCCGCTCGGAGACGGGCGGCGAATGTACATAGCTTTTGTTGTTAAATTTTGAGATTGTTAAGTTTGAGTGTTTTAGTTAAATTTTAAGTAAGGTGGTTGGTAGTTTTAAATATTATAGTTTCAAGAGTGTTTGTATTGAGTCGAGGTCGCAAGACCCGACTATGCTTCACCCAAGCCAGAGAATCTACTCGGGACCTGGCTATATGCTCTTGTGTCTCTTTACAGAAGGGATTGTCGATATGAAGGGGGGCATACTCCTACTCGCTCTGATAGGAATGAGCGCTGGGAGGCGAGGTGACGTGGAGGACTCCCACATTTTGGGTGCTCAGGAGAGAGAGCACCGGTGGTGACTGCGGGTGGCAGCAAGCGAGGCGTGAAGGAGCTCGCTACCTATTCCCATGTGGGAAGATGGCCAGGGTGGCTGGGATCTAACTCCACCCGATACTCCAGTCAGACCGGGCTCACCTACGGGGAGGCCTCCCTCCCCTGTCCCAGCATACAGGTTGTAGCCACTCGGGTCAGGGTCACTGAGGGGAAACGCGTGTGCCTGACCTGCAGAGGACAGATTCCCCTGGGAAGGTGGTGGTGGCTCAGGAAGCTGAGCAGAGACATGGGGGACCGTACAGCTGACTAGGAGCGACTGGGGAACGACACCCATCGGACCATTACAGGGGACCATAGGGGGGTGAGCGTGTGCTGGGACAAGTGGTGGAAATCGGAACAGGGGATTTATGTCTGCATGTGGGGGTCGCGGAAGCCCTGCCCCACGGGCATATCCATTATCTTTTCTGCAGCTCGGCTGGATAAGGGGAAGGGGATGGAATGGGATTCCCACCTACACACTTGCATAGTCCCGCCCTCTCCAGCCCCAGTCAAGGCCACTGAACTCGTGGTACACGCCCGTAAGCCCCTGCCCACGACCCAGACAGCAAGGACACACACAGAGACGTGCCCTACCACCACCAAGGGACCAGGGAATGGGCTGGTACTAGTGCCAACCGAAAAGGTGCTATACCAGGGGGTACACTACGCAGTAGCTTCCGTGATCCTAAACCTCATGGAGGTACACTTACCTGAGTGGTGCCCCAAAGAGACGGAACAGCTATACCAGGCCCTGTTCAGAGAAATGTTTTGGAAGTTCTACGAGTTCGATTTCACAAACGTAGACAAAACAGAACTGTGCACTGCACACACTGAGTATTTTAGCAATACGGGGAGACAAAGGAGGGGAGCCTGGAATTATGTTTTTATAGCATATAATACAGGATCCTCTGTCATCAACAGTTTGGATGACATAGAATTGCAGACACAAATAAACGGTTTAAAAACACAATTACGCAAAATCTTAATGGATGAAAATACAATAGTGGGCTCAGAGTTACACAAGGACCAAGCTATGACGGTCCATTTAAAAGAAATCATTGCTGAGCTGGAAAGGCACGCAAAGACAGTAAATGCACTCATACGGGAGGACAGGAATGCGTCAGACCAGGCTGCACAGAACGAGGTGTGCGTACTGTACGGGGCATGGTTGCTAGGCGAGGGCCGGAGTAACCTGGAGGATTTAAAGCAAGGTTTAGTCCCCTCCTGGATCAGCAACAAGCACCTCGCAGCCCTCCACCCATTTGAGAATTCACTAAGCCCGTGTCAGCTCCGTCTAGCCTCTGAAGCCTACCCTGTACCAGTAGATTGTGGGTGTTCCAATCACACTATCACGGGGATAGTGGTGAGGATGCCGGTCATGGGTGGGACCTGCCCGACCCGCACCGGTATACAGGGTGGAGAACATTGGAGTCATTCAAGGGGGTGCACACATCCGTTTCACAGCGGTCCCACCTTATGTCATAAAGTGGGAGCACGCTATGACAGGTACTGACCTCTCCGGGTGCCGGAGCCGGGGAGCACACATAATACTGTGTCCCCAGCACTTGAACGCCTATTCTAAACCACAGTGCGGGTTTAAAGTTGCAGTCCTCCTCAGTATTTTTTTATTCATTCCTGGGATGTGGGCATCGCTGGCAAGGTCAGCATTTATTGCCCATCCCTAATTGCCCTCGAGAAGGTGGTGGTGAGCCGCCTTCTTGAACCGCTGCAGTCCTTCTTTGTAGCGGTTAGTTACAACTGAGTGACTTGCTCGGCCAATCCAGAGGGCAGTTAAGAGTCAACCACATTGCGGTGGGTCTGGAGTCACATATAGGCCAGACCGGGTAAGGACGGCAGATTTCCATCCCTGAAGGACATTAGTGAACCAGATGGGATTTTATGACAATCCGGTAGTTTCATGGTCACCATTATTGACACGAGCTTTTTATTCCAGATTAATTTAATTAACTGAATTTAAATTCCCCAGCTGCCATGGTTGGATTTGTAGTATTAACTATCCCCTCCAATTTGGTGCTGTCCGCAAATTTAGAAATTGCGTTTTTAATTCCAAAGTCTAAATCGTTAATAAATTTATAAACTAAAGGGTACAATCTTAAAGTGGGTGCATGAACAAAGAGACCTGGGGGTATATGTGCACAAATCGTTGAAGGTGGCAGGGCAGGTTGAGAAAGTGGTTAAAAAAGCATACAGGATCATGGGCTTCGTAAACAGAGGCTTTGGGCTCGATTTTGCCATTGGGGCGGGCTGGGGGCGTGTCGGCCGCTTTTCGTGTTAGCCACCCGACACCAATTTGATGTGGGAAAAACATGCGATTTTCCCCTAATTGGGCAATTGATTTCCAGCGTGTGGGAACCCCTGGCCCAATGAGTCTTCCCATTCTGAAACTCGCCTCCGATGACGTCATCAGTGCTGCTGGATTTAAGGCCTGCAAGCAGCCTTGCTTCTTCTGCAGACTGCAAACCTTATGCCCTTTGCTGTGATAGATTCCTCCAGCCAATATGTCCAGCAGTAGGCCTAAGTCTGCACCAAGGTTCGATGACGCTGCCCTGCAAGCTCTGGTGGAGGGAGCAAGAGGAAATAAGGAGGTGCTCTTCCCTTCCTCAGGGAGGAAGAAGCCTCCCCAGCAGACGAAAGCTGTGTGGATGCAAGTGGCCCAGGAGGTCAACTCTTTTCTATGTGCCGCAGAACCTGGCTGCAGTGCAGGAAGAAAGTTTCATGACCTTCTCCGCACAGGAAAAGTGATTATGACTTTCCCATCACCCTCAATCTGATCCCCATTGCCTCTCCTCACCAGCACTCAGCTTTGACAACCTCTTCCTCCACATCCCACTTGACACTGACATCCCTGCATCCTTACCCATTCCCTCTCTCTCTCTATGGTCACATTCACCTAACTATTCGACTATGCAGCCCTCACACTCCCTATCGCTGTGATGCTATGAAAACAACTTACAACACACAGGGAGGGCCCTTGGTCTTGCCCCCTCACTCCATCTTTGTCTCCTTCTAACCATCAATGCTATGGATTCTCTACACTCACTCCTTCATTCTCACTCAAACTCCACTTGTCTCCCTCATTGCAGGAAAAGAGAGCTCACAATAAGAGGGAAAGAGCGAGGACAGGAGGACGGCCACCCTCAGTAGCCCAGCTCACCCCCTGGGATGAGGCGGTCCTGGAGATCGTGGGAGTGGAGGAGGATGCGCAAGTGGGGGACGGACAGACGGGTGCATCAGAGCAAGCTGGTGACAGAATAGTTTATCATCTCTCTCATTGACATTGCATGAGTCACTGATAATGATTCTGATGCTCTAACAGATTGACTTCTGATCATCTGCAATATTCAATGTGCATGTAACCTTGGCCTCACATCTCTGACTCTTTCCTTTACTCCCCCACAGGACCATCGAAAGCCCCCGTCCCCACTATCCAGGAGGAACATCCTGAGCCTCCAGATTCCTCAAAGGTGTCGAGACAGGAGCAGCAAGAAAGTGAGCAAGGGGCCTTCACATCTGCTGAAGCCACAGGGGAAGCACCACACAGGAGCACGCGTAAGAGGAAGATAATGCACAAGTAGTCACAAGGGTAGTCACTTGGGTGAAATGTTATGTTTAATGTTGAAAAGCCATCAGTTGGTTATTGTCATTAAAAATTCTGATGTCAACTGTTGCAGTTGTGGCGTGTGTCATATCGCTAATGGGACTTTCACTTTGAGGGCTTAGTGTCGCGGAAATTATCTATCAGACGGAGACTTCGAGGTTCGCTTTAGCAATTTATTTCATGATATCACTGAGAGTTTGCAGCAGTCCTTACTGCTCACCAGCACTCTAAATTACTATTGTATAGCGCTCATAGTTATATAGCAAGGTAAACAACTTCATGTGATTAGCTTACCTTACATTTCAACGTATGGTTTCATAGGTTCCATTGTTCTCAAGAAACAGATTAACCTGTTCACATTTTATCACCAGATGTCCTAAGCCAAAAGGTCAGCTTGACTTTATTATGGCAGTCAGCAGTTCTTTTAGTCTTAACTAGTTTAGTGTCCTTTGTTCAATTAGTAAAGTGGTCAAGTATCCCAGCATGCCTTAATGTTTAATACGTTTTCTCCCACAATTCCCTCCTTGTTGATCTTTACTGATCAACACTGCTTTACGGCATTGTATTTAGTTCGTTTTCATAGGGAGGACAATATCCCTTTGGGAAAGGGCGCATTTTTAGACAATCTTCTTCATCATAGTCATCCCGATTTGCTCTTTTTCTTTCCTTTCTCTCTAGTACTTTCGTAGCTCTTTTTACAGATGCTACTGATTCTACTGTTTGCGCTAACAGATATCTCACTCTTATCCAGATTATATAAATTAATATAAATAAAACTCCTGTCACTGCACAAATTATAACTGTCGGGTGAACAAACAATTCCAACACTGCGGATGCTTTAGGCGACCATCCTTTAAACACATCCCACCAGTGGTGTACCGTCAAATCTGTTATTTGCGTAGCTATTCGAATCAAACCTTGCTCATCATAATCCATCACTGCTTTTAAATGGTGCAGATCTCTTCCTCTTTTCGCTAAGGCTTCTGCTATCTTTTCATTGTTTTTCAAAAATTTCGTCAGATTAGCCAAATTGACTGTAGGGGGGACATTTTCTATCCCCAATACAGTTCTTCTTTGCATTACCGTAGCCCATTTTATGCTTAGAGTTATATTGGATCCTTGGCTAAATACTATTTTATCCATCCCAGATTTCATTTCGAACATCCCACAGGCTTCGCAATTAATCGTCCAATTAGCAATTACACAAATGGTGCCATTGTTACAAGTGTAAGTTCCCTGTGATTGGTTACTGTCTCTCGCCTTCCATTCTAACTGGCCTGCCCATTCTGTTCTTTCAGTAGGCAGGATGGTCCAGGCGGCTGTCCTTATTACACATAGGCCGATTATTATCATCTGGTTTAACATATTTCCTGATTTATCCTAGAAATCTTTAAATTTTCCTAATTATTGTTATACAGCATTGAATATAAACATATATAAAGCAATCTGAAAGTAATCAGTCCTTCAATGGAGTGCCAGATTATGGTGGGCACGGATCTTTTCCCGTTTCTGAAGTGGTGTCTGGTGCAGGATGTTCACACTCCACCTCCGGTCTTTCCTCCGGATGATGCAACTTGCCCCTTGGAGCGTGCACCCAATCAGGTTTTTCTTTCAATTTGAGAGCTGTTCGAGTTGTAAGCAGCACCAAATATGGTCCTTTCCACCTAGGAGAAAAAGATTCTTTATTTAGCGCTTTCACATAAGCTTGATCTCCGGGTTTAAAGGGGTGCATGTTTCCTTCTGTGGGGCACGTCTGGGCCTGTCTCACTTTCTCATGTATTCTTCCTGCTGTTTCACACATGGCCTGAGCATATTTTAATGATTTTTCATCATTCCAAATTAATGCCACCTTCTCTGGAGTCATGGGTGGGCGTGTGCCTGTTGTCATAGGCCGGCCCATCAAGATCTCACGTGGTGTCAGACCTGTGTTTCTATTTTTCTGATTTCTCAGGGCATACATTACTACTGGCACGGCATCCGACCATTGCAACCCATTTTGCTGGCATACTTTGGTTAGGGCGGCCTTGATTTCCCCATTCACTCTTTCCACTATTCCTGAGGATTGTGGCTGGTAAGGTATGTGCAATTTCCATTGAAATCCAAGGGCTTCAGTTAAGTTTTTTATCAGTTTGCTGGTGAAATGAGTTCCTCTGTCACTGTTTATTCCCATAGGTATTCCAAATCTAGGTATTATTTCTTTTAGCAGAATGCTTACTACTGTTCTGGCATCATCCCTCCTAGTGGGGTATGCCTCTACCCATCTGGAGAACATATCTACTATTACCAGTATGTACTTAAATCCTTTTACTGCGGGCATATGTACAAAATCTATCTGTAGATTCTCAAAGGGCAGCTCTGGTTGGGGTAGGTGATCAAAATTTGCGGGCGATTTCCCTCTATTGTTCTGCTGACATACTAAACACGTTCTGGCAACTTTTTCAATTGTTACCGTTATTCCTGGTGCATACCATTGTTGGGACAATGCATGTGCCATCCCTCCTTTGCCCATGTGAGCCTGTCCATGTGCCAGGCGAGATAGGGGCAAAAACAAGCTTCGTGGGCAAACTACTCGGCCATCAGGATGCATCCATGCATCATGATCTTGATAGCAACCTGCCTTACTCGAAGTACGTTTTTCTTGGACTGTTGCCTGACTTTGGGCCTGTCGTAGTAGATCAGCATCAATGCTACTAGGAAGTTCTGGAGGAAAGTTACTAACGGTATTTTTGGCGGCTTGAAGTTGTGGGGCCTGCCTCAGTGCGACCTCTTTAGCCGCACTATCAGCAAACCTATTTCCACACGAGACTTCATCACCTGCCATGGTGTGGGCCTTACATTTTAGTACTGCAATTTTACTTGGCAACTGAATAGCCTCCAACAAATTTAACACCATTTGCGCATGCTTAATAGGTTTTCCTGAGGATGTAATAAAACCTCTGTTTTTCCATAATTGTCCAAAATCATGCACTACCCCAAATGCATAACGGGAGTCAGTATAGATATTGACGCTTTGATCTTTAGCCAAAATACAGGCTCTGGTTAATGCATATAGTTCAGCTGCCTGTGCAGATGTGCCAGGTGGCAACGCATAAGCTTCCAATACTTCATGAGGAGTCACCACCGCATAACCTGCCAATAGTTGATCATCACTAGGTCGAAGCGAAGAACCATCCGTGAAGAGGATCAAGTCAGGATTATCAATAGGATTACTTAGCAAATCTGGCCTGGGTGTAGTGGTGGCTTCAACAGTTAACAAGCAGTCGTGCTCTGGTTCATCTGGATATTCTGTTGGTATTGGCACGAAGGTCGCCGGGTTGACAGCTGGTGATCGCTGGTCGGTATAATTAGAGTGTGACAAGAGGATTATCTCATACCCAGTCTTTCTTGCCACCGTAAAGTGCTGAGTAGCTGCCGAATATAGTAATAGCAGTACTGCGTGGGGAACGATTACCACACAAGGGTGATCAAGCACAATAGGGATGGATTTTTCCACTATTGTGGCGGTTGCAGCAATGGCTCGGAAGCAGGCTGGCAAGCCTCTCACTACGGCTGCTAAGGCTACAGAGTAATATGCTACAGGCCTTTTTCCTCCCCCATGTTCTTGTGTCAGTACTCCTGTTGCAAAGCCTCCTCTTTCATTGACGTATAACTGAAAAGGCTTATTATACTTCGGTAGTCCTAACGCGGGAGCACTGACCATAGCCTTTTTTAGATCACTGAATGCCTTATCTCGTTCTGACGTCCATTCGACTATGGGGGGCTCTGTCTGCAGCGTAGCTGATCGTAAGACCGCTCCCATTTCTCTGTAGTCATATATCCATTGTCTACAATAACCCACCATTCCCAGAAACGACAAGATGTCCTTCTTTGTTCGTGGGATCGGCACTTTATCCACTGCTCTGATTCTTCCCAGTCCCAATCTTCGCTGTCCATACTCCAACTGAAAACCCAAATACTGGACGGACGTTTGGCAGAACTGCAGCTTCTCGGAGGACACCCTGTGTCCCCTGCTAGCCAGATGCTGGAGCAATTTTATAGAATCTTTTTGGCAGTCTGGCCCGGTTCGGGAGGCAACCAAAAGGTCATCTGCGTACTGGATTAAGGTGGACTGATCCGATAACTGACATTCCTCCAAGTCATTTTTAACCTCTGCCACATACACCGCAGGACTTTCAGTATACCCCTGGGGCAACCTGGTCCAGGTATATTGCTGATTTTTATAAGTAAAGGCAAACAGATATTGACTGTCCTTATGCAGTGGTATGGAGAAGAAAGCAGAACACAAATCGATAACTGAAAAGGTAGTTGCATCAGCTGGTATAGATGTAAGGGATTCTGACCCTGCGTGTCTCGCAGCCTGTGAGATTCACGCGGCTCTGTGCAGCCTGTATGTCAGTGCGGGTTTAGGCCTTGTTGCCTGTTCTGGTCTCCAGCCAGTCTGGGAGCACTAGACACACCTGTGAGTGGTTCGAATCACTCGCCCTTACGGTTCTAGACACTGGACTTAGATGCGAGAGCAGTAATGGAGATGAAACTCATGTAGACTCGGTTGAATGGTACGAAATGGAAAATCTTTATTGCATGATATTTAAGATTATGAAATACATGTCATAAGCACAGATTAATGACAGTACAATCTTACAAGCAGTTATATAGCTGATCCTAGGGAAACGAGGAATGAACGACACACCGTAAATAGGGGCACACATTACAAGTATCCTTAATACTTAAACCCTCCCCTATCAATATCTGTCCTAACTAGATTCGTAGGATTTCGAGACTCATGCTCACCACTCGTGATAACTTGGAGAAATTCCGAATAGCTGATCGGATGTTTTTCACCGCAGCACCCACGTGTCGGTCAGGAGATCTCCTGGTCCCACTTGTTTACTTGCTTCTGCTCCGGCTAGCAGGCTGGACCGTCTGCTGTGATGAAGATCTGTGTTGGTTGGTTTAACAGGTACTTTTCCGAGCAGGTTTCACAGCTCAGTCAATATCATCGATGATGAACCGTTCTTGCAAGTTCAAAGAAGTCTTCCTGGCAAGGAAAACTTGGCTATTCGACCTACAGGCGCGGTCGGGATTTACTGACCGTGGCGATGAGTATGGTCTTCCTCTCTTCTCATCTCATCTCATCTCATCTCATCTCATCTCGGGCCTTTGGTTCCGCTGCCAGTTACCAACATAGGTCTTCGTTACGCGACATGAGGTAGATCCGAACGGATCAGAAAGTTCAACAGTCTTTTTCAAAAAGGCACCAGGCAAACAGGAACCAGACTACGAGTCAAAACGCAGGAGCAGCCACGAGGTTACGAGTCGATCGGATAAGAGAATAAGAGGATAAGAGAAAGATGGACGGTTGGAGCTTGTAATTATAGTACAAAATCTTCCGTTTCCCGCCCAACCTTAATGTCCTTTCTTTTGTTTGGGTCTGGCGCTCAAATGTCTTGTATGGGTGATCTCCGTTCTTAATGGGTTTCGGGGCTACTCGTAAATGTCTGAGTACCTGTTAATGTTTCTCCCATTGTTAAATCGGTCGGTGTTCTCCCTGGAGGGGTTTTGGGGCTTCCAAGTGTTTTGTATAACTACCCGCTAACGGCTCTCTCATCGTAGAGTCGTTGGGATTTTACATATTAATGTCTTTTGGATGGGCCCTTGATTACTCGGTACAATAGCTTTCATTCGTACCTGGGAGACCGATTTCAGTATTTATGTGTATACTGTAAACCCATAATGTCTCGTGTATTATCTTCACTGTGCTGAATCTTAATCGATCTTGCACAAATGTTTATTGGAACGCCATCTTGTCTGCCTGTTGAAAAGTCTAGAATGTTCTGTCACGAGGTGCGGCGGCCATTTTACAGGCTGCTTGTGTCCACTTTAAACTTGCCAGCATTCTACTGAAATAAAAGCTGTTCGAACGAAACTTTGTGTTTTCTCCTTATTAATCAAAATCGCGATATATTGCGAATTCTACAGTCCCTCCTGTTGATGCGAATAACTCCGCTTATCGTATCAAAAATCATAGTGGTGAGCAATGTTATCTCGATTTCTCTCCGAATCCAGTAAATTAATCCCATAATTTTAACCTAGCTAGGGTCTCTGTGTCGTCCTCATTTCCCAAGAAAATTACATTTTATATCACCGTAGGCATTATTTGCCCTTAAACTTACACCACTTGTCTTCCTTCCCGGCGTAACCAGGCCGATGCCTCTCGTATCACCTGTATATTCATCTTTTATTCAGGGAAAGGAAAAACAAAACTCAAAACCAAAACAATCAATTCTAACTGTAACACCATCACCAAAATAATCAACACCAACTCTTAAAACATGTCGAGTTCCCAACGTATTTACAATCTCTGAAAATCATGATTGAGTACAAACTTCCGCGGCGCACGTGGCGAGCGGGAGTGACGCCATTTTCCGATCACACGGTGCTTTCATCGTGCACGCGCACGTAACGTTCTCGCCACTCTCCCGTGTTTTCATGCTTAGTGAGGCGTTTGTCTCTTTTACAATGTACGACCAATAGGTATACTACAATAAAAACTTGGCATACGACTAAAATGTGGGAGGCTATTCTGATCCATGAAGGCACTTCAATATTAGTGAACAGATTCCACCACGGTGGAACTACTATATCCAGAATGTCTGTTCCTATTTCGACAGTTTTCTGCTCTAATGTGTAAAAATGTTTCTGTGACACCGCGACGGCTTTTAAAAGTTTGGTGAGGTGATCAGGGAGAGGGGGAATGAGGTATCCGAAATGCGCGACGAATCGTTGCAAGTCGGTGAAATTCTCTTTTACTGTGAGATGAACAGTGGATGGTTCAGGGATTGGGATAATTCGCTGTTGTGCTACTTGAACTTCCGCCCTGGGTTTAAAACAGAAACTGCTGTCACTCACCGGACACCGGCTACGGTTTCCATGCTGGTAGTGTTGCGCTGCAGTGGTAACACAATATGTTCCACCCCCGATGTATGCTACCTGCGGAGGCACATGATCTTGTGCCATTGCCTCCATGGTGCAATTCATGGACTTGGCGCCAGTCGTTCTGAACCCGCACTGTGGTGTTAAAAAGGCATTCAAGTGCTGGGGGCACAGTATTATGTGTGCTCCCCTGCCACGACAACCAGAGAGATCTGTACCTGTCATCGTTTGCTCCCAGCGGATGACGTAAGGTGGAACCGCTGCGTAACGAATGTGGGCTCCCCCCTGAATGACACCAATGTTCTCTACCCGATACACCGGGGTGGGCTTTGCTGTGTCGCCCAAAACCGGCATGCGTAATACTATTCCCATAATAGTATGGTTTGAACGTCCGCAGTCCACGGGGACTGGGTAAGCTTCTGAAGCTAGCCTGAGCTGGCACGGACTTAATGCGTTCTGAAAAGGGTGGAGCGCCCGCAGGTGTTTGTTATTTATCCAGGACGGAACCAAACCTTGTTTTAAATCCTCCAAATTACTGCGGCCCTCGCCCAGTAACCACGCCCCGTAAAGCACGCACACCTCGTTCTGCGCAGCTTGATCGGATGCATTCCGATCTTCCCTAATCAGGGCATTTACCGTCTTTGCATGTTTCTCCAACTCTGCTATAATTTCCTTTAAATGGAGAGTCATGGCTTGGTCCTCGTGTAAACCTGACCCTACCACTTTATTCTCATCTGTTAGAATGTCTTTTAATTGTGTCTTTAAACCATTAATCTGGGTCTGCAGCTCCACACTGTCTAGAGCGTTGACCACAGATGTACCTGTGTTAAAAACAGTGAACGCATCGTTCACCAAACCCCTTCTTTGCCACCCTACTTGATCCAAAACTTCCTGTGGTGCGGTGTACAAACTTGTTTTATCAATTTCCGCGAAATCGAATTCGTAAAATTGTCTGAACATCTTGGTCAACAGGACCTGGTACAACTGTTCCGTCTTTTTGGGGCACCACTCTGGTAACCGCACCTCGGTGAGATTTAAAATCACCGAGGCCACCGCGTAATGTACCCCCTGAAATAGTATCTGGTCTGTGGGGACCAGTACCAAACCATTCCCGGGTCCCTTACTAGTTTTAGGGCACCCTTCTTCCTCAGCTAGAACCACCGGAATCGTGGGCGGGGCTTTGCGTGGGCGCGTAATGAGCTCAGTGGCATTTACCGGGATCGGGGAGAATGGGGCTCCGCACCCCCTGGTGCTCGCATCCCACCTCATCCCCTGTCCGTTATCCTGCCATTGATTAATGAAAAATATGGAGATGCCTTTGGGGCAAACGTACTTTGACCCCCACATACATACATAAATTCCCTCGTCCGGTTCCCACCATTTGTCCCAACAGACTTTCACTTGTCCGTCTGTCCCCGTAATTGTCCGATGGGTATTATTACCCAGTCGTTCCCACTCGACCGAAGAGTTCCTCATAGTTTTGCTCAGCTTTCGCAGCCACCACCATCGGCTCAATGGGACCTTCCCACTACAAGTCAAACAAATCCGTTTGCCGACGGTGACGCTGATCCTGGGTGCGATGATCCTTACTTTGGGGCACAGTAAAGAAGTCTCTTTGTAGGCAAACCCCGATGTGCTAGAATACTCCGTTGAGTTCGTTCCCAGCCATCCTGGCCACCTTCCCTTGTGGAAATAGGTGCTGGTCTCCTCTGCCTCCCGTCTTCCGGTCCCATCCACCGCGATGGGGGCCGTGTCCCCGGAACATCCAAACACCACGACATCCTTGGTGCGGCCTCGATAGGCCAATCCACATCCAATTGCCACGAGCAATACTAGAATTCGTTCCATCCTTCCTTGGTTCCTGTGATCAGATAGAATGAGGTAGCCAGCCTCGCAAGAGTCTCTGGCTTTTGTGAAGGGTGAGCGGGTCCCCTGACCTCGCCTCACGTAAACTTCAACGTTCGCTGTATAAACTTTAACTAAACCTATCTTTAAAGCTCCCATCATTTTATCGTTTTCTGTTAAAAACACTGCAAACTTAACCTTATTAAAAAACTATCAACTTAACCTTGAACTATAAACTTAAAACTTAAAACTAATAACTTTACAGTGCCGCCCGTTCTCAGGGCGGCCCCTTTAAATTCTGAGAAGGCTGCTGCGAGCTCTTCCCGACAGTGGGAGGGCACTGACCCTTCCCTCTGATCTGCCGCAGCCTGTTGCCGCTGCGATGTGGCCGGCCTGTATCTGGGTTATCTTAACCTTAAATTTACGCCTTGGGGCAGTCTGGGGACATGACCACATCCTCCTGGGCTGGGGTTCTCTACTTGACCTACGGGGAGTTGCTATGGGCGGGGGTTACGTGACGGACGGACCGGGTTCCGAGACTTCCATCGGGATGACCTGGGGTTCCATCACAGTCGCTGGCTCCGCCTCCCTAACCTCGGGGCTTGCAGTTTGTGGCTCCGCCCTGCTCGGCCCAGCAGGCGGCCCTTCACTCGTGATAACTGCCTCCCCTAAGGACGGGACGTTCAAAGCGGGCGGCCACATCTCTGGGAGCCACACCGGTACTCTCTGTGCTCCCATAGCGGCTGGCCCTGCCTCCTCTAGCTCCTCCCTCCTGTCTTCGGGACCTGCAGCTCGTGTGTCCACCCTGTGTGGATCTCTACCTGCAGCCCCCGTCCCCTCCATATCGTAAAAGGGACCGTTCCTCCGAAACCACCCGTCGTCATCACTATCCTCATCTGCACTATCCTCATCAGACCCGGGTACCCTGAATTCTTCCTCATCTAACCCCCAATTCCAGAAAAACGCTGCATGATCGTCCGGGATGTCCCTTCCCCTGATGCAAGCTGCTATGCCTGCCTGTGTGCCTTGTGGTCCTACCTGGGGCTGTGCTTTCCCATTGGCGGGATTTACCCCTGTAGTTTTCCCTTGCGCACCTGGCTGGTACAGTTTGCATTGGTTTATGTGGAACCACTTAGTGCGCCGAGGTACTTTTACGGCGTAAACCATGGGACTCGCCTTGTCTACAATGTTGTAGGGTCCCATATACAGTGGTTCCAGACTCCCTACTCTGGCGTAGTTTCTGACCATGACCTGGTCTCCTACTTCCCACTCCCGCGTTTTGCGGGGTTCCAGCAACAAGCGATTGCCCTGATGCTGCCTTCCCATGTTCCCAGCCGCCTGCTCATAAACCTGCTTCAGGCGCTCCAAGAGAGTCTGGGCGAACTTGTCCCTGCTTATCTCTTGGAGCTGACCCTCAGTGAGCACCGGCGCTAGCACATGGGTGGGGGTTCGCATGAGCCTCCCGGTCATTACCTCGTGCGGGGAGTACCCCGTACTTTTTGACTGACTGGCCCGGACCCCCATGAGGACTAAAGGCAGAACTTCCGCCCATTTTTGGGGCGAGTTCCTAGTCTCTTTCCTCAATTTCTCCTTCAGGGTCCGGTTCATGCGTTCGACAATCCCGGATGACTGGGGATTGTGTGCTACGTGCCACTTCCCTTCAATGCCCAAAAGCATGAGGGTGTTCTGCATCACCTGGCCGGTGAAATGACTCCCTTGGTCTGACTCCACAAAACGGGGGAGTCCCCACCGCGAGAACACTTCCCGGACCAAGATTTTTGCTGTACCCAGTGCCGTAGCTGTTCGACAAGGGAAGGCTTCCACCCACTTGGAAAACACATCCACCAGGACGAGGCAGTACTTATAACCTCCCTGGGTGGTGGGCAGGGGTCCTATATAGTCGATCTGTATCGACTGCCATGGTCCCTCTACCCTTCTTACGTGTCCCATGGGCACCTTCCTTTTCTGGGGGTCTGGGTTGTTTGCAGCGCACACAAGACAGTTTGCACAGAACTCGCGGACTTGTTCCCTGAGCCCTGGCCACCATCCCGCTTGCTCTACCCGTTGCCAGGTAACCTCGGGCCCGGGGTGCCCTGCCCCTGGTCCCTCGTGAGCCAACTGGAGGAATTCCCTCCTGTGCTGCTGCGGCACAACCCACTGCTCCTCGCGGAACAGCATGCCTTCCTTAACTGAGAGGGTTGCCGTACTGTACGGACCTTCTACCTGCCTCCCTTCAGCAATGGTTTTTAGGACTGCTTTTAGGGCGGGATCCTGGGCTTGGACGGTCTTAAGGTCTAGGGGCAATGCTACCCTGGTGTTCCCAGGATTCCCGTCCCTGCCTCGAACCGTTGCTATGGGTCTGGTCCCATAGGGGTTCCAGAAAATGCCGTTGCGGGCACCTTCCCTGGCTAGCGCATCCGCCTGCTGGTTGCCCTCCCCACGGGGCTCTGTGGAGGAGTGAGCTTTCACCTTATGGATGAAAATCTCTCCTTCCTCCCCTACTGCTGCTGCTAAGATCTTTTCCAGCAAGGGCTTCACCGTTAAAGGTCGCCCGTCCGCGGAGGTGTATCCACGGCGGGACCAAATGGCCAGGTATTCCGTGCATGAATTGCAGGTGAACATACTGTCCGAGCAAATCGTGTATGGGGTTGGGAAAATGTCTGGGTGGGTCACAACGTACACCACGGCAGACAGCTCAGCCTGCTGCGCGCTCATGGTGCTAGGGAGCTTGATCGCCAGGGCAAGGTCTGCCGCAGGGTCATAAACTCCACACCCTGTGAGTCGCTCGCCAGCAGATACTGTGCTAGACCCATCAACATAAATCTCGCGCCCAGTGGGATGTATCCCGGCCCGTAAACCTATGTTGACGTCCCACACCCCTTCCACCGAACACCGGTGGGCTGTACCGGGGTATACCAAATTGGCCGCAAGCCTGGGCTCGCAAAGACCTTTTACTCTAAGATCCAACTGGGAGAGGAGAAGGGTCCAACGCGCAATGCGTGCGCTGCTTACGATCCCGTCTTTAATCCTCCCATCCAGAAGCATCTTAGTTGGTGTGTGATGTGTGAGGAGAGTGATGGGAGAGAGCCCTGTGAAGATCGCTGATATTTTCACAGCCCAATGCGTGGCTAAAAGGTGCCTTTCGCAATTGGAGAAACTTCTCTCCACATCCGTTAACACCCTGGATGAATAGACAACCGGCCTCAGCTTGCCGTGACGCTCTTGGAGCAGTACGGCGCTTAAGCTGTCTCCGCTGGCAGCTACCTCCAGGAAAAACTCCTTCCCCCCATCTATGGCCCCTAAGGCTGGCGCGGTCTGCAGATCCCTTTTTAACTTCTCGAAGGCTGCTTGGCAGCCCTCGTCCCAAAACCACTCCACCCCCTTATGGAGGAGTCGGAGGAGTGGCGCTGCTGTGGCCGCATAATCTTCGATAAAATCCCTGCAGTAACCGGTCAGTCCCAAGAAGGACCTCACACCCCTTACGTTGTTGGGAATCGGTAATTCTTGCACCGACTCCCTCCTTGCTTTGTCTATGGCTCTTTCCCCAGCGCGTATGGTCAGTCCCAGGAATTTTACTTCCCGCTGACCGATACGTGCTTTCTTAGGGTTTATTTTAAAACCCTTTCTTGCTAACAGCTCCAACAACTCGTCCAGTAGTGGTCCGTGCTCCTCCCTTGAGTCCGTAAATAGGAGCAAATCATCCACATACTGTACTATCTGATTGGGCTGACTAAACTCCTTTAAACTTCCTGCCATACACTGATGGAAAATACTGGGGCTATTGTGGAAACCCTGCGGCAGACAGTTCCATGTGTACTGTTGTCCTTTAAACGTAAAGGCAAACTTGTACTGGTCCTCTCGCCGCAGCGGGATGGACCAAAAACCGTTCGAGATATCCAGCACCGTGAACGTGGTCGCGGACGCTGGGATGCTCCCTATTAGGTCAGCAACTGCTGCTACTGTGGGCGCGCAGGCGGGAATGTTACTATTAAGGACTCTGTAGTCCACCGTGGCTCTCCACGAATTATCCGGCTTCCTAACCGGCCATAATGGGGAGTTCACGTGTGTGGCTATCGGCCTCAACACGCCCTGCTGCACCAAGGAGGACATTGCTGTCTCCATATCGGGTTCTGCTTCTTTGGGGAAGTTATACTGCTTTTGGGGTCGGGTCATGGGGTCCCCATCTACGCTGACCTCAAACCCGACCACTCTCCCACAATCGTGCTTGTGGGTTGCAAACGCGTGCATATTATCTGACACGTACGTTTGCATGTCCGTTGGGACATCTGCGACCATAAGCCTGAGGTCGTAGCCTCCGGATGGCTGTACGGTACACAGGACCCCCGTTTCTTCCTCCCCCGGAATCACTATTACCTCGCCTTTTTCACCCTTAGCCCCCCAGAGACAGTGATTTCTGAGGTCCACGAGGATCCCGTGTCCCGATAGGAGATCAGACCCGAGAATACCTCTTCCACCCCCCTCCTGCCATGCCATCAGTATACACTTCCACTTAAGGCGAAGTGTTCCTAAACGAATGGATAGCGGAAGGGAAAACGTGCCAGCCTGTTCTTTTCCTGTGAACCCTGCTAACGTGAATGGGACCTTGGTAGATAGCGGCGAGTCAAAAGGGTTATCTGTATGGATTATGGTGCAAGAAGCTCCCGTGTCCAACAAATAACTAGCCCTCTGTTTCTCTACCTCCATCTCCACCAAAGGTCGCTTCCACGCATCATAGCTAAGCGGACACAGGTAGACGGGCTGCGCCGGTTCTAGTCATGGGGTACTATTAGACGGTCCTGCGGCACCTACGGGGCCGGTTGCGACCGCCACCTGTCCACGCGCATTCAAGATTAGCTTGCGCATGGCTCCTAACACTACTTCGAGTTCGTCAGGAGGGGTGGGTGCCTTAGCTTCCTTAGCCGGGACAGGCGCCTGGGCTCAGACCGCGGGATTTTTATCCTTGGAATCCTTCCAAGGGTTCCTGCAATGCTTGCGCCAGTGCCCTGTCTTCCCACACCCGTAACAAGCATTACCTGCCTGTGGGGCGCGATTACCCTCCTGATGCCACTCTCTTTGATACGGGGCTGCGGGTCGTACCTCATGTACTCTTCCCTTAAGGGGACGTGTTGCCATACCCCTTATATTGCGATAACCTAACGTGAGTCGATTCAAGACCGACTCTTCCGTAATGTTGGGGTCATTGGGATCAAACCATGCTTTTGCCTGCTCTCTGACGGCTGGTAAACTGTTGGCTATTATGCACCTAAGCCAATGAGTTAAAGCTAAACCTTCCACATCTTCGCGCTCGGGCGCACCTAGACAGCTGCGCTCATATACTGGCCACAGCCTGTCGGCAAAAACCTTCGGGGGTTCTCCCTCCATCTGCACTGTCTGTCCCACTCTAGCAAACGGACCTTCGTCGTTCGCCCCCAACACTTCCAGGACCTCATTCTTTAATTCCTCATAACTCTTGGTTCCCCTCTTGCTCTCGCCTGAGAGACACTGAAGGACCGAGCTGTCTAATGAGAACAGCAGCATTTTTGCTGTCTCCCCATCATCGCAGCCGTTAATGGCTGCGGCTTGCTCAACTTCTCTGAAATGTATGGAACGGTCGTCTGCCTCGGTCAGCTTCCGTACGTGATTTATCATAGCTCTCAGCTGATGTGAACTGTGAGGCAACACCAGCTGTCCGAGGAGATCCCCCGGTTCTTCCCCACCGTTTCTGCTTGGGCCCCTTTTAATACCCGTTACTGGATACAACGGTCCCTTTCCTACTTCTTTTTCACTGGGCTCTTTCGTTTCTTCCATTGCTTCCTCCCTTACCCAGGTTTCCGAATAGCTGGGTGGCGCGGAGGGCGCAGTGGCTACTACTTCTTCTGCTTTACTTGGTGGGGATTTCTTAAACTTCTCACTTGCTAGCGGCTGGTGTGCTGACGGACTGATCAGGCACACCATGCCGTTCGCTTTGTTTACGGCCTTCTTGAGGTGCTCTATCTCCCTTTGGCAGGCGCTATGGTCGGCTCCCTCAAACTTATCCTCAAGGGCCAACTTATATGCCGCCCTAACCCCCGTTAAGCTCTCTTCTTGAGTTCTTATCTGGGCAGCTTGGCGGTTACATCTTTCCTTTAACCTGCTTTCATTCAACTTCGCCTCAGTGACCTGGCACTCGAGAGAATCTATCCTTGTTTTAAGGTGACTGGAGACTTCCTGGCTTTCTTGGTGCAACTCATTTAAATTCTTAATGAGCACCTCCCCTCCAGAAACCTTCTCATCCATTTCTCCCTCTAAATGACTGATTCGAGCTACTAGCGCTGTAATGGTCTGGTTTGAAATCTGAACCTGCCTTTTGTAACACATAAGCCAGACTGCTTTCTCAAGTGTCTTTCTATGTTCTTTACTATCTGTCCACCTTTCGGCTGCCTCTAACGGGCTTTTATCCGCTAACAATTCACTTATCCATTTCTTAGTTAGATTAACCTTTCCAAACACATAATCTGCTATCTTTTCCTGCATAACATTTCGTACAGTCATTCCAAAGTCTAACACACTACCCTCTCGCTGCCAGTGTCCTGCCGCGGTCGCCATTTTCTGTAAGGGATTCTGACCCTGCGTGTCTCGCAGCCTGTGAGATTCACGCGGCTCTGTGCAGCCTGTATGTCAGTGCGGGTCTAGGCCTTGTTGCCTGTTCTGGTCTCCAGCCAGTCTGGGAACACTAGATACACCTGTGAGTGGTTCGAATCACTCGCCCTTACGGTTCTAGACACTGGACTTAGATGCGAGAGCAGTAATGGAGATGAAACTCATGTAGACTCGGTTTGAATGGTACGAAATGGAAAATCTTTATTGCATGATACTTAAGATTATGAAATACATGTCATAAGCACAGATTAATGACAGTACAATCTTACAAACAGTTATATAGTCGATCTTAGGGAAACGAGGAACGAACGGCACATAGTAAATAGGGGCACACATTACAAATATCCTTAATCCTTAAACCCTCCCCTATCAATATCTATCCTAAACTAGATTCGTAGGATTTCGAGACTCATGCTCACCACTCGTGATAACTCGGAGAAATTCCGAATAGCTGATCGGATGTTTTTCACCGCAGCACCCACGTGTCGGTCAGGAGATCTCCTGGTCCCACTTGTTTACTTGCTTCTGCTGCTCCGGCTAGCAGGCTGGAACGTCTGCTGTGATGAAGACCTGTGTTGGTTGGTTTAACAGGTACTTTTCAAGCACAGTTGTCAATATCATCGATACGATATGTTTCCTTGCAAGTTCGAAGAAGTCTTCCTGGCAAGGAAAACTTGGATAATCGACCTATAGGCGCGGTCGGGATTTACTGACCGTGGCGATAAGTATGGTCTTCGTCTCTTCCCATCTCATCTCATCTCAGGCCTTTGGTTCCGATACCGGTTACCAATATAGGTCTTCGTTACGCGACACGAGGTAGATCCGAACGGATCAGAAAGTTCAACAGTCCTTTTCAAAGAGGCAACAGGCAAGCAGGAGCCCAACTACGAGTACACAGGAGCAGCCACGATGATAAGAGAAAGATGGACGGTTTGGAGCCTGCAATTATAGTGCAAAATCTTCCGTTTCCCGCCCAACTTTAATGTCCATTCTTTTGTTTAGGGTCTGGCGCTCAAATGTCTTGTATGGGTGATCTCCGTTCTTAATGGGTTTCGGGGCTACTCGTAAATGTCTGAGTACCTGTTAATATTTCTCCCATTGTTAAATCGGTCGGTGTTTTCCCTGGAGGGGTTGTGGGGCTTCCAAGTGTTTTGTATAACTACCTGCTAACGGCTCTCTCATCGTAGAGTCGTTGGGATTTTACATATTAATGTCTTTTGGATGGGCCCTTGATTACTCGGTACAATGGCTTTCCTTTGTACCTGGGAGACCGATTTCAGTATTTATGTGTATACTGCAAACCCATAATGTCTCGTGTATTATCTTCGCTGTGCTGAATCTTAATCGATCTTGCACAAATGTTTATTGGAACGCCATCTTGTCTGCCTGTTGAAAAGTCTAGAATGTTCTGTCACGAGGTGCGGCGGCCATTTTACAGGCTGCTTGTGTCCACTTTAAACCTGTCAGCATTCTGCTGAAATAAAAGCTGTTTGAACGAAACTCTGTGTTTTCTCCTTATTAATAAAATCGCGATATATTGCGAATTCTACATTCCTGTGATCAGATAGAATGAGGTAGCCAGCCTCGCAAGAGTCTCTGGCTTCTGTGAAGGGTGAGCGGGTCCCCTGACCTCGCCTCACGTAAACTTCAACGTTCGCTGAATAAATTTTAACTAAACCTATCTCTAAAGCTCCCATCATTTTACCGTTTTCTGTTAAAATTAAACTACAAACTTAACCTGATTTAAAACTATAAACTTAACCTTGAACTATGAACTTAAAACTTAAAACTTATTACTATACAGTGCCGCCCGTTCTCAGGGCGGCCCCTTTAAATTCTGAGAAGGCTGCTGCGAGCTCTTCCCGACGGTGGGAGGGCACTGACCCTTCCCTTTGATCTGCCGCAGCCTGTTGTTGCACTGATTCCTTCTTCTGATCTGCCGCAGCCTGTTGCTGCTGCGATGGGGCCGGGCTGTATCTGGGTTGCCTTAACCTTAAGTCTACGCCTTGGGGCAGTCTGGGGACATGACCACATCCTCCTGGGCTGGGGTTCTCTACTTGACCTACGGGGAGTTGCCATGGGCGGGGGTTCCGTGACTGACGGACCGGGTTCCGAGACTTCCATCGGGACGACCTGGGGTTCCACCACAGTCGCTGGCTCCGCCTCCGCTGACTCCGCCTCCCTAACCTCGGGGCTCGCAGTTTGTGGCTCCGCCCTGCTCGGCCCAGCAGGCGGCCCTTCACTCGTGATCTCTGCCTCCCCCGAGGACGGGACGTTCAAAGCGGGCGGCTCTGTCTCTGGGGTCCTCACCGTCACTCCCTGTGCTCCCACAGCGGCTGGCCCCGCCTCCCCTAGCTCCTCCCTCCTGTCCTCGGGACCTGCAGCTTGTGTGTCCACCCTGTGTAGATCTCTATCTGCAGCCCGTATTCTCCCTATATCTAAAACGGGACCGTTCCTCCAAAACCACTCGTCTTCATCACTATCCTCATCTGACTCGAGTTCCTGGAATTCTCCCTCATCTGACTCCCAAACCCAGAAAAAAGCTTCATGATCTTCCAGGATGTCCCCTCCCCTGATGCAAGCTGCTATGCCTGCCTGTGTGCCTTGTGGTCCTACCTGGGGCTGTGCTTCCCCACTGGCGGGGTTTACCCCTGTAGTTTTCCCTTGCGCACCTGGCTTGTACAGTTTGCATTGGTTTACGTGGAACCACTTAGTGCGCCGAGGTACTTTTACGGCGTATACCATGGGACTCGCCTTGTCTACAATGTTGTAGGGTCCCATATACAGTGGTTCCAGACTCCCTACTCTGGCGTAGTTTCTGACCATGACCTGGTCTCCTACTTCCCACTCCCGCGTTTTGCGGGGTTCCAGCAACAAGCGATTGCCCTGATGCTGCCTTCCCATGTTCCCAGCCGCCTGCTCATAAACCTGCTTCAGGCGCTCCAAGAGAGTCTGGGCGAACTTGTCCCTGCTTATCTCTTGGAGCTGACCCTCAGTGAGCACCGGCGCTAGCACATGGGTGGGGGTTCGCATGAGCCTCCCAGTCATCACCTCGTGCGGGGAGTACCCCGTACTTTTTGACTGACTGGCCCGGACCCCCATGAGGACTAAAGGCAGAACTTCCGCCCATTTTTGGGGCGAGTTCCTAGTCTCTTTCCTCAATTTCTCCTTCAGGGTCCGGTTCATGCGTTCAACAATCCCGGATGACTGGGGATTGTGTGCTACGTGCCACTTCCCTTCAATGCCCAAAAGCATGAGGGTGTTCTGCATCACCTGGCCGGTGAAATGACTCCCTTGGTCTGACTCCACAAAACGGGGAAGTCCCCACCGCGAGAACACTTCCCGGACCAAGATTTTTGCTGTACCCAGTGCCGTAGCTGTTCGACAGGGGAAGGCTTCCACCCACTTGGAAAACACATCCACCAAGACGAGGCAGTATTTATAACCTCCCTGGGTGGTGGGCAGGGGTCCTATATAGTCGATCTGTATCGACTGCCATGGTCCCTCTACCCTTCTTACGTGTCCCATGGGCACCTTCCTTTTCTGGGGGTCTGGGTTGTTTGCAGCGCACACAAGACAGTTTGCACAGAACTCGCGGACTTGTTCCCTGAGCCCTGGCCACCATCCCGCTTGCTCTACCCGTTGCCAGGTAACCTCGGGCCCGGGGTGCCCTGCCCCTGGTCCCTCGTGAGCCAACTGGAGGAATTCCCTCCTGTGCTGCTGCGGCACAACCCACTGCTCCTCGCGGAACAGCATGCCTTCCTTAACTGAGAGGGTTGCCGTACTGTACGGACCTTCTACCTGCCTCCCCTCAGCAATGGTTTTTAGGACTGCTTTTAGGGCGGGATCCTGGGCTTGGACGGTCTTAAGGTCTAGGGGCAATGCTACCCTGGTGTTCCCGGGATTCCCGTCCCTGCCTCGGATCGCTGCTATGGGTCTGGTCCCATCGGGGTCCCAGAAAATGCCGTTGCGGGCACCTTCCCTGGCTAGCGCATCCGCCTGCTGGTTGCCCTCCCCACGGGGCTCTGTGGAGGAGTGAGCTTTCACCTTATGGATGAAAATCTCTCCTTCCTCCCCTACTGCTGCTGCTAAGATCTTTTCCAGCAAGGGCTTCACCGTTAAAGGTCGCCCGTCCGCGGAGGTGTATCCACGGCGGGACCAAATGGCCAGGTATTCCGTACACGAATTGCAGGTGAACATACTGTCCGAGCAAATCGTGTATGGGGTTGGGAAAATGTCTGGGTGGGTAACAACGTACACCACGGCAGACAGCTCAGCCTGCTGCGCGCTCATTGTGCTGGGGAGCTTGATGGCCAGGGCAAGGTTTGCCGCAGGGTCGTAAACTCCACACCCCGTGAGTCGTTCGCCAGCAGATACTGTGCTAGACCCATCAACATAAATCTCGCGCCCAGTGGGATGTATCCCGGCCCGTAAACCTATGTTGACGTCCCACACCCCTTCCACCGAACACCGGTGGGCTGTACCGGGGTATACCAAATTGGCCGCAAGCCTGGGCTCGCAAAGACCTTTTACTCTAAGATCCAACTGGGAGAGAAGAAGGGTCCAGCGCGCAATGCGCACGCTGCTTACGGTCCCATCTTTAATCCTCCCATCCAGAAGCATCTTAGTTGGTGTGTGATGTGTGAGGAGAGTGATGGGAGAGAGCCCTGTGAAGATCGCTGATCTTTTCACAGCCCAATGCGTGGCTAAAAGGTGCCTTTCGCAATTGGAGAAACTTCTCTCCACATCCGTTAACACCCTGGATGAATAGACAACCGGCCTCAGCTTGCCGTGACGCTCTTGGACCACTCCACCCCCTTATGGAGGAGTCGGAGGAGCGGCGCTGCTGTGGCCGCATAGTCTTCGATAAAATCCCTGCAGTAACCGGTCAGTCCCAAGAAGGACCTCACACCCCTTACGTTGTTGGGAATCGGTAATTCTTGCACCGACTCCCTCCTTGCTTTGTCTATGGCTCTTTCCCCAGCGCGTATGGTCAGTCCCAGGAATTTTACTTCCCGCTGACCGATACGTGCTTTCTTAGGATTTATTTTAAAACCCTTTCTCGCTAGCAGCTCCAATAACTCGTCCAGTAGTGGTCCATGCTCCTCCCTTGAGTCCGTAAATAGGAGCAAATCATCCACGTACTGCACTAACTGATTGGGCTGACTGAACTCCCTTAAACTTCCTGCCATACACTGATGGAAAATACTGGGGCTATTGTGGAAACCCTGTGGCAGACAGTTCCATGTGTACTGTTGTCCTTTGAAAGTAAAGGCAAACTTGTACTGGTCCTCTCGCCTCAGCGGGATGGACCAAAAACCGTTCGAGATATCCAGCACCGTGAACGTGGTCGCGGACGCTGGAATGCTCCCTATTAGGTCAGCAACTGCTGCTACCGTGGGCGCGCAGGCGGGAATGTTACTGTTAAGGACTCTGTAGTCCACCGTGGCTCTCCACGAATTATCCGGCTTCCTAACCGGCCATAATGGGGAGTTCACGTGTGTGGCTATCGGCCTCAACACGCCCTGCTGCACCAAGGAGGACATTGCTGTCTCCATATCGGGTTCTGCTTCTTTGGGGAAGTTATACTGCTTTTGGGGTCGGGTCATGGGGTCCCCATCTACGCTGACCTCAAACCCGATAACCCTCCCACAATCGTGCTTGTGGGTTGCAAACGCGTGCATATTATCTGACACGTACGTTTGCATGTCCGTTGGGACATCTGCGACCATAAGCCTGAGGTCGTAGCCTCCGGATGGCTGTACGGTACACAGGACCCCCGTTTCTTCCTCCCCCGGAATCACTACTACCTCGCCTTTTTCACCCTTAGCCCCCCAGAGACAGTGATTTCTGAGGTCCACGAGGATCCCGTGTCCCGATAGAAGATCAGACCCGAGAATACCTCTTCCACCCCCCTCCTGCCATTCCATCAGTATACACTTCCACTTAAGGTGAAGTGCTCCCAAACGAATGGATAGCGGAAGGGAGAACGCGCCAGCCTGTTCTTTTCCTGTGAACCCCGCTAACGTGAATGGGACCCTGGTAGATAGCGGCGAGTCAAAAGGGCTATCTGTATGGATTATGGTGCAAGAAGCTCCCGTGTCCAACAAATAACTAGCCCTCTGTTTCTCTACCTCCATCTCCACCAAAGGTCGCTTCCACGCATCATAGCTAAGCGGACACAGGTAGACGGGCTGCGCGGGTTCTAGTCATGGGGTACTATTAGACGGTCCTGCGGCACCTACGGGGCCGGTTGCGACCGCCACCTTTCCATGTGCACTCAATAGATTGCGCATGGCTCCTAACACTACTTCGAGGTCGTCGGGAGGGGTGGGTGCATTAGCTTCCCTAGCCGGGACAGGCGCCTGGGCTCGGACCGCGGGATTTTTATCCTTGGAATCTTTCCAAGGGTTCCTGCAATGCTTGCGCCAGTGCCCTGTCTTCCCACACCCGTAACAAGCATTACTTGCCTGTGGGGCGCGATTACCCTCCTGATGCCACTCTCTTTGATACGGGGCTGCGGGTCGTACCTCATGTACTTTTCCCTTAAGGGGACGTGTTGCCATACCCCTTATATTGCGATATCCTAACGTGAGTCGATTCAAGACCGACTCTTCCGTAATGTTGGGGTCATTGGGATCAAACCATGCTTTTGCCTGCTCTCTGACGGCTGGTAAACTGTTGGCTATTATGCACCTAAGCCAATGAGCTAAACCGGCGCCTTCCACATCTTCGCGCTCGGGCGCACCTAGACAGCTGCGCTCATATACTGGCCACAGCCTGTCGGCAAAAACCTTCGGGGGTTCTCCCTCCATCTGCACTGTCTGTCCCACTCTAGCAAATGGACCTTCATCGTTCGCCCCCAACACTTCCAGGACCTCATTCTTTAATGCCTCATAAGTCTTGGTTCTCCTCTTGCTCTCGCCTGAGAGACACTGAAGGACCGAGCTATCTAACGAGAACAGCAGCATTTTTGCTGTTTCCCCATCATCGCAGCCGTTAATGGCTGCGGCTTGCTCAACTTCTCTGAAATGTACGGAAGGGTCGTCTGACTCGGTCAGCTTCCGTACGTGATTTATCATAGCTCTCAGCTGATGTGAACTGTGAGGCAACACAAGCTGTCCGAGGAGATCCCCTGGTTCTTCCCCACCGTTTCTGTTTGGGCCCCTTTTAATACCCGTTACTGGATACAACGGTCCCTTTTCCACTCCTTTCTCAATGGGCTCTTTCGTTTCTTCCATTGCTTCCTCCCTAACCCAGGTTTCCGAATAGCTGGGTGGCGCGGAGGGCGCAGTGGCTACTACTTCCTCTGCTTTACTTGGTGGGGATTTCTTAAACTTCTCACTTACTAGCGGCTGGTGTGCTGACGGACTGATAAGGCACACCATGCCGTGCGCTTTGTTCACGGCCTTTTTGAGGTGCTCTATCTCTTTTTGGCAGGCGCTATGATCGGCTCCCTGAAACTTATCCTCAAGGGCCAACTTATATGCCGCCCTAACCCCCGTTAAGCTCTCTTCCTGAGTTCTTATCTGGGCAGCTTGGCGGGCACATCTTTCCTTTAACCTGCTCTCATTTAACTTTGCCTCAGTGACCTGGCACTCGAGATAATCTATCCTTGTTTTATGGTGACTGGAGATTTCCTGGCGTTCTTGGTGCAACGCACTTAAATTCCTAATGAGCATTTCCCCTCCAGAAACCTTCTCATCCATTTCTCCCTCTAAATGACTGATTCGAGCTACTAGCGCTGTAATGGTCTGGTTTGAAATCTGAACCTGCCTTTTGTAACACATAAGCCAGACTGCTTTCTCGAGTGTCTTTTTATGTTCTTTACTATCTGTCCACCTTTCGGCTGCCTCTAGCGGGCTTTTATCCGCTAACAATTCACTTATCCATTTCTTAGTTAGATTAACCTTTCTGAACACATAATCTGCTATCTTTTCCTGCATAACATTTCGTACAGTCATTCCAAAGTCTAACACACTACCCTCTCGCTGCCAGTGTCCTGCCGCGGTCGCCATTTTCTGTAAGGGATTCTGACCCTGCGTGTCTCGCAGCCTGTGAGATTCACGCGGCTCTGTGCAGCCTGTATGTCAGTGCGGGTTTAGGCCTTGTTGCCTGTTCTGGTCTCCAGCCAGTCTGGGAGCACTAGACACACCTGTGAGTGGTTCGAATCACTCGCCCTTACGGTTCTAGACACTGGACTTAGATGCGAGAGCAGTAATGGAGATGAAACTCATGTAGACTCGGTTGAATGGTACGAAATGGAAAATCTTTATTGCATGATATTTAAGATTATGAAATACATGTCATAAGCACAGATTAATGACAGTACAATCTTACAAGCAGTTATATAGCTGATCCTAGGGAAACGAGGAACGAACGACACACCGTAAATAGGGGCACACATTACAAGTATCCTTAATACTTAAACCCTCCCCTATCAATATCTGTCCTAACTAGATTCGTAGGATTTCGAGACTCATGCTCACCACTCGTGATAACTCGGAGAAATTCCGAATAGCTGATCGGATGTTTTTCACCGCAGCACCCACGTGTCGGTCAGGAGATCTCCTGGTCCCACTTGTTTACTTGCTTCTGCTCCGGCTAGCAGGCTGGACCGTCTGCTGTGATGAAGATCTGTGTTGGTTGGTTTAACAGGTACTTTTCCGAGCAGGTTTCACAGCTCAGTCAATATCATCGATGATGAACCGTTCTTGCAAGTTCAAAGAAGTCTTCCTGGCAAGGAAAACTTGGCTATTCGACCTACAGGCGCGGTCGGGATTTACTGACCGTGGCGATGAGTATGGTCTTCCTCTCTTCTCATCTCATCTCATCTCATCTCATCTCATCTCGGGCCTTTGGTTCCGCTGCCAGTTACCAACATAGGTCTTCGTTACGCGACACGAGGTAGATCCGAACGGATCAGAAAGTTCAACAGTCTTTTTCAAAAAGGCACCAGGCAAACAGGAACCAGACTACGAGTCAAAACGCAGGAGCAGCCACGAGGTTACGAGTCGATCGGATAAGAGAATAAGAGGATAAGAGAAAGATGGACGGTTGGAGCTTGTAATTATAGTACAAAATCTTCCGTTTCCCGCCCAACCTTAATGTCCTTTCTTTTGTTTGGGTCTGGCGCTCAAATGTCTTGTATGGGTGATCTCCGTTCTTAATGGGTTTCGGGGCTACTCGTAAATGTCTGAGTACCTGTTAATATTTCTCCCATTGTTAAATCGGTCGGTGTTCTCCCTGGAGGGGTTTTGGGGCTTCCAAGTGTTTTGTATAACTACCTGCTAACGGCTCTCTCATCGTAGAGTCGTTGGGATTTTACATATTAATGTCTTTTGGATGGGCCCTTGATTACTCGGTACAATGGCCTTCCTTTGTACCTGGGAGACCGATTTCAGTATTTATGTGTATACTGTAAACCCATAATGTCTCGTGTATTATCTTCACTGTGCTGAATCTTAATCGATCTTGCACAAATGTTTATTGGAACGCCATCTTGTCTGCCTGTTGAAAAGTCTAGAATGTTCTGTCACGAGGTGCGGCGGCCATTTTACAGGCTGCTTGTGTCCACTTTGAAAAACCTGGCAGCATTCTGCTGAAATAAAAGCTGTTTGAACGAGACTCTGTGTTTTCTCCTTATTAATAAAATCGCGATATATTGCGAATTCTACATAGAGGAGATGATGATGTTGGTATCTGGCACCAAGGGAGCAATGGGAATGACTATTTTATTGATCGCCCGGAGATCTTGCTCAAAACGCCAGTCATTTGGTCTTCCTACTTTCGGGATGGGCAAAATAGGAGTGTTGCAGGGGCTCTGTGTTTTGACTAAAACCCCTTGCTGCAGTAAAGAATGTATTACCACTGCTATTCCTTCCTCGGCCTCTGGGGCCAGGCGGTACTGCTTTAGACAGGGCAAAACAGCATTCTTCTGTGGCTGGACCCTATGTTCAGGTGCCGAATGCACCTTTCCCACATGATTCTTGTGCTTTGCCCATAATTCAGAAGGTACTTTAGTCAATGCCCATGGTAACAATTGCTGATTATACCGGCTGCTTTGTCCTGGATGGTGAACTGTAACCAAGTAGTTTTCTGCCACTTTTGTAAACTTTAGGAGTGAATGAACAATTTTGGGCTTTGATGAAGGCAACTAACGGACAGCCACACAGGATATGTTAACGGAACGTTTGACAGCTCAAACAGCTCAGGTTGAACATTAAAGGAACATTTCACTCTGATGATTGATTTACTGCAAAAGGCAGGGAAAGCTGTATAAAGCCCAGTGGCTAAAGAATATCAGCACAGCAGTCGGAAGGAGGTGGCTTGGCCAGTCATCTCGCCTAGGAGGTGTAGAATTCGCAATATATCGCGATTTTATAAATAAGGAGAAAACACATAGTTTCGTTCGAGCGGCTTTGTTTCAGCAGAATGCTGTCAGGTTTTCGGGGTGGAGCCGAGCATCGTGGCAGAAGCTTCCAGAATACAGTGGGCAGACAAGATGGCGTTCGAATAAACATTTCAGTATCAGATTGGTTAATACGCAGCAAACACTGATAAAGACAGGATGCAACCTGTCTGCATTCGACACAATAGCAAAGATATAAGTGCTGGAATCATTTTCCATGCACAAGTAAGGACCATTGTAATGGGCAATCGAAGGCCCATCCAGACACAGCAATACACATATCAGTATTCGAGAAGGCCCCAAGCCCAGTCAGGGAGACTCCTAGCCGGCTCGACAATGGGGAAAACATTAACGGCTACTTGGCCAGTTTAAGGTGCTACCGAAACCCATTAAAGGAAAGAATCGCCCCATGCTGGGAGTTTTGTGCACCAGCATTTCACAAAGGACAAACATTAAGATTTGAGCGGGAGATAAGGGAACACAGCACTATAACTATAGTGAACAAATGTCCATCAAGGGCTTATTCTCTGGATTCGACTCATATCTCTGCTGACTCTTGACTCGGGCTGGACTCTTGACTGATTGATCTCGCTGATGACTGCTGAACTTTTATTCTCCTATTCTGATCCTCGGGTATCGCTCTGCTGGACGAGCAGCCTTCTGTTTTTCTCTGGACTCTGTTGACTACGAGACGAGACGAGACGAGAAGAAGAGGAGAAGAATCCACGTACCGCCACGGTCAGTAAACCCCGACCGCGCCCAAAAATACAAGAAAGAACTGCAGCGAAACGAGCCGAGTGCCTTACTTTAAAATTCTCCGAAGTATCCCGAGTGGTGAGCATGAGTCTCGATCCTACAAATCTAGCTTAGGGCAGATATTGATAGGGGAGGGTTTAAGTTTTAAGGATAATTGTAATGTGTGCCCCCATTTATGATGTGTCGTTCGTTCCTCGTTTCCCTGAAATTAGTTACATAACTGCGTGTAAGATTGTACTGTCATTAATCTGTGCTTATGACATGTATTTCGTAATCTTGAATAATATGCAATAAAGATTTTCCATTTCGTACCATTCAACCGGGTCTACCTGAGTTTTCTCTCCATTACTGCTCTCGCATCTAAGTCCAGTGTCAGAACCGTAAGGGCGAGTGGGTCGAACCACTCACAGGTGTCTAGTGCTCCCAGACTGGCTGGAGACCAGAACAGGCAACAAGGCCTAAACTCGCACTAGCATCCAGGCTAAGCACAGAGCCACACGAATCTCACAGGTTCAGAGAGAAAACCCTTACAGAGGATCAGGCTGCAGTGGGAAGGAGGGGCCTGGCCAGGCTTTTCGCTTACGAAGACCTACAATCAACGCTGGACCGATCATCGGCGGGCGGTTGTATGTCTGATTTCCTGTAATATTATTGGTGAACTGCTCGAATAGTGATTGGGGTTTTGAATCTGTCTCAGGAACAATAAAAGGTTAAAGACAGAACCCGTGTGTCTGGTGTAATTTCCCATAAGTCTCAAGTCCGAACTCTAGAACCTGTTGGACGGGGCGAGGGGTAATTCCGCACGTCTTGCACATGTGAGTGGAAGAGTGAGAGCAACAGAGTGAGCAGAAGAGAGCGACAGAAGACGCATGCAAACGAGAGGCAGGCAGAGACAGTGAAAGAGCGAGACACAGAGAGAGGCAGAGCGCGAGACATGGGGCGGGGAAACGAGAGAAAAACTCACATAAACAAAAATTAGGAAGAGACAGACATACAGAGACACAGTACGGACAGAGAGCGACACACACACAGACACTGAGACAGAGAGGAATGCATACACAGAGATAGAGAGATGCACAGAGACAGAGAGAGAATGAGAGACACACACACACACAGACCGAGAAAACAGAGAGAGAGTGTGGGGGACATATGGCCAAACATAGAGACACACCCACATACAGAGACACAGCAAGAGGGAGAAAAAACACACACAGAGTAAGACAGAGTTACTCATGCAGAGAGACACACAGACACTCAACACAGAGACACACCTAGAAATTAGAGACAGATATAAAGACATATACCCATACACAGAAAGAGTAAGGGAGATACACTTATTCAGAGATTGCAGACACACACACACACAAGAAAGAAAGAGAAACACGCAGACAGAGAAAGAGACACAGAATGAGAGAGGCAGAGTGGCACACATGCATAGATTAGGAGCCACGTGCACATAAGTAAGGTGCTCACACAGCAAAGAGACACACACATGCGCATACACAGACTAGAAAGGAACAGAAAAGTTGAGGGGGAAAGAACTGTGAAAAAAGCAGGAAAAAACCCGCAATGAGACGGAGTAACTTTGCCTGAATAGCCCTGTCAGACTCATGTTCAAGAATGACAAGTAAAGCATTACCAAGTATCAGGAACAGTCCATAAATGCTCTGGAATTTCCTCACTAAACCTCCGCCTCGCTACCTCGCTCTTCTCCTTTAAGAGGCTCTTTAACCAAGCTTATCATAATAGCTCCTTATGTGGCTCGGTGTCAAATTTTGTCTGATTGCACTCCTGTGAAACTAGGTGGGATTGTGAGTTGTGAGGAGGATGCAAAGAGGCTTCAAGGCGATTTAGACAAGTTGAGTGAGTGGGCAAATACATGGCAGATGCAGTATAACGTGGATAAATGTGAAGTTATCCACTTTGGTAGGAAAAACAGAAAGGCAGAGTATTATTTAAATGGTGATAGATTGGGAAATGTTGATGTACAAAGGTACCTGGGTGTCCTTGTACACCAGTCACTGAAAGCAAACATGCAGGTGCAGCAAGCAGTTAGGAAGGCAAATGGTATGTTGGCCTTCATTGCAAGAGGATTTGAGTACAGGAGCAAGGATGTCTTACTACAGTTATACAGGGCCTTGGTGAGACCACACCTGGAGTACTGTGTGCAGTTTTGGTCTCCTTACTAAGAAAGGATATACTTGCCATAGAGGGAGTGCAGCGAAGGTTCACCAGACTGATTCCTGGGATGGCGGGACTGTCGTATGAGGAGAGATTGGGTCGATTAGGCCTGTATTCACTAGAGTTTAGAAGAATGAGAGGGGATCTCATTGAAACATACACAATTCTTACAGGGCTTGACAGGGTAGATGCAGGGAGGATGTTTCCCCTGGCTGGGAAGTCTAGAACCAGGGCTCACAGTCTCAGAATAAGGGATTGGCCAATTAGGACTGAGATGAGGAGAAATGTCTTCACTCGGAGGGTGGTGAATCTTTGGAATTCTCTGCCCCAGAGGTCTGTGGAGGCTCAGTCGTTGAGTATATTCAAGACAGAGATCGATAGATTTTTGAATATTAAGGGAATCAAGGGATAGGGGGATCAGGTGGGAAAGTGGAGATGAGATAGAAGATCAGCCATGATCTTATTGAATGGCGGAGCAGGCTCGAGGGGCCGAATGGCCGACTCCTGCTCCTATTTCTTATGTTCTTATGTTCTTATGTACTGAACATCATATTAAACCAGCTTAACCACTCAGAAGACACATTGGATTTATGAAGTGTTAAGATGTATGATGTACTGAATTAAGTGGAGAGCTCTAACTGAAACTTGGAAAAAGACAATCCAGACATGCTCATAGGTTGCCTGTTAATAAAGTGATTGTTCTTTAACATGATCACCGCATGGTCCTTGATGACTGTTATCACTAAGCATATTAATATAGGAACAGGAGGAGGCCATTCAGACCGTCGAGCCTGTTCTGCCATTCAGTTAGATTATGGCTGATCTGTACCTCAACTCCATTTATCTGCCTTTGGTCCAATCCCTTGATACCCTTAGCTAACAAAAATCTATTGCTCTCAGTCATAAAAATTCCAATTGACACAGCATCTACAGCCTTTTGGGGAAGAGAGTTCCAGATTTCAAAGTGCTTCCCGATTCACTCCTGCATGGCCTCGCTCTACTCTTAAGGTTTTGCACAATTGTCTGGATTCCCCCAGCAGAGAAAACAGCATCTCTATATCTACTCTATCAAATCCTTTTAACGTTTCAAACATCTCAATTAGATCACCCCTCCACTTTGAGCTCAAGGGAATACAAAACAATTTTATGCTATCTGTCCTTACAATTTAACCCTTTAAGCCCGGGTAACATAAGAACATAAGAATTAGGAGCAGGAGTCGGCCATTCGGCCCCTCGAGCCTGCTCCGCCATTCAATGAGATCATGGCTGATCATCGACCTCAACTCCACTTTCCTGAACTATCCCCATATCCCTTGACTCCCTTATCGTTCAAAAATCCTGAGGGGGTGAGGGGAGAGGGGAGAGGGGGGGAGGGGCTGAGTGGGGCAAGGGAGAGGGGAGAGGGAGTGAGGGGCGAAGGGGTGAGGGGAGAGGGAGTGAGGGGAGAGGGGGAGAGGGGGAGAGGGGAAAGGGGGTGAGGGGAGAGGGGGAGAGGGGGAGAGGGAGAGGGGGTGAGGGGAAAGGGGGTGAGGGGAAAGGGGGTGAGGGGAGAGGGGGAGAGGGGTGAGGGGAGAAGGGGGGAGGGGGAGAGGGAGTGAGGGGTGAGTGGGAGAGGGGGAGAGGGGAGAGGGGGTGAGGGGAGAGGGGGTGAGCGGAGAGGGGGAGAGTGGAGAGGGGGAGAGCGGAGAGGGTGAGAGCAGAGTGGAAGAGAGCGGAGTAGGAGAGAGCGGAGTGGGAGAGCGCG